>CM038796.1:213425541-213755040 GCA_021764765.1 Vicia sativa
CAATTAGGCTCGATCGAGGATAAGATTTCTCCGACTTTTTGAGCGCGGATGACCTTTTGGATAGAGATTGGTCATCATATCTCTATATAACATCCTGACCTAATTTCCGGATCCAAATCATCACGTGGTTCGCTGACCATCGGGGCTGCTTTGACGCATCTGATGAAATTTCATCTGCACAGAAAAGTCAAACTTTGACTTTTGGTCAAATTTTTCAAAACAAAACTTTTTCCATCATTTAAATACTTCAAATGATCCATCTTGATCATAAAGAAATCAAGAATTTGAAAAAGTCAACAAAAAGTCAAAATTTCTATAACTTAGAAAAATTTCTAAGTGTTGAAATTTTACATTTTTTCCAAACTTCAAGCCAATTTTTCACCTAGTTCCAATTGGAATTTGAAAAAACTCAAAACATGAAAGTTGTAGATCATGGAAAAATCTTTCCAAAATGTCCAAGAACTTCAAAATCCATGGAGTCTAGATACACTTTTGAAATTGAAACAAAAGGCTCCATGAAACTTAATTTTCAAAATTCACAACTTCAAATTATGAGTCATTTTGCATTTTTCTTGTTCTAGAAGCATGCCACCTTGCCAAATTGATCATTTGAGCTGATAAATATCAGCTAGATATAATTGAGATTGGATAGAATCAAAATTGGATAATTTGAGCACATGGTAAAAAAAGGAAGTTTCCTTTTAAGGCAAAGTTCTTTACCCTTAAGGTAACTTTGATTTTCCAAAAGCCATGGACATTTGCCTAACTTGATCAGAGCCTATTGCCTATAAAAGGATCACAAATTCAAGCTTCAATCCACACCAAAGTAATGCCAAGACATACTTTCCTTCCACTTCCTCCAATTTCTCAAATCATAGTGCAAATTGAAGAATTCTTGCATTTTTGAAAAACAATGAAAACATGTTAAAATTTGGTGTCTAACATGCTTCAATATCATTATCAAACTTGTGTGTAACTTAAAATCAAACCGAAATCAAGTTAAAACCGTTTCCACTTTTCATGTTTTAAACTTCCAAATCGCTTTATGATTCGAATTAATGGCTGTCGGATTAACTTGTGATCTAACTACTCAAACATCATCCATGTACCCCATATACATGATCCGATCATTGGCAAGCAACAGAATTCCATTAATCGATTTCAGTTCTGTTTCAAACCCACTGCAGTTGACTTGGGTGGAGAAATTGAAGCAAGTTCAAAGCAAGCTAATCATCCTCACAAAGATCCATACATGCCGATGAAGCTTAAATGATCAAGAAACCGTAACGAAGTGCTCTAGAACAGTTTCGATCCTCACTTTCCGTATCCATATGAACTTCAAACTCCATATTCCTTGCACCATTTGAGAAAAGCTCACGGCCAATCTCTTTCTGCACTCATCACGATCAATAGCCCTCAATAAAATCAAAGAATCATCAAACATACATCATTTAATTTTGATTTCTCAGTTTTAGGTTCTTAGCTTTTCCAGAAATCAAAACATGCTACGCTTAATATAAATGCAATTAACAAGCACTATCATGTTCGTGGCACAAAATCGAGCAAGTTTGTTTTTTACATCACGCAATTTGGTTGAGAAACGAAGGAGATAGCTTGAATCAAAGTTTCTGAAAATCAAAAATCACAAACCCAGATTCGCGCGTGTTCTTGGTGTTCTTGAGTTTTGAAAATTCAAATAATCCAATTCTATATCAACGCGTGTCATTTTCCACTAATACACTCCAGCGCGTTTGGTCTAGTGGTGGTCTGCTTGCTCTTAGTTCTCTCTGACACGTGCCCCACCTCATGGTCATGGGTTCAATCCCTCTCAAGACCATTCTTTTTTTAAAAAACTTCATATTTTTTCATGTTTTTCTTCAAACTTCAACAATTTTTTTAACCAATCAAAACTTCTCATTTTGAGATGATTTTTTGCACACTTGTCATTTAATACATATATTTTATGATTATGTCAAAAAAATCCAAAAATATTTTCATCTGATTAAATTTTAATCGAGCCGAAAACGACGTTCTGAACACTTTTCAAACCTCCTTTCAAAGGTGAATTTTTCGAGTTTTCGACTTCCGATTCTTTTCGAAACTTCTCACAAATCAACCTCGCATTTCAAAACATTCTTCAAAACATTTTCAAATCATTTTTCAAAACATTTCATCAAACTTGCATCTTTTACCATGTTCGATCCGATTTAAACGATAAACCTGATTTCGTTTTCTCTCGAATTTCTCGATCGATCATGGGCCTCCCTTATGGTGTAAGTCCCAATCCTTTATGTACATATTTAGTGTTACTTGTACATATTCAAAACATCTTTGTCAATAATCAAACATAAACAAACTTCTTTCGTTTGTTTTCCTTCGTTTGTTTATACACCGATACCATTGGTATTGAAAGGAGCATTATTCCCTGTGAAACTGCTTTCAAATCAATGGGCCTCTCTTACAGTGTAAGTCCCAACCCTCTATGTACATATTCTTTTTTTTTTGAAGAAAGAGAATATATATTACTTCAAAAAACAAATACAACCAAGGTGACCAAAAGGTCCAACCAAACCAAAAAGACAACCTACATCATATACTGTACAAGATGATGTCTACTTTTCCTTTGTACATAATTAGTTTTTCTTTTTTAATCCTATGAGGTATTTTCCGCATGAGCTTTAGTCTCAGATATCAACTCGGAAATTCCCCATATAAACACAGTTAACATTGTTCCGCTATCTGCTCATTTACATTAATCGTATCCATTGATATTAAGAGATGAATTACCTTTGGTAAAGTATCTTTAAAATCAATGGGCCTCTCTCATGTTGTAAACCTAACCCTCCTATGTACATCCATCTTTGTTCTGACATAAATACTGCTCGTACATATTCACTTCCTGTACACAGCTCAAACTTGTAAATAATCAAGTTGCGCTTTTAAAACGCTCGCTTCACCGACACTTGTTTATATTTCCTTCATAAACTCCGCAACAAACATCATGCATTGTTATATTTCCTTCATAAACTCCTTGTGAATACATATCACACACATATACCTTACATAGTCCTAGGTTATTAACATAACAATTAGACTAATCAATAGGTTCCCACAAGATAGCTCTCCATTGGCTTCATACAAGACATTTTATCTCCAATGTAGTTTAGCCTCCTTGGGCTTCATACAAGACAATCAATCCCCAGATGGGATAGCCTTGCTTCATACAAGACAACTCATCCTCGAGAGTTTAGCCTTCTCTGGCTTTGTACAAAGAAACTCTCCCCACAGAGTTAGCCTTAGGCTTCATATAAGACACACCCTGCTGAGCCTCCTCGCTCGCCTTAAAAGAACTCCTCTTGAGTTTAGCCTTCTTGGGCATCATACAATGAAAGAGATAGAAATCTCTTTACCTCTCTTGGGCTTCCACAAAGAATCACCCGCTAAGATAACCCCCGAAGGATGGTTTTCGGTGAAATCACTCAAAATCACCATAGAGTAAAATTTCGGTGAAATTGCCTTATTCGTAAAAGGACGGTTTTCTGAACTCTTTCAAGCCAAAGACAGCCATACCCTATAGCTTCCTCTTGAGCTTCATACAAGGACCGATGACCCTCGATGACCGGAATGCCTCCTCGGGCTAATAATACAAGGACCCATATTTCTTTAAAAGCATCCCTTTAATCCAATCAATTTCTCCTCGAGATTTAGACATTCATCATCTCTATGGAAGAGGTATCTAATCTATCACATCACATACAACAAAAAACTTTTCAAAACTCTTTTCAAAACTCTTTTCAAACTGTTAAACAAAACATTCTTAATTGTAAGTAACTTGTACAATCAAGCAAAACACCCAATGCTTACGCTAACAGATTCAATCATCTTTTAAAACATCTTTCTTAAACATGTAAGTGGTAACGCTTGAATACCGAGCAAAACACCTAATGCTTAAGAAAGATTTCAATCAATCAAACCCTTTTCAAAATGTATGTGATGAAATAGATTAGATACATTTTCATTAAGATGACATTTGTCTGTCTCTTACTAACATCCCGCTGTTTCCACTAGCATAAGTGGAACTACGATTGCTCCGACTTTCTCAACATCCTTTGAGAATAATGTGGCACAAGGTCTCATCCTTGGCAGCAAATTTCTATCTCTCATCAAACAAAACCATAGATCCCTTTAGATCCGAGCCACAAATGCCTCGATTCCCACTGGATATGTATGCGTAAGATCCATGATCTTCATGAGCACAATAATAATAACCCTAGAAATCCCACCTAATCTACGCTTATTCCAAAGGAGAAACTTCCCAATCTTAGAAATAGCAATAAACACACAAACATATCAAATATATTCATATATAAAGTCAGATAACTACATATATTTAGGTGCTCCATCTATTCCCTTTATATAACAATCCCCCACTCAGACCTCCCCATGCGTTACGCCTAGTTTGCGCTAGTCACACGCATACCAAAATCAATCGAGGGTATTTCAAATTTTCCCCTTTTCATAATCATTAAATCATCTTTCTTGTGTTGAAAATAATAAAGCTTGATGCTCGCGGCATCTTTATAAACAAATCAAAAGATTTAAATCGTTATGTGCCGAGAACCAACTCACGTCAAGATCCCTCAAAGCGCCACCTTTAACGCGAACAGAAAAATGGCGACTACTGGGAGAACTGAAACTTTGATTTTCAAAAAAGAAAACGTGTTACTCTCGCCTCGAGAGCACCAAGCTTTTTTGTTTTCAAAAAGAAAAAGGGATTAAGCTTCATATTGTGCATATGTCTGCTTTTTTTTTCTTTATGTGTTGTTTAAATTTCACGATTTTATCTAGTGGATTTAAGAACTCCCGTTAGAAACACAGAGAAGGATCATTGTCACGGTTATTGGCGAAATGCGTGATCATTCTTTCACTGGCCATTTAGTTTTAGGACAGACCCTTTAGAACTAAACTACCATCATTTATCGTTGACCTCATGCTCGAGAACGCTGAACGTGTGTATAACTACTAACCATGTTTGCCGCATTCATGCATCCATTCATTCATAAACATCATCTTTCTTTTTCCTTCCCAAAATTTCCAAAGAATTTAGAAAATTTTTGCAAATGTTTTAGGTTGAGGATGGATATAAGAGGAAGACATACAAAAGGTATACATTCGATCTCCCGACGTGAAAAGATTAAGAGAGTTAGCATCCTTGGTAAAGAATCCTTGGATTTTGCAAAGAGATACTGAAATCTTTAACCCTCTTAAACACGATGTAGATGAGGGACTCGCTCAAACCTTTGTGCAATTCTATGGTCTGCCTTCGTTGTTTCACTTTCCCGACACGCTGATGCCTACTTTGAAGAGTATGCGCACACTTTAGGAATCGCATCTCGTATAGAATGCCTTTCAATGGTTTGGAAGCCATACCTAGGTCACAAGATATCTCGGTTTTACTACATAAGGAAACTGAGATAGATAAAACCTCGCGAACCAAAAAGGGAATTCTAGGATTAACCTCAAGGTTTCTATTGAAAGAGCCTTCACCTTTGCCGAGGCCGGTAGAAGGTTAGCCTCCAAAATATCCTAGCCCTCCTCATCTATGGATTGATGTTGTTTCCCAATATTGGGAATTTTGTTGACATTAATGCCATGAGGATTTTCAAAATCAAAACCCCGTACCTACCGCTGAGACACATATTTCTCAATTCACCATAGACATCGCAAGGAGGTGGAGAATTGTGTGTTGTGCACCATTGTTGCACAGATGGATAGTTTCGATTTGCCAAAGTCCCCCATTTTCAAAGGAACAAGAAGGAGTGGCAATGGTCTCTCGATTCATGTCCTTAACCCACAAAGACATTCATATACCCTAGCGCATAATGAGATGGAAATCATTGAGAGCTGTGGAGAATTTGCCAACGCACTCTCATGGGTACACAAGGAGGAATCAATTACAACCCGGCTCGCCAAACGTCACTTGGGTACGAAACTCGTAGAAACCCATTGGGTTTACAACCGAGAGTTATTGCTATTATGGCAAGGCGTGATCCCTGTGGCTTGAAAGACAAGATGATAAGAGCTGCTTGCATTCAAGAAAGAAAGGAGGCAATGCTAAGAATTGTGTAGCTAAGGAAAACTACACGCGCTAAAGAAAAGAGCAGAGAGAATTTCGTATGCCATTTGTTCTTGAGAAACCCATGTTCCCGATGCGTTGGGTTTACCACATTAGGGAAATACAAAGAAGCCTTTAACTGTCGAAACAAGAGAAGGACGCTGAAGAGCAAATTCCTTACCACAAGTTACCGAAACGACAGTTCAAAGAGCAGGTCAAAGACCGAAACAAAACTCAACTTTCAAGACGAATGGCTCATCAAGAAGGATGAAGCCCTCAAAAGGAAAAAGAAAGTTCGACGAGTTAACAAAAGAAACTCCCGCTTCTTGATAAGTGGAAGAGAATTGTTAACAAACTGAACAAAGTCAAGTTAAAAGCTCAAGATGCCCAGAGATCCTCAAGCTCAAAGCTACAAAGAAGCCTTTGATCTCTCATCCGGTGAAGACAATTAGAATAGCTTTTTGTAATTGAGCTTTTGCTCCACCTTGATGTAATCTTTCCCTTATATCAATAAGAGGGATTTTTCATCCCAAACATTTGCAATAGTCTTTTCTTTAGGAGGAATTCTTTGGAAATATTCTGTGCATATCATTAACACTTACACTTCGAGTTATCATTTCGAGTCTCATTTGTGGAGTCTTAAACAGAAAGCCTGACAAGCTGTCGCGTCTTAGAGTTTCTCGACTGCGTCCGCAGCCAACTCGAACGTACGATACTAGATCAAAGAGAAGGAAAGTAATGGAGAACTTTGATCAAGAGAATGCTGAACTTCGTAGTACAGTAACTACGCTACAAGAAGAAGTGGAGAGACTCACATCCTTGGTCAACTCATTGACCACCGCGCAAAGTCTACAAGCAGCATCGAGCAGTCAAAATCAACCAAAGAACTCAGGAGACTACTACTTGGGCCAAGGCAACAAGAGTTCACCTTTCAACATGCCAGAGGGCTATCCATGGGGAATGCCTTTCAACTCCGGCATAGGAGTTCGCCAACCGACTTCTCAAACAATCCCGCTTGACATCCCTACTTTGCAAAGAAAGCTCGCTTCACAACTGGAATAACTTTTCCACAGTAACCATGTCGGTTTTCAACCGATCATGTTGAACTCGGCCTGTAGTACATTACTTACGCACGGAAGTTCATCACACCGTAGAAATAACACAAATTCGTAGCTCAATGGAAAATCTCCGTGAACAGCCTCAAATGCAAATGAGATAAAACGATTCGAGGAAAGAATTGTTCGAAAACGCCCAGATCTGCCTAGTTCCTCGCGTGAAAATACCGCCAAATTCAAAGTCCCCGACTTTGAAAAGTACAAAGGAATTCCTCGTCCACAAAGCCATCTCACGATGTACGCCAGAAAATGTTCACGCACAACGAGGATCACCAAATATCATTCACTTCCAGTGATGCCTCACCGCGCCGCTAAAGTGGTATATGGTTTAGACAAAGACTTAATATCCGCACATTCAACGATCTTGGTAAAGCCTTTGTCCAAAGAATACCGCTTAACTTGGATATGGCTCCTGATAGGGATCAACTCCGCGCTATGTCTCAAAAGGAACGAGAAACATTCAAGGAATATGCGCAACGATGGAGGGAAGTTGCTGCCCAAATTAACCCGCCAATGGAAGAAAAGGAGATGACCAAGATATTCTTGAATACTCTAGGCTCATTCTACTACGAATAATGGTCGCTAGCGCAATTTCAATGAAATGGTAAGCATGGGAATGCGGTTGGAAGAGGGGATTCGAACCGGACGTTTGACCAAGGAAGCAGGATCTTCCAGTGGAACAAAGAAGGTTGGAACCAGCTTCCCAAAGAAAAAAGAACATGACGTAGGAATGGTGTCCCGAGGGAAACCACGTAATAATGTCATCAAACAACGATAGGTAGCCACCATAGCGCCAACACAACACAAATCCAAACACGTGAATTCCCCTTTCAACAAAATCAACAAACTCACTGCCTCGTCACAGTGCTCGCAGCTTAATAACCAAATCGTGACGCCTGGTCAATGGGCCCACCCAATGACCATGACGTAAATACAGTAGGGCATTTTCCGCATGAGCTTTTAGTCTCAGATATCAACTCGGAAAATCCCGAAGTAAACGTTGTCACCATTGAGGATGATGAAGACGATCCCTCCGAAGAGTGGAGCACTTATTTAAACAGCCCTGAGTATGTGTCGCAAGAGGAATCATATGCGCCAACTGATCAGTTCAAAGGCATTTCCTTGCAGCAACATAAAAATCCACCAGTCCCTGCTGAAGTATGGGACACCTTGGGGGAACCCAGCGGTAAGTTCGACTACATGGTAAAATATATCGCAAGTAAAGCTCAAAATCCGATCAAGATATCTACCAACAGATGGGGTGATGACTTTGAATACCCTAGTCAAAAGTAAGAGGTATACTGCCTTCTCACTTAATCGTCAGATCGAGATCCCAAATGAAGATCTCTGCCTAACCCGTCTCTGTGGAATTCACCAAGCCGCATCCCGTTATCATTACATCAACATGATCAACGAAGATCAAGAGTACCACCAGATACGATGCGGAAAGTGTCGCCGACAACGAGTCTCTCCATTCGTAAGACTGAAGGTACATCCCGTAATTCAACAAAAAGCAACAGAAGTACATATACATCTCATACTTCCGTGATCTCGTTAATCAAGAAGATTGCTTCAAGAAGACAAAGGGCAAGAGCGCCCTAATCTTCAAAGCTCCACCAAGAACCAAAGTCTACCGAGGATTAAACCAGTGGGAAATATCAGATTACTCTACCAAGGAGTTCGTCACTATTGGAAACCCGCTGAAGTTAGGACTAATGTTCATAGTCTCAAGTAGTTTATTTCGCTTTTGTTTTGAACTCTCTTCGCCCAAAGTGACGTAGATGTTTTATAGGGCTTTATATTTTAAATAATTTCTCTTGTCTTGCCCAAGACGAATGAGTTTGTATTTTAGTTCGCTCATATTGTGAATCATAAATAAAACGCGTTGTTTTGATTCCACACTGTGTTTATTTTCATTTTTACCCTTTCCCGGAATGATAATCCTAAAAATCAACAAAAAAAAAAAATCAAAACTTTATAACTGCACACACTTTCACATTAATTTTCAAAAAAAAAAAAAATTTTTTTTAACCAACATGAATCAAAATATGCGATTAAACAAATGGACAAATCCATTGAAAGTAATAACTCCTATGCTCTCTCCCAACTTTGAAACTCGTGAATTCTCAAGAAGAAGTTAGAAAGATCCCTGATGAAATTTCGACTATTTAAGCACGAGGAAAGGCTCATTCAACCTCAACCATTTGGAACCCATTCAAACGGGCATGCAATGTCCAGAAAATCTTAGGGATACTATTGATAACGATGGAACCGATTGCCGCAAACACGCCAAAAGATGTCACAAGTGCCGATCTACGCAGATAAGATCCATGTGCCACCGACTCACTCAACGCCTTCCTCTCCGTGGCCGCTTCTCCATGTGGGGCATCGACATGACGGAATGATTGAACCAAAAGCGCCCAACGGACATCGCTCATTCTAGTGGCCATTGACTACTTTAACAAATAGGTCAGCAAGATTTACGCCAATGTTACAAGACAAGTGGTGTGGAGGTTCATCAAGAATAACCTCATTTGTCGATATGGTGTTCCAAGTAAGATCATTACCGACAATGGATCTAACTTGAACAACAAAATGATGAAAGAACTGCGGTGAGGAATTCAAGATCGAGCATCATAACTCGCCTCCTTACCTAGCAAAGATGAATGGCGCTGCTGACAGCCAACAAGAACATCAAAAGATTGTCCGTAAGATGGTCATCACCTACAAAGATTGGCACGAATGTCGCCATTTGCTCATGATGGCACCGTATTTCAAGACACTTCAACAGGGCAACCTTTTCTCTAGTATACGGCATGGAAGCGTTGCTCCCGTAGAAGTTGAGATCCCATCGATGAGAGTTCTCATGGAAACCAAGCTATCCGAGGTCGAATGGTGTCAAAGCGTATATGACCAACCGAACTTAATCGAAGAGAAACGCCTCGACCGCCTATGTCACGGCCAACTCTATCAAAAGAATGAAGAAAGCTTTGACAAAAGGTCCGACCGTGAACTCCGGAAGGCTACCTCGGCTTAAAAAGATTCGCTTTTTCAAACAGATTCTAGGGCAAATGGACTCTAACTCACGAAGGCCCATACATCGTCAAAGAAGCTTTTCTGGCGGTGCTATGACTCTCACGACCATGGACGGTGATGAACTCCCCGCATTCCGGAATGTCGACGCTAATAAAAAATACTTGTCTAAAAACAAAAGAACAGCTCGGTAAGTCGAAACCCGCAAAGGGCGGCCAAAATGAGCGGCCCTTGGATTGAAAACCCGGGGCGATCCGTGCAAAAATTAGAGACAAAAACAAAATATCCCGATAGATTGAAACCCGAAAAGGCAATCTAGGCAAAAACAAGGATACAAAATGACAAAGTAATCTGCAGTCACCAGTATTTTGTCCATCCTAAGAATCTTCCATCAACGGATCTTCAATCAACTCTTCCAAGCGACAAGCCGCTTGGGATTCAAAGTTGCTAGGGATAGTAGCGGTTATTTGCTTTCAATGTAGCCTTTTCCCAAATAAATTATCATTCCCAACTTTTGTAATAGTCCATGGAATCACGCCTTTATCGACACTATTCTATTCAATAAAATTGAGCCTCAGGCCTTTGTTTGCAATTCTACTTTGTTCTTGTTTTACAAAACAACGCTTTATTGTGAAAATCACTTTTGAAACTAAATGTTTTAAATGAATTTTTACTTCAAAATTTTGAAACAAAAGCAAAATTCTCCTTTGAGTTATGAACACGGAATAACTTCAGCCTGCAGTGTTTCGATCCCTGAGTCGCAACCGCTACAGCATTTCCTCGCCAGAATCATCAAAGGACGGTATTCTTATCCAAAAAGAATCCCCAACCAAAGTTGTCAAGAAATGCCTTCTTCCTGAAAGTTTAAAGCATGCAACTCAAATTCTTCATCGCTGAACCTCTCGCATTGTTGCAATATTCACTAAGTATTTGTTCGAATCAGACGCAATTCTTTTCCCAAATATCCTCTTTAAGTGTCTTTGTCAAAGTATTGTTAGTATGCATATAACATTCATGACATTCATACATAATAGCATCATTCATTGCATTTTGCATCTCTCTCAAAATGTTTGCTTCCAAATCATCGTATAAATCATACTTACTCATGAGTACAAGTCTGTTCCCAGAGAATATCTCCAAAATGTAATAGATACCTTTTCTTTTCTCCCCAACTGAGTATTCCTAAAACGGAAAGGATACATCTTCCTTTTCCCCGGCAAAGTCCCCAAGCAGAAATGCATTTTCTCTTCTATCACGCTCCCGCTGAGATTATTTCGCATGGAACAATGTCTTGATTAACTTCTTCTTCCGCTCATTCCTCGGATAGAACTTTGTCCATAATCAACAAAGCAATAAGCAATACTCATTGTCCAGCCGCTTATTTCGCTCCTCAACATTGTCAAAAAGGTTTGTTCTTATCAAGACCAAATCGCGACAATTCAAAAATCCTCAACAGTTGTCTTTTTTTTTCTTTCTAAAAGAAAACCTGCAGCTTTCAATCAAAATGCCCGCATCTTCTCAAAAGAGGGATCCTCGGCAAGGTTGTATCCAAGAAAATAGAAACCCATTGGAGTTCTATTTCTTTCATTGTCTGTTATTCACAGTTTCGAATATACAGCAATGTTCTCAAAAGATTTGCCTTGTTATAGTTATCACTTTGCTGATAATTGGTAATATCTTTAAACTCATTTGAGTTCTATTTCTTTCATTGTCTCAATATTCAAATATACGCAAATTTCAAAGATTACCTTGTTATAGTTATCACTTTGGTCGATAATTGGTAATATCTTTAAACTCATTTGAGTTCTCGCTTTTCATTGTCTGTTATTCACAGTTTAATATACAAGAATGTTCTCAAAAGATTTACCTTGTTATAGTTATCACTTTGTCGATAATTGGTAATATCTTTAAACTCATTTGAGTTCTCGCTTCTTCATTGTCTCTGTTATTCACAAAGTTTAACATATCAAAGAATGTTCTCAAAAGATTTGCCTTGTTATAGTTATCACTTTGCTGATAATTGGTAATATCTTTAAACTCATTTGAGTTCTATTTCTTTCATTGTCTGTTATTCACAAAGCTGAATATACGGCAAATTTCAAAGATTTACCTTGTTATAGTTATCACTTTGCTGATAATTGGTAATATCTTTAAAACTCATTTTGAGTTCTCGCTTCCGCTATTTGTTTGATGTTCACAAAGCTGAATACTCAAACAAAATTTCAAAGATTTACCTTGTTATAGTTATCACTTTGCTGATAATTGGTAATATCTTTAAAACTCATTTTGAGTTCTGTTTCCGTCATTTGTTTGATGTTCACAAAGCTGAATACTCAAACAAAATTTCAAAGATTTACCTTGTTATAGTTATCACTTTCGATAATTGGTAATATCTTCTCAATTCTACAAGAATCATCACTTTGTCGATAATTGGTAATATTCTTTTCACTTACCTTAAACATTGTCACTAGGTCGGGCAGAAGTAATCCTCCGCTTCCAAAAGCTTAAATGTATATCACATATTCTCGGAATCATTCTTTCCCAATGGAGACGCCTTCAATTTCCCTCAATCGTGTCATTTCTTTGATATCATTTGGGTAAACTTTTGCAATCACTTTGCATCATCCGCATTTTTGGTATCTTAGGTCCAAATATGATTCTCGATATTTAGTATTCATTACATCAAAAACGAAGATATTCATCTTCATCTCTCGTGTTAAAGAAACTTAAATAGGGGAATATCATTAAATTTTTGACCTAATATACCACCTGCATTTGCATCATTGCACAACCAACAGCTGATAAAGATTAATCGTATAGGCTTCAGGTGTCAAAATTAGGGTTTCATCGATTATCCTGATTCAAGAGCTAACCAATTAGGGTTTGAGATTTTCTCATCTTATTTGATCTATCTTGATCAAATCATCAACCTCCGAGCATCGATAGAGAATTTTCTCACGTAACAATCAAGGATCGACTCAATTAGTGGTTTTGATCGAGGATAAGATTTCTCCGACTTTTTGAGCAAGGATGACCTTTTGGATAGAGATTGGTCATCATATCTCGATATAACATCCTGACCTAATTTCGGATCCAAATCATCACGTGGTTCACAATTCATCGCTTTAACGATCCGATGAAATTTCATCCACGTAAAAGTCAAACTTTGACTTTTGGTCAAATTTTTCAAAACAAAACTTTTTCCATCATTTAAATACTTCAAATGATCCATCTTGATCATAAAGAAATCAAGAATTTGAAAAAGTCAACAAAAAGTCAAAATTTCTATAACTTAGAAAAATTTCTAAGTGTTGAAATTTTACATTTTTTCCAAACTTCAAGCCAATTTTTCACCTAGTTCCAATTGGAATTTGAAAAAACTCAAAACATGAAAGTTGTAGATCATGGAAAAATCTTTCCAAAATGTCCAAGAACTTCAAACCATGGAGTCTAGATACACTTTTGAAATTGAAACAAAAGGCTCCATGAAACTTAATTTTCAAAATTCACAACTTCAAATTATGAGTCATTTTGCATTTTTCTTGTTCTAGAAGCATGCCACCTTGCCAAATTGATCATTTGAGCTGATAAATATCAGTAGATATAATTGAGATTGGATAGAATCAAATTGATAATTTGACACATGGTAAAAAGGAAGTTTCCTTTTAAGGCAAAAGTCTTTCTTACCCTTAAGGTAACTTTGATTTTCCAAAGCCATGGACATTTGCCTAACTTGATCAGAGCCTATTGCCTATAAAAGGATCACAATTCAAGCTTCAATCCACACCAAAGTAATGCCAAGACATACTTTCCTTCCACTTCCACCCTCAAATCATAGTGCAAATTGAAGAATTTTGCATTTTGAAAAACAGCTTGAAACATGTTAAAATTTGGTGTCTAACATGCTTCAATATCATTATCAAACTTGTGTGTAACTTAAAATCAAACTGAAATCAAGTTAAAATCAGCCCACTTTTCATGTTTTAAAACTTCCAAATCGCCTTTATGATTCGAATTAATGGCTGTCGGATTAACTTGTGATCTAACTACTCAAACATCATCCATGTACCTCATACATGATCCGTGATCATTGGCAAGCAACCAGAATTCCATTAACTTCGATTTCGAGTCTGCTTTCAAACCGACTGCAGTTGATTTGGTGGAGAAATTGAAGCAAGTTCAAAGCAAGCTAATCATCCTCACGATCCATACATGCCGATGAAGCTTAAATGATCAAGAAACCGTAACTGGAAGTGCTCTAGAACAGTTTGATCCTCACTTTCCGTGTATCCATATGAACTTCAAACTCCATATTCCTTGCACCATTTGAGAAAAGCTCACGGCCAATCTTTTCTCGCACTCATCACGATCAATAGCCCCAATAAAATCAAAGAATCATCAAACATACATCATTTAATTTGATTTCGCTTTTAGGGTTCTTAGCTTTTCCGTAAATCAAAACATGCTACGCTAATATAAATGCAATTAACAAGCACTATCATGTTCGTGCACAAAATCGAGCAAGTTTGTTTTTACATCACGCATTTGGTTGAGAAACGGAGATAGCTTAATCAAAGTTCCGAAAATCAAAATCACAAACCTGTGTTCGCGTGTTCTTGGTGTTCTTGAGTTTTGAAAATTCAAATAATCCAATTCTATATCAACGCGTGTCATTTTCCACTAATACACTCCAAATAAGGCTTGGTCTAGTGGTGGTCCGCTGTTCTTAGTTCTCCTCGACACGTGCCCCACCTCATGGTCATGGGTTCAATCCTCTCAAGACCATTCTTTTTAAAAACTTCATATTTTTCATGTTTTCTTCAAACTTCAACAATTTTTTAACCAATCAAAACTTCTCATTTTGAGATGATTTTGCACACTTGTCATTTAATACATATATTTTATGATTATGTCAAAAAATCCAAAATATTTTCATCTCGATTAAATTTTAATCGAAATAAAATCGCTCAACACTTTTCAAACCTCCTTTCAAAGGTGAATTTTTCGAGTTTTCGACTTCCGATTCTTTTCGAAACTTCTCACAAATCAACCTCGCATTTCAAAACATTCTTCAAAACATTTTCAAATCATTTTTCAAAACATTTCATCAAACTTGCATCTTTTACCATGTTCGATCCGATTTAAACGATAAACCTGATTTCGTTTTCTCTCGAATTTCTCGATCGATCATGGGCCTCCCTTATGGTGTAAGTCCCAATCCTTTATGTACATATTTAGTGTTACTTGTACATATTCAAAACATCTTTGTCAATAATCAAACATAAACAAACTTTTCGTTTGTTTTCTTCGTTTGTTTATACACCGATACCATTGGTATTGAAAGGAGCATTATTCCCTGTGAAACTGCTTTCAAATCAATGGGCCTCTCTTACAGTGTAAGTCCCAACCCTCTATGTACATATTCTTTTCCTTTGTACATAATTAGTTTTCTTTTAACCTATGAGGTATTTTCCGCATGAGCTTTAGTCCGTATATCAACTCTGAAATTCATATAAACACATAACATTGTTTTAACTGCTCATTTACTAATCGTATCCATTGATATTAAGAGATGAATTACCTTTGGTAAAGTATCTTTAAAATCAATGGGCCCCTTACAGTGTAAATCCTAACCTCCTATGTACATCCATCTTGTCTCGACATAAATACTGCTCGTACATATTCACTTCCTTGTACACCTCAAACTTGTAATAATCAAGTTGCGCTGCTTTTAAAACGCTCGCTTTCACCGACACTTGTTTATATTTCCTTCATAAACTCGCAATAAACATCATGCATTGTTTATATTTCCTTCATAAACTCCTCGAATACATATCACACACATACCTGCTTACATAGCCGCTCAGGTTATTAACATAACAATTAGACTAATCAATAGGTTCCCACAAGATAGCCTCCGCTGGCTTCATACAAGACATTTTATCTCCAACAGAGTTTAGCCTCCGGGCTTTACATAAGACAATCAACCCTCAAGATGGATAGCCTCCGCTGGCTTTATACAAGACAACTCATCCCCTGAGCTTAGCCTTCTTGGCTGAAGAAACTTCCCACAGAGTTAGCTCCGCTTAGGCTTCATATAAAGACACACTGCTGACTCCTCCTTGGGCTTCGCTCAAAAGAACTCCTTTTGAGTTTAGCCTCTCTTGGCATCATACAATGAAAGAGATAGGAAATCTCTTAACAGCCTCCTCTTGGGCTTCCAATACAAAGAATCACCGCTAAGATAGAACCTCGAAGGATGGTTTCTGAAATCACTTTCAAAATCACCATAGAGTAAAATTTCTGAAATTGCTCTTATTCAAAAAGGACGTTTCTATGAAACCTTTCAAGCCAAAGACACATACCCTATAGCTTCCTCTCGAGCTTCATACAAGGACCTCGATGACCTCGATGACCCTCTGAATGCCTCCTCTGGGCTAACAATACAAGGACCCATGGGCTTTAAAAGCATCCCTTTAATCCAATCAATTTCTCCTCGAGATTTAGACATCTATCATCTCTATGGAAGAGGTATCTAATCTATCACATCACATACAACAAAAAACTTTTCAAAACTCTTTCAAAACTCTTTTCAAACGCTTTTAAACAAAACATCTCTTAATAAGTGGTAACGCTTGTACAATCAAGCAAAACACCCAATGCTTACAGCTAATGATTCAATCATCTTTTAAAACATCTTTCTTAAACATGTGTGGTAACGCTGAACACTCAAGCAAAACACCTAATGCTTACGAAGAAAGATTTCAATCAATCAAACCCTTTTCAAAATGTATGTGATGAAATAGATTAGATACATTTTTCATTAAGATGACATTTGTCCTGCTTTACTAACATCCCGCTGTTTCCACTAGCATAAGTGGGAACTACGATTGCTCCGACTTTCTCAACATCCTTTGAGAATACGAGGCACAAGGTCTCATCCTTAGCAAATTTCTATCTCTCTGCACTCAAACAAACCATAGATCCCTTTAGATCCGAGCTACAAATGCTCGATTCCCACTGGGGATATGTATAAGATCCACGATCTTATGAGCACAATAATAATAACCCTAGAAATCCCACCTAATCTACGCTTCTTATTCCAAAGGAGAAACTTTCCCAATCTTAGAAATAGCAATAAACACACAAACATATCAAATATATTCATATATAAAGTCAGAGATAACTACATATATTTAGGGTGCTCCATCTATTCCTTTATATAACAATCCCCTTACTCGACTTCCCAACAAGCATGCCTAGTTTGCGCTTAGTCGTTACGCATACCAAAATCAATCGAGGGTATTTCAATTTTCCCTTTTCATAATCATTAAATCATCTTTCTTGGTTGAAAATAATAAAGCTTGATGCTCATGGCATCTTTATAAACAAATCAAAAGATTTAAATCGTTATGTGCTGAGAACCAACTCACGTCAAGATCCTCGTGCGCCACCTTTTAACGCCAACAACATCGCTGAGGCTGGTAGAGATCGAGGAACACACAGGATCTCATACATGAACCCCGCCGAGAGAGTCCGGGAGGTAACTCTGGGGATCTTTGTGTAGATCCCGCTGGGAAGAATTAGAGGCGTTTCAACGGGATTTTAAGTGTAGATCTCGCTGGAGAGCGTTGATAGCTTGTCGAGAGTCCGGTTTAGAAAGATCTGGGCCCTGTAATCTCCGGGCCGAGGTATAAGAGGGAGTAGCCTCCGATGCACTATCTCGACCAAGTTCCAAGTCCGATATCAGCCGGGAGAAAACAGGGAATGCCGAGAGATATTCACCGGAGATAGATAATCTCTGCTGGGATGAAGTTACCGCTGAGACCGATGCAACATGATTCTAGCCGAGTGGAATTATTGCTCAGGATCTCCATACATACCTGGGAGATTTGTGGTGAATGACACCTTCGGAGATTGTGTTCATGGGGAAAGTTTTGGTGACTCGCATCGTCATCTCAACCTCAAGCCTCGTAATAAGTACTTTGTATGTTCACTTTTCGATGTTTGTAACAAGTTCTTATTGTCAAATGCATATAATCATTCAAAGCAAACGTTGGACTTTATGCAAATAACAATAGTGAAAATCAGAAGAGAAAGAATCATATTTATTCGAAATGTGCGATGGCCAAGTAGTTTGTACACAAGAAAGGTAAAAGCTATGTGGAAACAATCTCGTAAGTTCCAACTATGCTAGTACTCATATATTTCAACTATCTCATCTCCTTGTCACAGAGAAAGTGAATGAATTGATCTTCGCCATTTGAATCTTGAATGTCGATAGTAGTAGTCTAGGTAGGTGATCGGACGAGACACGCCGCTATATCCCTAACTTTGCCTAGACCGCCTCCTTTTCCCAATGATACTTTTGCCCAAGCCGCCTTTTCGTGTTTTCGACTGGGTGTACATGTTTTGTATATATCCTTAACTTTGCCCGAACCCTTTGGTTCGTCAGATGCCCTTATTTTTGCCTAGGTTCAACCTCGCGGTCTCTTTATGCGTAGTATTTTTGAATATGTCCGCTCACAGGTGTGGGAAGTCTTCACCATCCATGGTGCTAAGTATCATAGCTCCGAAAATAATGTATTGACTACAAATGGTCCCTCATAGGTGGGAGTTCACTTGCCCCTCGATCACCTCATGGAAGGATGACGCTGACTACTAGGTCACTTGGTACCCTTGCTTGACCTCTTGTTGAATGCTCTAATCATTCGCTTCGATAAATCCGTCCATGGCGTATGGACGCTAGTCGCTTCTCATCGATCAAGTTAATCCGGTCAAGGCGAGTCCGATCCATTCATCTTCACCCACTCGGCCCGGAGGACTCGGTCGAGGGTATCTCGACTGACGGGTAGGACGGCCCATACACAGAGAGAAGGTTGCCCCTCGGATGTTCGCATCGGCGCGATAACCATAGAGCTTAATGGTAACATCTCATGCCAATCCTTGTAAGTCACCGCCATCTTCTCAGTAATCTTCTTAATGTTCTTGTTGGCGGCCCACCTGGCCATTCATCTTAGGCCGATAAGGAGAAGAGTTGTGATGCTTGATCTTGAATCGCGCAGTAGTTCGGTGATCATCTTATTGTTGAGATTAGAGCCGTTATTCGTGATAATCCTTTCGGAGTGCCATACCGATGATAAGATTATGCTTGATGAATCGAGCCACAACATTCTTGGTAAATATAACAGGCCGCTTCTACCCACTTAGTGAAATAGTCGACCACAAGGATGAAACGATGTCCGCTGGAAGTCGTGGGCTTGATTTCTCCAATCATGTCAATGCCCCACATTGCAAATGGCCAAGGAGCGGTTAAAACATTCGAGGTACTGAGGTACGTGCACTTTGTCTCGACATATCTCGCACTTGTGACAAGATTGAGCATAACGGTGACAATCAGCTTCCATGGTGGACCAATAGTAACCTGTCCTCAAAATCTTCTTAGCCATAGCGTGCCCACTGGAGTGGGTGCCGAATGCGCCTTCGTGTAACTCTTCCATGATACGCCCACGTTTCTCCTGGCTCACACAAAGTAGTAAGTATAAGTCATGATTGCGCTTTGTACAAGATGCCGTCGAGGAAGAATTTGATGCAAACCTTCTCATGAACTTCTTTCATCGATGATGCCCCTCTGGATATTCCCGAGTCTCAAGATACCCCTTCACATCGTAGTACCAAGGTTTCTTCAGATCAAGCTCATAACAATACGTTGGTTCGTCAAACCTCTCAATGATGATCCGGGAGCCTCGTTATCCCACCTAACCTTGAACATAGATGACATAGTAGCCAATGCGCCCCGCCAACCGATTCTTCTCGTGGAATATGGTCAAAAGTAATCTCTCGTAGGGATCGACTCGTAACATGCTCGACATGTAGGAGATTCTATGCTCAGATCCCACTCGCCTTAATCCGACCGATCACTAAGTCGAGTCTCCATACACTTGCAAGAACTTGATTCTTAAATCAATAGCAGTTTTAATACCCATGATGCACGCTCGGATTCGCCATATTGTTGGTGCAATCAAACATAATCGCGGTGAAAGGCGATGTCCGTCATAGGGATGTGATGATGGCGCCGATGCCATTGCCAAGTGCGCTTGAGGCTCCATCAAAGACCATGGTCCATCGATCCTTGTTCGTGTCCTTCGTCTGGCCCGCTCTTCACAATCGAATTCAACAAAACATCTTCATCTCGAAATTGAACCGATAGATCGATAGTCATCTACAGCTGATGAGCCAATGATCGGCTACTACACTTCCTTTGATCGCTCGAGAAGTGTACCGATGTCGATTCGTCAAGATCATTTGCCATCTTGCTATTCTTTCAGAGAGCCGGTTTCTCAAATATGTATTTTATCTGGATCCATCTTGAAATCAACAAGGTAGTGTGAGTCAACATATATCGCCTTAGTCGGCGAAAGCCCAAGCCAAAGCGTTAAGTTTTCTCGAAGTGAGTATCTTGTTTCACAGCTGGTAAACTTTTGCTAAGGTAGTATATTGCATGCTTTTTTCACCATGTTAGTGTTTTAAGTTGGCATCAATTTTGGTAAAACTAGGCTTTAGAAATGTCATGATAGATGTCATTGACATTCGTAGATTGAAGATAAATCCTACCGACAAGGATGGTAAAAGTACAACTCGAATCGAAGCTAAAGTCAATTGAAATAGTCGATGTCATAATGATGTTATGACATTCAAGCAGACATTCTCGCTCAGAATCGCTTTTTCCCGAGATTTTTCGTGAAGTTTGTTGAGCATTTTATTTATGTTTTTCTCGTTATTAGAAAGCATGTCAGTGGCTGCTAGGTTAATCTTAATTAAACCTAAATTGGTTGTTGAAAAGACCATGTTTTTAGGAGAAAATTACAAACCCTAGCTATCTTTATGGAAGCCCAAAATCAAGATTCGGACTCGCTTCTATATAAAGAATTCAACCCTTACTCTACAGCCCACGCCTCCGCATTTTATTGAAGACATTGGTGCTTTTATTTGTGTATCGTTAGGTTTAGTACCAATAGAGTTTGGTAATCGTTAAAGGTTTTAACAATTGGTCTTTGTAATTTAGTTTCTTTGTGAGCCAAGCAACTATCAATTGATAAGTGCATTGACTAGGATTTATTGTAAGGGTAGTTTATCACCAAAGCTTTGAAGCACGCATCGTGTCTCTCTTGATTGTAAGCTTGAAGCGAGATCAAGATAGTGTATTGAAGTGTGTCTTCACAATTCAATTAAACAATAGGTCGATATCAAGGGTGATTGAGGGGAGGAGAGAACTCGATCTAAGTAGGACTTAGGTTGAAGTGTCATTGGGTAGGGATTAAGTGAGGAGTTGTAAACGGGTGAGTTTAACTCGAATTGATACTACTAATAGTGAATTTCCTCCCGGCTTGGTAGCCTGCACGTAGGTTTGTTAGAACCGAACTGGTGAACAACTTATTGTGTTATTTATCGCTTTCTATATTTACTTTGTAAATTGTCAAAGCAAAGGTCGACATCGTGGTCATAACATTCTCGACATCAAGTATCTCGCTGCCAGAATTTCAATTGGCATCGTGAGTGCACCCCGCTTGTTGTTTCGGGTGAGATCTAGGATAATGGTTTCCGCTTAATGGATAAAGAAGCAGATTTGGAGGTAGACCACCTATTCGGACGGGTCTAATTATGAGTACCGGAAGCCTCGTATGGTTGCTTCTTAAGATCATGGATATCAAGGCTTGGAGAGTCGCTGATAAAGGATGGAAACATCCAACCAAGGTTGAGAAAGATGGACTACCGCCTTGAAACCCGAGGAGGAATGGAGCAAAGAGGAAGAAGAGTCGGCTCGAAACTCTAAAGCATTGAATGCTCTATTCAATGGTATTGATGAATATCTTCGACCGGTCCATCAATGTGAGCTTGCCAAGGATGTTTGGGACACTCAAACCACTCATGAGGGAACATCCAAAGTGAAGATGTCAAGACTTCAGATGCTCACTACCAAATTTGAGAATTTGAAGATGAAAGAAGATGAGACTATTCATGAGTTTCACATGAATGTATTGAGATTGCCAATGCCTCAGAGCACTTGGTGAAAAGATGTCGAGGAAAAGTCGGTGAGAAAGATTCTCGTGTCCTTGCCCAAAAGGTTTGCAATGAAAGTTACCGAATCAAGAGGCTCAGACATCAAGATCCCGAAGTTGAAGAACTTATTGATCTCTTATGACCTTGAGATGGGAATCATGAAATGGTGATAAAAAGAACAAGAGCATAGCACTTGTATCCAACACTGAAGAAGGATGCAGGGTGGAAGATGAGGAGAAGATATCTGAAGCTATAGCTATGCTTGGGAGACAGTTCAACAAGGTCATCAAGAGGATTGATCCAAAGTCCAGGTCAAATGTCAAGGACATTCCATCTGACATCAACAGATCTTATGACTCCAGAAGAAGATCCAAGTCAGAAGAGAAAGGAAGTCAAAGCAGAGGAGTCCAATGTCATGAATGTGAAGGATATGGACATATTAGAGCTGAATGTCCCACCTTTCTTAAGAAACAAAAGAAAGGAATGGTTGTCACTTGGTCTGATGGTGATTCAGGAAGTGAATCTGAGGAAGAAGGTGCCAAACTTGTCACTGCACTCACTGGAGTGTACAATTCTGATATGGACTCTAGTGATGAGGAAGTGACATTTGAAGAGCTTCACGAGACCCATGTGAAGTCAGGCATAAAAAGTGGTGAAGTGTGTCAGCAGAATGAGGAACAGAAAAAGCTGATTGAGAAGTTGGAAGCTGAGAATGTGAAGCTAGAGGCTGAGAAAAAGGAAAACACAGCCACTATAACTCTCCTCAATAGTGATATGGTCATGTTGAACTCCAAACTTGATCAGATGAATAAGTCTCACAAATGTCGACATCCGTAATCGAAAACCGGATGAAATCTTCACTTGGACAAAATGCAGGAAATAAGCATGGTCTAGGGTATGTGACTGAAAAGAAACCTGTTAGTGACACTAAGAAGAAGAGACATGGGAGAACAATGTCTAAACAGGTGTCACAACACAAAATAGGAAATGTGTCTGGAACAGGATATGTGGATGCAAAGAGATTTGCTAATAACCAGGAGAGGAACAAACCTGGGAAGCCAAAGGCAAAGAGAATGCCATTCCACAAAGCAGGAAATAGGTTTGCCTCGTGATATGTGGAAACTAAGAAAGTTGTTGACCACAGAAGAAAGGTACTACATGAACCAATGTCAAACCGTATGTCACAACATTGGGTCAACATCAAAATCATAGAAACCCGAACAAAAGTTTCAAAGATGGAGATGTTATTATTGTGGAAGATTTGGTCACATAAAGTCCTCCCGCATAGGCTACATGGGTATCCTAATCAAGGTCCTTATGAAAACCTAAGTCCAACAAGGCATCATACACTCACCAAAGGAAGAAGAAGAAGACTACACCGATACGCACCTCTCTTAGAGTACCTTCCAAGGAAGATTGGTATTTTGACAAGGTGCTCCAAGCATATGATCGAGACAAATCTTCTCAATGATGTTAAACCTCATTCTACCCGCTTTGTTACCTTTGGAGATGGAGCTAAAGGAGAAATCAAAGGTGTTGAAACTCAAACCGTCCGGAGTTCCAAACCGAATGGAGTATCGGTAAAAGGTTTGACTGCAAATCTCATTAGCATAAGTCAGCTATGTGATATGGGATTCACAGTCAACTTCACTAAGACTGAATGTCTTGTGACCAATGATGATCAAGTAGTGATTATGAGAGGTGTCAGATCAAAGGACAACTGCTACTTATGGGAGTCTAAGAACCTCACTCTGCCATCTATGTGCTCTACAGACAAAGATGAAGAGAAAGTGAAGTTGGGACAACAAGAATCAGATCAGCCACACCTCAAAGGAATGAAAAGGGTCAGTTTCCTAGAGGGAGTCAGAAGATTACCAAGAATCCATATGGGAAAAGGGAAGATCTATGGTAATTGTAAGGCTGGACAGGAAATCAGAATGTCTCACTCAATGTCCAGACATTTGATCACTCCTGAAGTACTGAAGCAAAGTACTAGGTTCTGGCATGAGAGGTTGACCAAGTGTCTTACTGTCAAATGTTACAGGAGAAAAGTCTTGGATAATATCCTCTTTGGCAGAGGAGGAAATATTATGGTGGCTTCAATCTATGGTAATCACTTGAATCGAGGAAGTCTCGATAGATTGATGGATGACTCAACACTTCTTTCGTAACAAGGGTGCAAAGAAATGTGTCAAGAAGCTTGAATGATGAATGACAAAGATCATGACTATTGCCCCTCCACACTGGAAGCTGTCCAAGAGATCAATTGGAAAAAGTATTGATCAAATCTTGTATAAATGTCACTGTGATGGATGTTCACTCTTGAGAAGTAATCTCATTCCTTGGATCAGCAAGAAGCAAAACTGTGTGGTCCTATACAATGTTGAAGCTGAACTCACAACAGCTGATAACAATGGTTCTAGGGTGGTCTGGATGAAGCAGATGCTGACTAAGTACAATGTCACGCAGAGTGTCATGACATTGTCCTCTGACATTTCTACAAAAGTACTTGAGGATAGTTAGTTTAAGTCTTTAAGGGACAAATTGGGTATTTGTCTACATGAGAAGTTGTAGCAATTAACTGAGCCTACAACAAGGGATGAATTGGACTTGATATTTCAATTACTCATAAGTGGGGCATTTAGGTACTTTCATCCCCATTTTAAAAAGTACAAGAATAGGAAGAGACATCCTTATATAAGAGTTTCTCCATTTGAAGGTTGCATCACTCTTACTTCCTCTAAAAGAAACTCTAAAACCCCTTGCCAATTTCGCTCTCATTCCCACAACAACCATCAGCAGCGAAAAATGTCTTCATCCTCCTCATCATCCCAACAATCAGGATCTTCATCTCCTTCCATGAATGAAGATAGGTCAAAGACTGAAGCCATGCAAGCTGAAGCATTGACAGTTACTCCACTGCGCACCATGGCAACTGACCTAGAAAGAGTCAAGAAGCTACGCACAAGAAATGCAAGAAGGGCACAGGCATCCCCTTCTGGTAAAACTTCTATTCCATCATCCTCCTCTCCTGGGACTAGGTCAGTGCATGTGGCCATAACTAGGATAGTGTCTGATATCCTAAACGGGAATAAATCTGTACCTGGGATCTCAGTCCCCCTAAATCATAAGTCTGCTAGCCCTAGCTTGGGAAGTTGATCCAGATGTCAATGAGAATGTCAAGACATCTGGTGATGATGTGGACTCTCCTGTCAAAGTTGATGTTAATCCTTCTGCCTCAGTTCCTGAAAGGTGTCAAGATGATAATGTAATAGAATCTCCTACTGATAATGTGAATGATATCCCTGATGAGATTCTTGAAAAATCTCCAGATCATTGTACCCCTGATAACTCTTCTGCTGTCTCTGCTGATAACATATCTGATAGCATTCTTGAAGATACTCCTGAGAGGAACACCAATCAAAATATGGTTTCTCATATCATCAGTCTAGATGAGGAGTTTTCTGATAATGACCTCATAGCCAAGGTTAATCCAAGCATTGCTAGAAGGGTAATGAACAGGAAAGAAAAGTGCTGCTCAAAGCTCGCTCATGAGAAGAAAGATGAAGTTGGTTGCAAGACTCCCGAGAGGAAGGTCAGGAAAAACTGGAAAAGCAACAAGGCCGGAACTTCCAAAGGGAAGGGTAAAGTAAGGAATGCCGGTGATTCTCCTAAAGCAAAGAGCACCTCAATTGTGAGGAAAAAAAAGCACCGAGCCCTCGGATCGGGATGACTGACTTTGATGTTACAGAATCTGTGACATCCAACAAAGAGAAGGTTGTCTCTTGGGAAAATTCCATAGTTCTCAAGTACCAATTGACAACATTTCCTTTCACCACCCAAAATGCTAATAGGTGGAAATATGTGAGCTTGAAAAGAATAGCACTTGAAAGGTAATCGCACAAAGATGCCCTTGAATGCAAAGAGGTGATTGACCGATCAAGGAAGTTGGGTTGATGAGAACTGGTGAAGTTCTCAAACATATGAAGGTCGGTAAAGGAGTTTATTGTGAACTGTCAAATGGTTGTCTGATGGAAGATCGCAGATTTTAAGACTGTTTGTCGAGGAAGAAAAGTGAAGTTCTCCTCAAGTATAATCAACAAGTACTTAGGGAGATCGATGAGGCTCAACTCGAAGCTTGAAGAAACCGACAATCAAGTATGTCACCAATCAACTGCTGTAAAACATTGGCCATTGAAGGGAAAGTCGCTAGCAAATTAAGTGTCAAATTTGCTATTCTTCACAAGATTGGTGCAGCCAATCGGGTTCCCACGAATCACAAGTCAACCATCTCCATTGGTCTGGGGAGGTTCATCTTTGCTGTTGGAACAAAAGCAAAGTTTGACTATGGAAGCTACATTTTTTATCAGATTCTTAAACATGCTGACAGTTATGCTATTAAAGGACCCATAGCCTTTCCCTCCCTCCTGTGTGGAATCATAATTGATCAATATCCTGACATTCTTGGTGATAGAGACTCAATATGCAAAATAGCTACCACCCTTGGTTTCCACTACAAGCTCTTTCAAGGCAAGCATGTCCCAGATATTGTCATGACATCTGCTGAGACATCAACTGTCAAAGAAAATTCTCTAAGGCGTATGTCATAGCCGTATAAAGGAGACAGAGGGAACTTGAAGCAAGGAAACAGACCCTTGAAGCACTAATCTCTACTCTTGAGAAAGAGGAAGACACAGAGGTTGAGGAAGAAAGGTCTGCTGGTGATGTTCCTGCTGACAATATGGAAGAAGATGTTGAGGCTGATCAAGAAACTGCTGATAAAGAAGGATCTGAAGAAGCCTCCTTCCAGTGTGCTTCTTCAGGAGAAGAGAGCACCTGAGCTGCTGCTGTTCTTCATGTGCCCCTCTTGCTGCTGCTTTGTCAAGTGCTGTAATTTTTTTTGCTCTTCTGTTGTTTCTTTTTTCCCAATTTTGTTTGGATGAATGTAACTGTGTTGACAGAATTGTAACCTTTAACAGTACCTGTTTTATTTGATTAAATGATTGGGTACTTGTATGGTTTCCTTTGGCCCTTTATGGCTAAAAAGGGGGAGAAGAAATACTGTGGGAAGTATTAATGTTTGGGAAACTGTATGGGGGGAATTATATGGCCAGTTTAAAATTTAGTGGACAATTGTATGTGGGGCAACTATGGGAAATTGTGGGATATTTGTATGGGTAGAATTTATCTTCTCTTGGTTCTAGTTACTTGAAGCTTAGGAAAGCTTAGGAAAACTTAGAACTAGGTAATAGTCTTCTGCTGCATTTGTACTCTGATAGGTCAAGTTGTTTTAGCCAAAAATGTGCCAAAGGGGGAGTTTGTTAGTGTTTTAAGTTGGCATCAATTTTGGTAAAACTAGGCTTTAGAAATGTCATGATAGATGTCATTGACATTCGAGATTGAAGATAAATCCACGGACAAGGATGGTAAAAGTACAGAACTGGAAGCTAAAGTTGCTGAAATTCTAGAAAATCGATGTCATAATGTATGTTATGACATTCAAGACATTCGCTGTAATCGCTTTTTCCCGAGATTTTCGTGAAGTTTGTTGAGCATTTTATTTATGTTTTTCTGTTATTAGAAAGCATGCTCACGTGGCTGCTAGGTTAATCTTAATTAAACCTAAATTGGTTGTTGAAAAGACCATGTTTTTAGGAGAAAATTAAGTAAACCCTAGCTATCTTTATGGAAGCCCAAAACTGAAGATTCAGGACTGCTTCTATATAAAGAATTCAACCCTTACTCTACCACGCCCGCATTTTATTGAAGACATTGCGGCTTTTATTTGTGTCCGTTAGGTTTAGTAACAATAGGTTTGTGTAATCGTTAAAGGTTTTAACATTGGTCTTTGTAATTTAGTTTCTCTTGTGAGCCAAGCAACTATCAATTGATAAGTGCATTGACTAGGATTTATTGTAAGGGTAGTTTATCACCAAAGCTTTGAAGCCACGATCGCTTGTCTCTTGATTGTAAGCTTTGAAGCGAGATCAAGATAGTGTATTGAAGTGTGTCTTCACAATTCAATTAAACAATAGGTTGATATCAACGCGGTGATTGAGGGGAGTGAGTAGGAACTCGATCTAAGTAGGACTTAGGTTGAAGTGTCATTGGGTAGGGATTAAGTGAGGAGTTGTAAACGGGTGAGTTTAACTCGAATTGATACTACTAATAGTGAATTTCCTCCTGGCTTGGTAGCCTCACGTAGGTTTGTTAGAACCGAACTGGTGAACAACTTATTGTGTTATTTTCGCTTTCTATATTTACCGTAAATTGTCAAAGCAATGTCGAATCGTGTCATAACATTCTCAGTGACATCAAGTATCCGCCGGAATTTCTGCACTGCACTCGTCATGTTGCCCCAACACACACCCCATTGAATTCTCTAGCACTGTTAAGTACATGATAAGAGGTCTTCCTTCAGTAGGCGGCATCAGGATAGGAGGATTCTGCAGATACTCCTTGATTTTGTCAAAAGCGATCTGGCAATCGTCATTCCGTTCTACCACTTGATCTTTCTTTAGTAACTTGAAGATTGGCTCGCAAGTAGCAGTTAGATGTGCAATGAATCTGGCAATGTAGTTCAAACGGCCCAAGAAACCTCTGACTTCCTTCTCGGGAGCTGGCATCTCTTGAATTGCTTTAACTTTGGCGGGATCAACTTCAATACCTTTACCACTGACCACAAACCCTAGGAGTTTACCGGATCTGACTCCGAAAGTGCACTTGTTAGGATTAAGTCTCAGTCTGTACTTCTTCAACCTGTCAAATAGTTTCTGCAAATGATCGAGATGTTCTTCTTCAGTCTGTGATCTAGCTATCATATCGTCGACGTAGACCTCTATCTCGTGATAAATCATGTCATGAAATAGTGTCACCATGGCACGCTGATAAGTGGCGCCTGCATTCTTTAGTCCGAACGGCATAACCTTGTAACATAAAGTGTCCCACTGTGTAACAAAAGTAGTCTTTTCCATGTCTTCAGGAGCCATTTTGATCTGGTTGTACACGGAGAAACCATCCATGAAGGAGAAAACTTTATGCTGAGCGGTGTTGTCAACCAGAACATCAATATGAGGAAGTGGAAAATCATCTTTCGGACTTGCTTTGTTCAGATCTCTGTAATCCACACACATTCGTACTTTGCCATCCTTCTTAGGTACGGGAACCACTTTTGCAACCCACTGCGGATAAGAAGTAACGGCTAAGAAACCGGCGTTGAACTGCTTCATAACTTCGGCTTTGATTTTCTCTGACATCTCAGGACGCATGCGACGAACCTTCGCTTTTACCGAGGAAACCTTCTTTGCTCAACCTGTACCACAATATCAATATCTAACCTGCATGTCTTCGTATGACCAAGCAAAACCTCAATGTAGTCTCGTAGCATCCGAACCAACCTTTCTTTAACACTGCTCTCAAGACCCGCTCTATCTTGATCTCTTTTCTCTTCGTTAGTACCCAAATTCACAACCTCAACTTGTTTCGTGTGGTCAGATAACTCGATCTTCTTGTTGTAGCAGTCGACAAGTTCTCCGGCACTTCACAATCTTCCTCACTTTCATCTTCGGCTTGGTAGATCGGATTATCGAAGTCATATTTAGCAATAGCATAGCTGTTATTAACAAGATTCGAAGTGATTCTGCAGTGTATCACGTGGGTGTGTGTAAGAAACACATAGCTTTTGAAAGGGTGATAAAGTAAAAAACAAACAAACACAATTGAATGCAAAAGTCCAACAAATTTATTGAATGAAAATACGCAAATGACAAATAATAACCCTCGCAAACGAGCCATGATGCCTCGGGCAAGGCACTAGGCTTTAGAGTTTATTGTTCAAAGCATAGAAAATACGAAAAGCAAAACCAAACAAGAGCAATTACTCCTGACTAAAGGAGATTGGTATGACGTCTTCAGTCTTCCAATTGCTGAGCCCATGATCTGGAGTTGGAAAGATCCATTTGCTGATGTCGAAGTCGTTGTCGCCGTCTATAGCATGAATTCTACTCCGATGCGGAAAGGAGTTACGCGCGGCGTATCATCTTCTGACCCTTGATAGTGAAACCTAAACCAGTCTTGTCGAACTTGAAAGGAAGATCAGGGAGCTGACCCCAAACAGTACTACCACCTTTTTCAACAGCAGCTTGAGCATCCTTTAGGGAGGCCATCCTAGGAGGAGCTTGTGTAACTTCAGGAGTAACAGGAGAGTCAACAGGCATGACTGGGACTGTTTCAAAGCTTGACGAGGAGTCTCAAGAATTCACCTCCATCTCGAGATAACGGAAAGATCAGAGATGACCATATATTCTTCTTCACCACACATCTTAACTTTCCTTTCGGGTACTTCACCGATGTAAGGTAGAGGTAATGTCGCCCCATGTATCCAAGGGCCCAAGTGTAAGAGTAAGTCGGACGGATGTCCATCACAAAGAAAGTGGAGTCAAAAGTCGGGAACCGACTTTAACAGCAGAGTGAGCTCCAAGCACCGCTCGCTTAGAACCATCAAAGCTCACAATGATGTCACCGGGTCTCGTAACCAACCCTTCAACATCAAGTCAATCAAAAGCAATCTTTGGTAGGATGTTCAGCGTAACCAGATCCACCAAAACATGAGATAATGTAACGCCTTGCATTCAACAGATGTGCAAGGCTTTGTTGTGTTTCTTTCCCAGGAGTTAAATCAAGATCGAGAAGCCTAGGCCGTTGTTGGCAGTGCTAGCAATACAAACTTCAAATTGGTCAAGAGTAGTGTCTTGCGCACGTGAGCATTCTTCGAAACTTCACCAAGGCGTTAGTATGAGCCTCAAGCACAAGAGAGCAAGCATGGAGATCTTGACGGAGTTTGTCCCAACTGCTCCACAACGTTGTAGTCACTCTTCTTGATAATCTTCGAATTTCCTCCATTTCTTGTTGGAGGTGTCTTCAAGAACTTCCTTTGGTACTTCGGTTGAGCAGACGAGTCAGGTTCTTTCCCACTAGCCGGGGATATTGGTTGAGTAGCTGGAATGCGAGCTAGAGTCGCGGTGTCTTTTGGAGGAGAGATATCTGGAGAGAACACCCTTCCGGTTCTGGTCACCTTGCTGGATCCGGTGATGTTGTCAATGTCAGGAATGGTAGCTTCAATTGTAAGGTCTTCAATGGTCAGCGGGTCTTGCTTGACGCCATGATAGTAAACATCAGCTCCATAATTCCAAGGGATAGCTTTGTCGGAGGAATATGGAACTGGTCTGGGAGAAGTGATAATGAGGGGTGCCACTCTAGGCACAGGATCAGCAGAGGAAATCCTTATGGTGTTAACATCAGCATAGTCTTCTGGGAAGTCGTCACCCCATCCGGTTGCTTTGACATCTTCAATAGGAATCTTGTAGCTTTCAGGAACAGAATACTTCACCATGTAGTCATACTTTCCACTCGGCTGCCCCAAGGTATCCCATACAGAGGGTTCAGTTTCATTTGCATTGTCGATCTTCAACTTAGACATTTCTTCACACCGCATGTGGTTTCAAGAATAGTATCTCACGGTTGTCCATCATGCGAACACGCCTTCTCAACCAAGACAACCATCGGGTGCGAGGGCACCCACGGCAATTTTCTCGGGCATCCCGGATTGACACCGCTTGCAGCAAGTTCTTCTTAATACCATCGAGGAATGGTCAAGTCATCTATGTTGAAAACATAAGTATCGCCACCACAGACATTAGAACCCTTGTCATGGTTAGCATAGGGCGCTGATCACGCTCGAGTCTCAACAGAGGGTCAAACTCAATCGCTTAGCTTCAATCATATCTCGAATCTTGTTCTTCAAAGCCCAACAATCATCAAGACTATGTCCGGCTATTAGAGTGGTAAGCACACTTAGCATTAGGATTGTATCTCGAGAGGAAGTGTTGACATTCGAGGAGGATCCTCAAGGTAATCAACTCGCTTTCAACATGTGTTGCAAGGCTTGCGACAACGGCATGTTGATCTTCAGAACCGCCTTCGTGGCTGCTCGTTACGCGTTGTCTCGCCGAGGTTGTGCCGATGTAGGATCGAGATCACAACCGCCCCCACAGTCGAGCGCGGTCGTCTTGGCTCGGCTTTTCTAACCATACAAGATTAGTTTCTTTCTTACCACCAAAAGATCTCTTCGCAAAGATTTGATGATGACTCTACATGAATCTTTCCACTCTTGATACCACCGATACGCAAGATGTAAGTATCACGGTGAATCCTATCAAGAGTTTCCAATTAGATGATTGAAGAATGGACCGATAATGTTCCCATAAACATATCAACCAATTCCCTATTCGACAAGGGTGGTTGAACTCCTCGCTAAATCTCTCCACTTCGAGCATACTCCTTGAACTTCTCATCACGACCCATAGACATGCTTTGTAGTTGCATGAGAGTGGGTGTCAATTCAAAGATTGTACTCATATTGTTCAGAAAGCATCACCAAATCACCCAAGTACGGATACGGTCGTTCTCTAGCCGATAATACCACTCCAACCGAGTTCGACAAACTCTCTTGAAAATAATGCATCCACAACTTTCATCGTGGGGTTGATCTTCCAACATAGGACTTCAAATGCATTGGACAAGAAATGCCATCATACTTGGCAAAGGTAGGAACTTTGAATTGGGAGGAATCACAACACCGTGAACAAGACTCGATCATCAAAATTCAGCCCGGACATTTTCGATTTTCCACAAAGATTCAGACGGTCTTCAAGTTGCTTGTACTTGTCATCTTCATCAGAGTATTGGCTATGATCGTATTGATCGTCTCCCTTTCTCAGGCTCACGCTGGCTGCCTTCGCCATCACCCTTGTCACTCCCTTCATTCTTGACACTGTCCTCAGAGAGTTCAATCCGACTGACCACTTTAGGACCACCTTTGGCCCCGCCCATGTTGAGTAGACCCACAACCTTCTTCTTCTTGTTGATGAGCTTCTTCGCATCCTCTTGGCCTTGGACCAAGCTAGTGAACATCTCTAAACCGAGCATTCGAACTCGAGATCTTTGATGTCTGCTCGAGAGCCATTGTCGCTAAAATAAATAGCAAGAGGATGAGAAACCAATCTCCAATGTACCGTGATGCAATGTTATGCTATGCTATGCAATGTTTATGCGAATGCTATGCAATGTTTTCAAGGACCTCTAGGATTTAAATTTGTAAAACAAGCAATGAACAAACAAATATCAGTTTTCTTTTTATTCTTTTTCTTTTAAGTACAAAAGGTAGTTCAAAACAATAAAAGAAGAACAATATAAAGCTTCTAGGTCTCCCATGGGCGCCTTTGGTGCCGAGGTAGGCTGATGCGCTCCTCGTGAAGTAGCTTGGTCAACTCTAGCACTTTCTTCTCACTTGCATAGCATCGAGCTTCAATGTATCCCTTTCTTCTTTAAGTCAATCAGGATCTCTTCAAGTCTTCAAGATCGGTAGGCATGTTAGGATGGAGAACAAGATAGGTACGCCACCTATAGCAACAGTTCCATAATTCGGTAGAGCGCGAATGGCATCATGAGGTTTTGAGCTCGAGCTCGCACCCATTTGAGGTAAGGCTCCCAAGGAGTGGGGTTCGTGTCCCAAAGTCTTGGTATCGCTTCTTTACCATGCCCCAAGCGTGTATAAACTTCGGTAATTCGAGATCGTGATTGTAGTCGAACACAACATCTTGGAGAAGCATATCATGTGGACCATCTCTTCGAGCAAAACCGAATCGACGAGAGCTAGAGAAGGGTTGTAAGTAATACCTCCCTTATACCGAGGAGTGGTACATTAGGGAATTCTCCACACCAATGAAGGTGAAGTCCTTTTGAGAGAAAAGACTCAACGGATATCTGAATGAGAGAGTGACATTAACCTTTGAGACCATTTCATCCTTTGTTCGTTCTTCAAAACTGATGGAGGAAGGTGCGAAATAAACCACCTAGAAAGTAACGGTATGCAACACATGAGAGTGCCTTGCCTCTTAGTAGTACGAGTATGGAGAGAATGTAGGATATCTCCAAGTAAAGTAGGTACTGGATTACGGGTAAGGAACAACTTGATGGCGTTGACATCTATGAATTGATCCGAGTTAGGGAATAGAACCAAACCGTAGATTAGCAAGGCCACAATGTTTTCAAATGCATGGAAACTCATAACTTTGAGGAATTCTCGAGCTTTCTTAATTAGGAACTTAGAAAGTAAACCCTTAACTCCGCTTCTAGTTTCCCAATTGGCTTCAATGTCTGAGCGTTTAAGATGTAAAGCTGATGCAATGTCTTCATACCTAGGAACCTTTTCTAAACCGGTGAATGGCATTTGGTCAAGAATAGGTATCCCAAGTAGCTTAGAGAACTCTTCCAAGGTAGGAACTAACTGATAATCTAGGAATGTAAAGCAATGGTGTTTCGGATCAAAGAACTGGAATAGGACATGCATCATATCTTCTTCAAAACCGAGATAACCAATCAAGTAGATGACCATGTCTTTTGATGAACCGAGCATGGTCGGAATTTCAAACCAATTTTTGAGTGAGAAGGTATACCCATGAAGTTGATTCGATAGTCTTTCTAGAAGCCATAACACCTACAAAATAGAGCAAAGATAAATCCCTAGGTCCTTGAAATAGTTAGAGATGATATGCAATGCAAATGATGTCATGATGTCATGTTTGGCACACACAAACAAATCACACAATGAGCCTAGGTTTAAGGCTTGCATGAGGTCTAGGTGATTACCCCACCAAAAGTTTGAGTTGGTTCATCCTGTCCTATATAGTAACCGGTTCTAGGAATCTCACATCATTGATCTTTCTCGAGGCGCTTATTTCAATACGACTACCAAGTGGTCGAAAATGTCCCAAAAGTCGATCTCAATGAGCGTAGCATCGAGTATCAACCAACCTCGGTCTACACCAAAGCCGCCATCTCACTACCTTCTAATGGCCAAGATGGGTCAATTAAGGTTCTAAAAGTTTAGTTAGCTGATGACACCACGCAGAAGCCAAATACTATCCTCAACTTGGGAATGAAGAGTATCGGACAACCAAAGTGTCACGCTAACGTAGCCATCATGTTGACCGCTTAGTTATACGCCCAGCGGTCGCGATGATCTAATGCCACTTACCTAAAAGGAAACCGGATCCGTGTAGGATCCCCAACAATATAATACCCAAGCAACCCTTAGAAGTAAAGCAAGCAAGTCAAACAAGAAAGGTGATCTAGAAACTTAAGGCATTCTCTTTTAGGGTGTCTCCCGCAGAGTCGCCAGTTCTGTAATACGTGAACTGACTTTATTGGATTTTTGTATCGCAAATGTGCGGATAGCAAGAGCCGCCACCGACTTTTATTTTTATCCGATTAAGGGAAGGTAAAAGTACAGAAAAACACCTTCGTTAGATTCTGAGTAAGGGAGAAGGTTATGAAAAGGGAAGGTATTAGCACCCCTTTCCATCCGTAGTTATCTACGGGCTCTTAGTTGCTTTATAGATCACTTTTGAAAAACTTGTGCTTTCTGTGTGTTTGAAAAATGTTTTGAAAAGGCATTTCACTTTGACTTTGTAATGATTCATGTAGGAATGTATACAAAGTGTTCGGAAATGTTTCGTTTTGAAAAGAGTTTGAACTTTGAAAAAAAGTGTAAGGTGTGAAAAGTATTTGATTTGAGCAAGCAACTAAAAGTCTTATTACCTACTCAGAATTGGTCGTTTTCGTGTTGTTTTACGTTCCTTTAGAATAGTGTTATCCATACCATTAGTTGGTAGGTAACCCCATTCGTTGGATGTAAGCGGGACATTCGAAGGGACATCGGATGGTCATAGAAGGCAACTTGTAGGAAGTATCCTAGCACATCCGAAGGGACTATCATCATTTTTCGTAGGCGACAATCGAGGGTCAAGATCATGTATTCGTAAGAGACATCGTGGGTCTTATGATCTTTGTATCGAAGGGACTATGATGATTTGTTTTGAAGGCAACGGTGCTAGAATACCTCTACGTTCGAGGGACTTGACCATTTGAATTCGTAAGGCAACGAGAGAGAATTACCCTAAGGGGTGCATGTGTGAAAGAGTGTGTCAATTCAGATATGTTATCTTGCAAGTTAGTGAGCTATGTTCAATTTTATCTTGCCATACACGCCTAATTACTAGCAGTTTATAGAGTGCGGAAATTAAAATGCGGAATGTAAAGTGCGGAAAGGTAAATGTCCTACGCTATTACATGGCTTTGGGGCAGATACATAATTGAAAGATGCGGAAAATAAAAGCCTAATTTAAAACTATTACATCCCATGAACAATTACATTATTGGAAAAGGAAAACGATAAAAGGAAAATCATCTGAATCGGATCAACCTGTAATAGAATGAGAAATCGGAAAATATGATGAAATCGAAATAAGAAAAAAAATGTTAGAAAAATGCAATTTTTAAATTGGGAAAAATATGACATGCTGGAAATAATATAAATATGCTAAAATAATTTTTTGGGATTTTTTTGATGCAATTTAATAATTTAAAATGAATTAAAAGTGATTTAAATGCTAAATTATGAATAAAAATAAATATGCATGCAAAATTAATTTTTTTAATTTTATAAATTAAATAAAGATTTTATGAAAATAATGTAAAAAGGAAAAATTATTTTGATGATTTTTTAATGCAGAAATAAAAATATGAAAAGAAATTAAAATGATGCAAAATATTAAAAAATATGAAAATATAGAAAATAATGCAAGTTTGAAAAAAAGAATGCAAAACCGGTGCCCATAGGGATCGAACTCGTGACCCTGGAGCGAAATCTTAAGTCCACATGCCTTGACCAACTGTGCTAGCGTGTTTCACTGTTTGGAAACGGAGTGAGTGGAAGAAAACACGCGTCACCTTCCCACTGCCTCGTCTTCGCGCCATCCATCGTCTTCTTCGTTTCAAATATTTGAATTTTCAGCGTCGGCCATTGCTCGACGCTACGTCCCTGGCTAAAATCAAAAATCCAGCACACATAAAATAAATAAGTTCTAAAGGCATGGTTCGATTCCTGAGATCATTCCGAACACGATGGTATAGGTCTTATTGTCCAATTTATCCTATTAAGAGAAACCCTAATTCGTTCACAGAAACCCTAATCATGGTGTAACACGATTCAGGCCATGGAAATTCAATCGGCTTGCCCAGAAAGCTTGCAAACACATCACTAAACACAAAAACAACAACAAAACATGTTAATAATGCATGAATAATGAAACACGATTTTGGAATTTTCAAGAACAAACCAAACACGGATTTTCTGATTCTGGATGGATTTGAGCAATGTAAAGGTCTGGATTGATTCTGGAGATGTCAAGGAATGTGTTAGACACCTCAAAATTGATTGAAAACGGCTGGAGCTATGATCACCAATTGCTTGCTTGCCACGGTTTTTTTGAGTTGCAACAAGGGTTCTTGAGTCAAAATTTCTACCCTAATTCGTGTGGTATGCATCATGTATTTATAGTAGAAGGATTTGAAGTGGTTTTGGGAAAGAATCAATCAACTTTCAATGCAAATCAAATTTGATTTTTGTACAAAATCAAATTTTCAAAATTTGATTAATTTTCAATCCAATCTTGCCATATTGATCAAATTTCGAAATTTGCTGGCCTTTGTGAGTTACTTGGATCTCAAGGAAGGAATAAAAATCAATTTTGCAATTAATTTTGATTTTATACTTTATTTTTGAATTTAATTTGTATTTAAATGAATAAATTCCAAATTAAATAGAAAAATAAAATAAAAAATCGTGGCATTGGGGCTTGGATATTCCTAATTGTATAAGGAACAAGTTTGGATGAAGAAAAGGTAAGCCCATTTGCAAAAAATTTGATTTTTAGAAGCATCTCTCTTTGTGCATTCTTCCAAAATTCCCCAACATGTGAATGGTGTAAATTGCTCAATTTTCCACATATTTTAGAGTTCTTGGACTTTTTGGAAAGCTCTAAGAGTCCTCTAAACAATGTCTTTGGTTTCATCTCAATTGGAGTTACCATGCTCAATATATCTTCAAAACAAAAAGTTGACTTTTTGTTGACTTTGAAAAGGACTCAGAATGTTTTGAGCCATACCTCTCAAATGAAGCACTTTTGGACATTCTTGTGAGACATGAAGTTGTAGAGAATTGAATTTCCTTCAAAACAAGAGGTGGTGGAAAATTTATGAGAAAGTATGAGAAAGTTATGATCACCAAAGTTCATTGACTTTTCATCTAGAAACCCTAATTTGAAAGTCGACTTTTGAGCAAATCTTGAGTTTTCTTGATGAATCATGATCAACCCTTGATCAAATGATGAATGTAACTTCAAAATGAGGATGTTGACCAAAAATCAGGAAGTTTGATCGTATGTTGACCACAGCTGACTTTTTGACCAATACAACCGATTTTCAACCATCCGAGCAATTGTTCGAGGAAACTTGACTCATGAGGCTTGAAACTTGACATGGAGAATCTTTGAAACATATGAGGAAGCATGAAAACCATTGAGGTGTTAGAAGTCCATCCGATCGAGAAATGCCAAACCCTAGTATGGGTTGATTGTCTAGAGAGAGTTTATCCGATCAACTCTTGAAGAATCCTCGAGCATGGATGTATGGAATGTCTTGAGAAACATGAGGGAAAATTTTGGGGTATGACAACTGCCCCCGTTCAATCTTCTTGTACTGGAAGGGTTAGATTGGCATGTTTTGCCTTTCGTGACCTGGAGGTAGAAGATGATTGAACACTCGAGTACACCGAAAATTTGCACCGCTGATTGATGATGCGGAATGGGCTTATAGATGCCATTTGGAAATTAGCTGGGAATGAGTCGTACGCTAGACTCGAGATTGTTGTATAGATAGGAGAGCTGTCGGAGATGGGCTTAAGATGCCATCTGGAAGGATTGGCGCTAGGGAGTGAACCGTACGCTAGGTTCTGTAAATGTTTCTGGAGGGAGATGGGCTTAAGATGCCATCCGGAGGGAGTCGTACGTTAGACTTTGTGCTCATCTTTGAATGAAGTTATTGGTTTGTATCGGTTTTTAACCAAATATGCAGCATTCTGAAAGTGGAGAGATGTTGACAAGTAGTCGGAGATGGGCTTAAGATGCCATCCAAGGCAACCGAGTCGTACGCCGATCAGTTCTGCTGATAAGAGAGGTCGAATAGTTCTTCGTCGACGGCCCGAGGGATAATAGTTGACAAAATGTGGACATTTCCCAGGCATCGGTGTTGATCCACCGCTCGTTATCGGAGGATAACCCGTGATCGCTCGGATAAGGTTTCCGCCCAGCGGTATTAATCCCGGATCCGCTGTTGGAGAACAAAGGGTGGTTGCTTGGATAGTTTTCCCGTCTGGATTCGGGTCTTAATCCTGAACCTGTTTGCGTCAGAAGTGACTTTCACCTGTTTTGGAGAAAACAAGAGAAACTTTGATAGAATATTGTTAGTCTTATGCAAAATATGATGCATGACAATGCGTATGAATGAAATATGTATATATTATGAGATGTATGAATGATAGATGTTGTGGTATTTCAAAACATATCCATCTTGAAGAAGATGTAAATGTTCTGCTAGAGGATGAAGTGGGCGGAGACTCTGCTTGGGGAAAGAGAAGGCTGGTAACTTTGATTCCTCCGACGCACTATCTGACCAAGTCTTGGGCCTTGATATCGTTGAGGCTGGTAGAGATCGAGGAACACGCTGTTGAGGATCTCATACATGAACCCTGCTGAGGAGAGTCCGGGAGGTAACTCGCTGGGGATCTTGTGTGTAGATCCTGCTGGGGAAGAATTAGGAGGCGTTCTACCGGGGATTTTAAGTGTAGATCTCGTCGGAGAGCGTTTGATAGCTTGTCGAGAGTCCGGGTTTAGAAAGATCTGGGGCCCGTTGTAATCTCTGGCTGAGGTATAAGAGGAGTAGGTTTCCTCCGATGCACTATCTGACCAAGTTCCAAGTCTGGATACTGCTGCTTGGAGAAAACAGGGGGAATGCTGAGAGATATTCGCTGGAGATAGATAATCTCTGTTGGGGATGAAGTGTTACTGCTTGGAGACTGATGAAACATGATTCTAGCTGAGTGGAATTATTGCTCGTGGACTGACACATACTCCGCTGGGGGAGATTTGTGGTGAATGACACCTCTGTGGAGATTGTGTTCTGCGGGGGGAAAGTTTTTGGTGACCTGCATCGTCATCTCAATTCCTGAAGCCTGTAATAAGTACCCTTGTATGTTCACTTTTCGTATGTTTGCGAACAAGTTCTTATTGTCAAATGCATATAATCATTCAAAGCAAACGTTGGACTTTATGCAAATAACAATAGTGAAAACTGTAAAGAGAAAGAATTCATATTTATTCGAAAATGTGGCGTATGGCCAAGTAGTTTGTACACAAGAAAGGTAAAAAGCTATGTGGAAACAATCTCGTTAAGTTCCAACTATGCTAGTACTCATATATTTCAACTATCTCATCTCCTTGCTGTCAGTAGAAAGTGAATGAATTGATCTTCGCCATTTGAATCTTGAATGCTGATAGTAGTAGTCTGTAGGTAGGTGATCGGGACGAGACACAGTCGTACGCTTATATCCCTAACTTTTGCCTAGACCGCCTCGGTTTTCGCCCACCGATACCCTTTTGCCCAAGCCGCCTTTTCGTGTTTTTGACTTGCGGGTGTACATGTTTTGTATATATCCTTAACTTTGCCCGAACCTTTTGGTTCGTCAGATGCCCTTATTTTTGCCTAGGTTCGCCGACCTAGCGGTCTCTTTTATGCGTAGTATTTTTGAATATGTCTCGTCACTGGTGTGGGAAGTCTTCACCGTCCATGGTGCTAAGTATCATAGCTCCGCCTGAAAATAATGTCTTGACTACAAATGGTCCCTCATAGGTGGGAGTCCACTTGCCCCTGGGATCACCTTGCGGAAGGATGATGCGCTTGACTACTAGGTCACCGACTTGGTAGACTCGGTGCTTGACCTTCTTGTTGAATGCTCTGATCATTCGTTTCTGATAAATCTGTCCATGGCAGATGGACGCTAGTCGTTTCTCATCGATCAAGTTAATCTGGTCAAGGCGAGTCTGGATCCATTCATCTTCACCTAATTCTGCGTCCTGGAGGACTCTGGTCGAGGGTATCTGTACCTCGATGGGTAGGACGGCTTCCATACCGTACACAAGAGAAGGGGTTGCCCTCGTGGATGTTCGATCAAGTGCGATAACCATGAAGAGCGAATGGTAACATCTCATGCCAATCCTTGTAAGTCACTGTCATCTTCTGTATAATCTTCTTAATGTTCTTGTTCGCCATTCATCTTAGGCCGATAAGGAGAAGAGTTGTGATGCTTGATCTTGAATGCTGCGTAGTTCGTGATCATCTTATTGTTGAGATTAGAGCCGTTATCCGTGATAATCCTTTCGGAGTGCCATACCGATGATAAGATTATGCTTGATGAATCGAGCCACAACATTCTTGGTAACAGAGAACGAGGTCGCTTCTACCCACTTAGTGAAATAGTCGATTGCCACAAGGATGAAACGATGTCCGCTGGAAGTCGTGGGCTTGATTTCTCCAATCATGTCAATGCCCCACATTGCAAATGGCCAAGGCGGTTAAAACATCTGAGGTACTGAGGTACGTGCACTTTCTGCATATATCCGCACTTGTGACAAGATTGAGCATAACGTGACAATCGCTTCCATGGTGGACCAATAGTAACCTATCCTCGTAATCTTCTTAGCTATAGCGTGCCATCGGAGTGGGTGCCGAATGCGCCTTCGTAACTCTTCCATGATACGCTCCACTGTTCTCGTCACACAGTAGTAAGTATAAGTCATGATTGCTTTGTACAAGATGCCGCTAAGGAAGAATTTGATGCAAACCTTCTCATGAACTTTATCATTGATGATGCTCTGGATATTCCCGAGTCTCAAGATACCCTTCACATCGTAGTACCAAGGTTTCTTCTATATCAAGCTCATAACAATGTTCACAAACCTCTCAATGATGATCCGGGAGCCTCGTTGTCCCACCTAACCTTGAACATAGATGACATAGTAGCCAATGCGCCCGCCAACCATTCTCTTCTCGTGGAATATGGTCAAAAGTAATCTCTTCAAGTAGGATCGACTCGTAACATGCTCGATACGAAGGAGATTCGGATGCTTCGTATCCCACTCGCCTTAACTCCGATCACTAAAGCCGAGTCTCCATACACTTGCAAGAACTTGATTCTTAAATCAATAGCTTTAATACCCATGATGCACGCTCAGATTCGCCATATTGTTGGTGCAATCGAAACATAATCGCGGTGAAAGGCGATGTCTGGGATGTGATGATGGCGCCGATGCCATTGCAAGCGCGTTTGAGGCTCCATCAAAGACCATGGTCCATCGGGATCCTTGTTCAGTCCTTCGTCTGGCCGCTCTTCACAATTAGTAACTAACAAAACATCTTCATCTCGAAATTGAATCGCATAGATCGATAGTCATCTACTTGATGAGCCAAATGATCGGCTACTACACTTCCTTTGATCGCTTTCGAGAAGTGTACCGATGTCGATTCGGTCAAGATCATTTGCCATCTTGCTATTCTTCCGGAGAGCTGGTTTCTCAAATATGTATTTTATCGGATCCATCTTGAAATCAACAAGGTAGTGTGAGTCAACATATATCGCCTTAGTCGCGAAAGTTAAAGCGTTGTAAGTTTTCTCGAGTGAGTATCTTGTTTCACCGGTAAACTTTTGCTAAGGTAGTATATTGCATGCTCTTTTCGACTGCACTGCCATGTTGCCCCAACACACACCCCATTGAATTCTCTAGCATCAAGTACATGATAAGAGGTCTTCCTTCGAGGCGGCATCGTGGATAGAGGATTCTGCAGATACTCCTTGATTTTGTCAAAAGCGATCCGCAATCGCCATTCCATTCTACCACTTGATCTTTCTTTAGTAACTTGAAGATTGGCTCAAGCAGCGCTTAGATGTGCAATGAATCGCAATGTAGTTCAAACGGCCCAAGAAACCTCCGACTTCCTTCTCAAAGGTGGAGTCGGCATCTCTTGAATTGCTTTAACTTTGGCGGATCAACTTCAATACCTTTACCATCGACCACAAACCCTAGGAGTTTACCTGATCCGACCGAAAGTGTACTTGTTAGATTAAGTCTCATCAGATTTCTTCAACTGTCAAATAGTTTCGAATGATCGAGATGTTCTTCTTCACTGTGATCTAGCTATCATATCGCCGACGAGACCTCTATCTCGTGATGAATCATGTCATGAAATAGTGCCACCATGGCACCGATAAGTGGCGCCGCATTCTTTAGTCCGAACGGCATAACCTTGTAATGTAAAGTGTCCCACCTGTAACAAAAGTAGTCTTTCCATGTCTTCGTGAGCCATTTTGATCGTTGTAACCGGAGAAACCATCCATGAAGGAGAAAACTTTATGTCGAGCGGTGTTGTCAACCGTAACATCAATATGAGGAAGTGGAAAATCATCTTTCGACTTGCTTTGTTCAGATCTCGTAATCCACACACATTCGTATTTTGCCATCCTTCTTAGGTACGGGAACCACATTTGCAACCCATGGATAAGAAGTAACGGCTAAGAAACCGGCGTTGGCGCATAACTTCGGCTTTGATTTTCTCGACATCTCAGACGCATGCGAAGAACCTTCTTTTACCGAGGAAACCTTCTTTGTCGGCAACCGTGTACCACAATATCAATATCTAACCTGCATGTCTTCGTATGACCAAGCAAAACCTCAATGTAGTCTCGTAGCATCCGAACCAACCTTTCTTTAACACGCTCAAGACCCGCTCCTATCTTGATCTCTTTTCGTCTTCGTTAGTACCCAAATTCACAACCTCAACTTGCTCTTCGTGTGGTCAGATAACTCGATCTCCTTTGTGATCGACAAGTTCTCCGGCACTTCACAATCTTCCTCACTTTCATCTTCGGATTGGTAGATCGGATTATCGAAGTCATATTTAGCAATAGCATAGCTGTTATTAACGAGATTCGGAGTGATTCTGCAGTGTATCACGTGGGTGTGTGTAAGAAACACATAGCTTTTGAAAGGGTGATAAAGTAAAAAACAAACAAACACAATTGAATGCAAAAGTCCAACGAATTTATTGAATGAAAATACGCAAACGACAAATAATAACCCTCGCAAACGAGCCATGATGCCCCGGGCAAGGCACTAGGCTTTAGAGTTTATTGTTCAAAGCATAGAAAATACGAAAAGCAAAACAAAACAAGAGCAATTACTCCTGACTAAAGGAGATTGGTATGACGTCTTCAGTCTTCCAATTGCTGAGCCCATGATCTGGAGTTGGAAAGATCCATTTGCTGATGTCGAAGTCGTTGTCGTCGTCTTCTATAGCATGAATTCTACTCTGACTGATGCGGAAAGGGAGTTGGCCGGCACGCTCGCGGCGTATCATCTTCTGACCCTTGATAGTGAAACCTAAACCAGTCTTGTCGAACTTGAACGGAAGATCGTGGAGTCGACCCCAAACAAGATTACCACCTTCTTCAGCCTGAGCATCCTTCGGAGGCCATCCTAGGAGGAGCTTGTGTAACTTCAGAGTAACAGGAGAGTCAACAGCACGACTGGGACTGCTTTGAAGCTTGACAGGAGTCTCAAGAATTCACCCTCCATCTCGAGATAACAGACTGATGATGACCATATATTCTTCTTCACCACACATCGTAACAACTTCCCTTTCACCGGTACTTCGATGTAAGGTAGAGGTAATGTCGCCCCATGTATCCAAGGGCCCAAGCAGTAAGAGTAAGTCGGACGGATGTCCATCACAAAGAAAGTGGAGTCAAAAGTCTAGGAACCGACTTTAACAGCAGAGTGAGCTCTCCAAGCTGCTCGATAGAACCATCAAAGCTCTCACAATGATGTCACGGGTCTCGTAACCAACCCTTCAACATCAAGTCGATCAAAAGCAATCTTTGGTAGGATGTTAAGCGTATCCACCAAAACATGAGATAATGTAACGCCTTGCATTCAACGTAGATGTGCAAGGCTTTGTTGTGTTTCTTTCCGGCAGAGTTAAATCAAGATCGAGAAGCCTAGGCCGTTGTTGGCAGCCGTGCTAGCAATACAAACTTCAAATTGGTCAAGAGTAGTGTCTTGCACGTGAGCATTCTTCGAAACTTCACCAAGGCTAGTTGAGCACAAGAGTAGAGCAAGCATGGAGATCTTGGACGGAGTTTGTCCCAACTGCTCCACAACGTTGTAGTCACTCTTCTTGATAAAATTTCCTCCATTTCTTGTTTGGAGGTGTCTTCAAGAACTTCCTTTGGTACTTGAGTGATGAGTCATCGGTTCTTTCCCACTAGCCGGGATATTGGTTGAGTAGCCGGAATGCGAGCTAGAGTCGCGTGTCTTTGGAGGAGAGATATCCGAGAGAACACCCTTCGGCTCGTCACCTTGCCGGATCCGTGATGTTGTCAATGTCAGGAATGGTAGCTTCAATTGTAAGGTCTTCAATGGTCAGCGGGTCTTGCTTGACGCCATGATAGTAAACATCAGCTCCATAATTCCAAGGGATAGCTTTGTCGGAGGAATATGGAACTGGTCTGGGAGAAGTGATAATGAGGGGTGCCACTCTAGGCACAGGATCAGCAGAGGAAATCCTTATGGTGTTAACATCAGCATAGTCTTCTGGGAAGTCGTCACCCCATCCGGTTGCTTTGACATCTTCAATAGGAATCTTGTAACTTTCAGGAACAGAATACTTCACCATGTAGTCATACTTTCCACTCGGCTGCCCCAAGGTATCCCATACAGAGGGTTCAGTTTCATTTGCATTGTCGATCTTCAACTTAGACATTTCTTCACACAGCTTCTGCACAGGTGGTTTCAAGAATAGTATCTCACGGTTGTCCATCATGCACTGAACACGTCTTCTCAACCAAGCACAACCATCGGGTGCAGAGGGGCACCCACGGCAATTTTCTGGGCATCCTGGATTGACACCGGCTTGCAGCAAGTTCTTCTTAACAGTCATCAGAGGAATGGTCAAGTCATCTATGTTGAAAACATAAGTATCGTCACCCACAGCATTAGAACCCTTGTCATGGTTAGGCATAGGCGCGTTGATCACGTTCGGAGTCTCAACAGGAGGGTCAAACTCAATCTGCTTAGCTTCAATCATATCCTGAATCTTGTTCTTCAAAGCCCAACAATCATCAGTACTATGTCCGGGGCTATTAGAGTGGTAAGCACACTTAGCATTAGGATTGTATCTCGGAGAGGAAGTGTTGACATTCTGAGGAGGATCCCTCAAGGTAATCAACTCTGCTTTCAACATGTGTTGCAAGGCTTGCGACAACGGCATGTTGATCTTCGTAAACTGTCTTCGTGGCGCGTTCTGGTTACGCGCGTTGTCTCGCTGAGGTTGTGCTGATGTAGGATTGGAGATCACAACTGCCCCCACAGATTGAGCGCGATCGTTCTTGGCTCGGCTTTTCTGACCATACACAGCATTAGTTTCTTCCTTACCACCAAAAGATCTCTTCGCAGCATTTGATGATGACTCTACATGAATCTTTCCACTCTTGATACCAGCTTCGATACGCTCGCATGTAAGTATCAGCTCGGTGAATCCGGCTGAAGAGTTTCCAATTAGATGATTGAAGAATGGACCTGACAATGTTCCCATAAACATATCAACCAATTCCCTATTGGACAAGGGTGGCTGAACTCTGCCTGCTAAATCTCTCCACTTCTGAGCATACTCCTTGAACTTCTCATCACGACCCATAGACATGCTTTGTAGTTGCATGAGAGTGGGTGTCAATTCAGATTGTACTCATATTGTCTGTAGAAAGCATCAGCCAAATCACTCCAAGTACGGATACGGTCGTTCTCTAGCTGATAATACCACTCCAACTGAGTTCTGGACAAACTCTCTTGAAAATAATGCATCCACAACTTCCTGTCATCAGTGTGGGGGTTGATCTTCTGAACATAGGACTTCAAATGCAGCTTTGGACAAGAAATGCCATCATACTTGGCAAAGGTAGGAACTTTGAATTTGGGAGGAATCACAACACCAGGAACAAGACTCAGATCATCAAAATTCAGCCCGGACATTTTCAGATTTTCCACAGCATTCAGACGGTCTTCAAGTTGCTTGTACTTGTCATCTTCATCAGAGTACTGGCTATGATCGTACTGATCGTCTCTCCCTTTCTCAGGCTCACGCTGGCTGCCTTCGCCATCACCCTTGTCACTCCCTTCATTCTTGACACTGTCCTCAGAGAGTTCAATCCGACTGACCACTTTAGGACCACCTTTGTAGCGTCTGCCCATGTTGAGTAGACCCACAACCTTCTTCTTCTTGTTGATGAGCTTCTTCAGATCCTCTTGGCCTTGGACCAAGCTAGTGAACATCTGCTGAAACTGAGCATTCTGAACCTGGAGATCTTTGACAGTCTGTTCGAGAGCCATTGCTGCTAAAATAAATAGCAAGAGGATGAGAAAACCAATCTCCAATGTACCTGTGATGCAATGTTATGCTATGCTATGCAATGTTTATGCGAATGCTATGCAATGTTTTCAAGGACCTCTAGGATTTAAATTTGTAAAACAAGCAATGAACAAACAAATATCAGTTTTCTTTTTATTCTTTTTCTTTTTAAGTACAAAAGGTAGTTCAAAACAATAAAAGAAGAACAATATAAAGCTTCTAGGTCTCCCATGGGCGCTTCCTTTTGGTGCCGAGGTAGGCGTTGATGTTGCGCTCCTCGTGAAGTAGCTTGGTCAACTCTAGCACTTTCTTCTCACTTGCATAGCACTGAGCTTCGAATGTATCCCTTTCTTCTTTAAGCTGAATCCAGGATCTCTTCAAGTCTTCAAGATCGGTAGGCATGTTAGGATGGAGAACAGTATAGGGTACGTCACCTATAGCAACAGGTTCCATAATTACTGGTAGAACAGGCGCGAATGGCATCATGAGGTTTTGAGCTCGAGCTCGCACCCATTTGAGGTAAGGCTCCCAAGGAGTGGGGTTCTGGTGTCCCAAAGTCTTGGTATCAGTCTTCTTTACCATGCCCCAAGCGTGTATAAAACTTCGTCGGTAATTCTGGAGATCGTGATTGTAGTCGAACACAACATCTTGGAGAAGCATATCATGTGGACCATCTCTTCGAGCAAAACCGAACTGACGTAGAGCTAGAGAAGGGTTGTAAGTAATACCTCCCCCTTATACCGAGGAGTGGTACATTAGGGAATTCTCCACAACGCTCAATGAAGGTGAATTCCTTTTGAGAGAAAAGACTCCAACGGATATCTGAATGAGAGAGTGACATTAACCTTTGAGACCATTTCATCCTTTGTTCGTTCTTCAAAACTGATGGAGGAAGGTGCGAAATAAACCACCTAGAAAGTAACGGTATGCAACACATGAGAGTGCCTTGCCTCTTAGTAGTACGAGTATGGAGAGAATGTAGGATATCTCCAAGTAAAGTAGGTACTGGATTACGGGTAAGGAACAACTTGATGGCGTTGACATCTATGAATTGATCCGAGTTAGGGAATAGAACCAAACCGTAGATTAGCAAGGCCACAATGTTTTCAAATGCATGGAAACTCATAACTTTGAGGAATTCTCGAGCTTTCTGAATTAGGAACTTAGAAAGTAAACCCTTAACTCCGCTTCTAGTTTCCCAATTGGCTTCAATGTCTGAGCGTTTAAGATGTAAAGCTGATGCAATGTCTTCATACCTAGGAACCTTTTCTAAACCGGTGAATGGCATTTGGTCAAGAATAGGTATCCCAAGTAGCTTAGAGAACTCTTCCAAGGTAGGAACTAACTGATAATCTGGGAATGTAAAGCAATGGTGTTTCGGATCAAAGAACTGGAATAGGACATGCATCATATCTTCTTCAAAACCGGAGATAACCAAATCAAGTAGATGACCATGTCTTTTGATGAACTGAGCATGGTCGGGAATTTCTGAAACCAATTCTTTGAGCTGAGAAGGTATACCCATGAAGTTGATTCGGATAGTCTTTCTAGAGGCCATAACACCTACAAAACAGAGCAAAGATAAATCCCTAGGTCCTTGAAATAGTTAGAGATGATATGCAATGCAAATGATGTCATGATGTCATGTTTGGCACACACAAACAAATCACACAATGAGCCTAGGTTTAAGGCTTGCATGAGGTCTAGGTGATTACCCCACCAAAAGTTTGAGTTGGTTCATCCTGTCCTATAATAGTAACCGGGTTCTAGGAATCTCACATCATTGATCTTTTCTCGTAGGCGCTTATTTCAATACGACTACCAAGTGGTCGACCGAAAATGTCCCAAAAGTCTGATCTCAATGAGCGTAGCATCGAGTATCAACCAACCTCGGTCTACACCAAAGTCGGCCATCTCACTACCTTCTAATGGCCAAGATGGGTCAATTAAGGTTCTAAAAGTTTAGTTAGCGCTTGATGACACCACGCAGAAGCCAAATACTATCCTCAACTTGGGAATGAAGAGTATCGGGGACAACCAAAGTGTCACGCTAACGTAGCCATCATGTTGATCGTTTAGTTATACGTCTAGCGGTCGCGATGATCTAATGCCACTTACCTAAAAGGAAACCCGGATCCGGGTGTAGGATCCCCCAACAATATAATACCCAAGCAACCCTTAGAAGTAAAGCAAGCAAGTCAAATAGAAAACAGTAAAGGTGATCTAGAAATCCTTAAGGCATTCTCTTTTAGGTGTCTCCCGTCGCAGCATGTCGTGAACTGACTTTATTGGATTTTTGTATCGCAAATGTGCGGATAGCAAGAGTCGCCACCGACTTTTATTTTTATCCGATTAAGGGAAGGTAAAAGTACAGAAAAACACCTTCGTTAGATTCTGAGTAAGGGAGATGGTTATGAAAAGGGAAGGTATTAGCACCCCTTTCCATCCGTAGTTATCTACGGGCTCTTAGTTGCTTTATAGATCACTTTTGAAAAACTTGTGCTTTCTGTGTGTTTGAAAAATGTTTTGAAAAGGCATTTCACTTTGACTTTGTAATGATTCATGTAGGAATGTATACAAAGTGTTCGGAAATGTTTCGTTTTGAAAAGAGTTTGAACTTTGAAAAAAAGTGTAAGGTGTGAAAAGTATTTGATTTGAGCAAGCAACTAAAAGTCTTATTACCTACTCAGAATTGGTCGTTTTCGTGTTGTTTTACGTTCCTTTAGAATAGTGTTATCCATACCATTAGTTGGTAGGTAACCCCATTCGTTGGATGTAAGCGGGACATTCGAAGGGACATCGGATGGTCATAGAAGGCAACTTGTAGGAAGTATCCTAGCACATCCGAAGGGACTATCATCATTTTTCGTAGGCGACAATCGAGGGTCAAGATCATGTATTCGTGTTTACATCGTGGGTCTTATGATCTTTGTATCAAGGGACTATGATGATTTGTTTTGAAGGCAACGGTGCTAGAATACCTCTACGTTCGAGGGACTTGACCATTTGAATTCGTAAGGCAACGAGAGAGAATTACCCTAAGGGGTGCATGTGTGAAAGAGTGTGTCATACACGCTCTTTCAGATATGTTATCTTGCAAGTTAGTGAGCTATGTTCAATTTTATCTTGCCATACACGCCTAATTACTAGCAGTTTATAGAGTGCGGAAATTAAAATGCGGAATGTAAAGTGCGGAAAGGTAAATGTCCTACGCTATTACATGGCTTTGGGGCAGATACATAATTGAAAGATGCGGAAAATAAAAGCCTATTTAAAACTATTACATCCCATGAACAATTATATTATTGGAAAAGGAAAACGATAAAGGGAAAATCATCTGAATCGGATCAACCTGTAATAGAATGAGAAATCGGAAAATATGATAAAATCGAAATAAGAAAAAAAATGTTAGAAAAATGCAATTTTTAAATTGGGAAAAATATGACATGCTGGAAATAATATAAATATGCTAAAATAATTTTTTGGGATTTTTTGATGCAATTTAATAATTTAAAATGAATTAAAAGTGATTTAAATGCTAAATTATGAATAAAAATAAATATGCATGCAAAATTAATTTTTTTAATTTTATAAATTAAATAAAGATTTTATGAAAATAATGTAAAAAGGAAAAATTATTTTGATGATTTTTTAATGCAGAAATAAAAATATGAAAAGAAATTAAAATGATGCAAAATATTAAAAAATATGAAAATATAGAAAATAATGCAAGTTTGAAAAAAAGAATGCAAAACCGGTGCCCATAGGGATCGAACTCGTGACCCTGGAGCGAAATCTTAAGTCCACATGCCTTGACCAACTGTGCTAGCGTGTTTCACTGTTTGGAAACGGAGTGAGTGGAAGAAAACACGCGTCACCTTCCCACTACCTCGTCTTCGCGCCATCCGTCGTCTTCTTCGTTTCAAATATTTGAATTTTCAGCGTCGGCCATTGCTCGACGCTACGTCCCTGGCTAAAATCAAAAATCCAGCACACATAAAATAAATAAGTTCTAAAGGCATGGTTCGATTCCTGAGATCATTCCGAACACGATGGTATAGGTCTTATTGTCCAAATTATCCTATTAAGAGAAACCCTAATTCGTTCACAGAAACCCTAATCATGGTGTAACACGATTCAGGCCATGGAAATTCAATCGGCTTGCCCAGAAAGCTTGCAAACACATCACTAAACACAAAAACAACAACAAAACATGTTAATAATGCATGAATAATGAAACACGATTTTGGAATTTTCAAGAACAAACCAAACACGGATTTTCTGATTCTGGATGGATTTGAGCAATGTAAAGGTCTGGATTGATTCTGGAGATGTCAAGGAATGTGTTAGACACCTCAAAATTGATTGAAAACGGCTGGAGCTATGATCACCAATTGCTTGCTTGCCACGGTTTTTTTGAGTTGCAACAAGGGTTCTTGAGTCAAAATTTCTACCCTAATTCGTGTGGTATGCATCATGTATTTATAGTAGAAGGATTTGAAGTGGTTTTGGGAAAGAATCAATCAACTTTCAATGCAAATCAAATTTGATTTTTGTACAAAATCAAATTTTCAAAATTTGATTAATTTTCAATCCAATCTTGCCATATTGATCAAATTTCGAAATTTGCTGGCCTTTGTGAGTTACTTGGATCTCAAGGAAGGAATAAAAATCAATTTTGCAATTAATTTTGATTTTATACTTTATTTTTGAATTTAATTTGTATTTAAATGAATAAATTCCAAATTAAATAGAAAAATAAAATAAAAAATCGTGGCATTGGGGCTTGGATATTCCTAATTGTATAAGGAACAAGTTTGGATGAAGAAAAGGTAAGCCCATTTGCAAAAAATTTGATTTTTAGAAGCATCTCTCTTTGTGCATTCTTCCAAAATTCCCCAACATGTGAATGGTGTAAATTGCTCAATTTTCCACATATTTTAGAGTTCTTGGACTTTTTGGAAAGCTCTAAGAGTCCTCTAAACAATGTCTTTGGTTTCATCTCAATTGGAGTTACCATGCTCAATATATCTTCAAAACAAAAAGTTGACTTTTTGTTGACTTTGAAAAGGACCTGTAATGTTTTGAGCCATACCTCTCAAATGAAGCACTTTTTGGACATTCTTGTGAGACATGAAGTTGTAGAGAATTGAATTTCCTTCAAAACAAGAGGTGGTGGAAAAATTTATGAGAAAGTATGAGAAAGTTATGATCAGTCAAAGTTCAGTTGACTTTTCATCTTGAAACCCTAATTTAGAAAGTTTGACCTTTGTGCAAATCTTGAGTTTTCTTGATGAATCATGATCAACCCTTGATCAAATGATGAATGTAACTTCAAAATGAGGATGTTGACCAAAAATCAGGAAGTTTGACTGTATGTTGACCACAGTTGACTTTTTGACCAATACAACTGATTTTCAACCATCTGAGCAATTGTCTGAGGAAACTTGACTTGTGAGGCTTGAAACTTGACATGGAGAATCTTTGAAACATATGAGGAAGCATGAAAACCATTGGAGGTGTTAGAAGTCCATCTGGATCTGAGAAATGCCAAACCCTAGTTTAGGTTGATTGTCTAGGAGAGAGTTTATCTGATCAACTCTTGAAGAATCCTTGAGCATGGATGTATGGAATGTCTTGAGAAACATGAGGGCAAATTTTGGGGTATGACACTTATAATATGTTTTAATTATGAGAAGTCTCACCCTTACTTTACAATTTCAGATTAAAGTTAGCAGCTAAGGAGTTGGTGATGATGGCTCTAGAGCTTATCTTTTAAGTCCGCGTGTCAGTGTCATGCTCTGATTAGATTGTAACACTGGGGAACGTTTAGTTAAGAGAATTGTTATCGTTTAATTGTTTATTTGGATTCTTTGAGAACCATGATGGTTTATTAAATTTTGGTTTTGGTATTTCCGCTGTGTAAGACATGGTCTTAAATTGATTGAATTAATTGGACAATGATCCTCAGTGTAGCATGGCTACTGTTTAATGGAAGTTTTATTTTATTTATGAGTTGTGACATCCCTCATTTTCTGTGTTAACTCTGATTAAAGCTGATTTAGATATTAATTTAATTAATATATTCGGGGTAGTTAGATGGGGTGTTACAAGGATGGCTTTAGAGCTTGTCATTTAAATCCGCGTGTCAGTGTCATGCTCTGATTAGGTTGTAACACTGGGGAACGTTTAGTTGAGGAATTAATCATGATTCAATTGTTTCTTTGAATTCTGTTGGGAATAATTATGTTTTGGTTATGGTATTTTCCGCTGTGTAAGACATGGTCTTATGTTGACTGATTTATTTGAATAACGACCTCAGTGTAGCATGACTACTGTTTTATTGGAAGTTTTAATTTATTTAATAATTGTGGCATCCCTTGTTCCGTGTTAACTTTGATGAAATATGACTTTAATCGTTGATATAATTAACATATTCGGGGTATTTTAGAAGGGGTGTTACACAGACTACGCTAAGCGAGCCTTCTTGAACAAAACTTCTCAAAAATGCTTCTCCGGAGCAGTGTCTTCGACACCTTATTCCTCGATACTCCAAATATGCGACAAATACCTACAAAAGAAGTAAAATCTATCAAATGACACACAAATGAATCAAAATCACAAAATGCACAAATTAAACGTATTTACAAATAAAGCGGGGAATTATTCAACGAATATCAACAAAAAGTATCGATAAGTGTCACAAAACATATATACAAAATAACTACATTTTGGCACTTATCAAGTGTGAAAAAATATCATCCACCAGATTGTAGTCAAGAGCATTTACGTACAACCTAGTCGATGGCCCCCCTGGATGGGATAATCAAACATGCAAGTGGCAACTCTTTAATGTAATCGGTAACATATTGCAACCATACAATACCTAGAAAATGTTAGCAGATCCATGTCTAAAATTGGTTCAGATGAAAATCAATAAATGTAAAAGTACACATATTATGCAATTAATAATTTACATGTATGTAAACTATATGAAATAGACAGTTGTTTCTTGCCATTTGTCTCATCTGCCACTGACTAGCTTTATCTAACTTTGAGTACAAATAAACCAAAAAAGATACCCCCATTTATACTGACAAATCCACGAAAATTCTAAGAAGTAGTTAATATAGACAACATCAATATATGGCACACTTTTTTCGAAAAATATGGTTGTGTCAACCAAAAACATAAAATATGTCTTCAATGCATATTTTCTACAATAAGAGATATGTGTGTCATTACCAACATGATTAACAACGACAATCACGTGGTTTACTAAGTTTCCTATAGAAATAAAAATCATGCATATATTCATCGGGTGTCTACTATCTCCTTTTGAGCCTTAACTGGATCAACTTTTAATTGTGTCACCTTAAGTTCTAATGCATATGTTATTTGAATTGGACTATGATTCATAATCCGTTTGTGATTGCAAGATGGAGGAAGCACAATCATCATCCAAAGGATTAATACTCATCTCACAAATGGCAATATGAAATGATAAATCTTAGAGTGTCATCTCTTATTAAAGACCGACAAAAGATTATGGTTAATGGAACCATATATTGTCCTGCAAAATTCCTTCGGTCAAGATGCTTCTAATACTTCTTAAAACCATGGTTCATATGGTTATGACACATTTGATATCTTTCTACCATTGTTAATACACTTTATTGTCTCACAATACTCTAAACTTAATACATCAATATCCGACAATGATATAATAACCATAAAACAATTGTTTAACAGCATAAGCAAATGTTTGTTTTACCTCCCCTTCCAATACTTAAGCAATGGTACAATTTGCATATGGACATAGAAGTGACATGTCTTATGGGCTTCTAGGAAAACCTTGAGGTAGGATAAGAGCAAGTCCAATGGGAGATTGTGCGCTAGGAATATGTACAACAATAACACATGTATCATCATGAGATTGACATTCCTGACCATGGAACCACGATCCCTCATCAGTACCCGATGATTGTCCAACTACACATGAAGATTTAGCTTTCTTCAGGCATACTTAAACATGTTCATATAATAAACCATAGATGTACCTCAGGTGCTTGTATACCATTTTTATATAATCACACTCAAGGGAGTAAATACAAGTAAACATACAAGTATAAAAACACTCATAAGTTGTTGTGTTATCAGACTAGCATTAAAGACTTATATAGCTATGCATCCAAACCATATATCAATAAGTTACATACAATTCTAACCAACCTGTAGTTTACTTAACAAAAAAGATATTTGAAATACACCATATAAATCTAAACATATTACTTTAATATATGTACAAATTTAGTGTTAGTTTGCATAATTCTTATTCAGTCGAACTAGATACTATATGTGCTAGCCGAACTGACTTTGTGTGTTAGTCGAATTTACTGTGTATCAAAGTGTTAGCCTGTATTCAATGTAATCGAATACATCATGTGTTGCAGTGTCGAAAGTCCTTGGGCCTTGATTGTTTAGGCCTTAGTTTAGTTTCTATTTTGGGTCTGGGAAATGTTTGCTTATATAAAGGGCTCTCTCTTTGTAATACAAAAAGAATCAAGTTTCAATAACAAATTTTAATAATTTCAGTTACAACAATTTTCTCTCTCTTTCTTCTTCCCATTCTTCTTCTTCCCTCTCAAAACAATATTTCTTGAAAACCATTTGTTCCAACAAATTGGTATCAAGGAGCTCGGTTGCGATTTAGAGAGACTCTAATGGCAAACGGAACAACAATGTTGACACAAATTCCAGCGAATCTACCAGTTTTCAAAGGGGAAAACTATCAACGATGGGTTGCACATATGAAGGTCATTTTCAGATCTCAATATGTTAAAATCTTGAATGATGGTGTATCGGAGCTGGAAGCAAACATGACAGATGCCCAGAAAGCTGCACACAAAGATCAGAGAAAGAAAGATTGTAAAATGTTGTTCTTGATTCATCAGTGTGTAGACTCTGATGTATTTGAGAAGATAATTGAAGAAGAATTAACAAAAGATGCGTGGGACAAGTTAAAGAACTTGTATGGCGGAGGCAAGAAATTGAAAAAGGTGAAGTTGCAGACGCTGAGAAAGCAATACGAGATTATGCACATGAAAGATAATGAATCAATCTCTACATACTTCTCAAGGATTGTGATGCTGACTAAACAGACGAAGGCATATGGTGAAACAGTCACAGATTTGCAGAAAATAGAGAAGGTACTGAGATCTTTGACTGCTGATTTTGACTACATAGTAGTGACAATTGAAGAAGCCACGGCTCTGTCTGAGATAAAGTTGGAAGAACTTCAAGCGTCACTGGAGGCTCATGAGATGAGGTTGAAGCAGAGAAACTCAGAAAGAGAAAAAGTGGTTGAACAAGCATTGCAATCAAGATTCAGCAAGAAAGCTGAGAAGTTTAAGCAGCGAAAGAATCTCGCAGGAGACGAGAAATCAAGCAAGAATGCTAATTCGAGCAAGAAAGGTGTGGGAAACAAGTATTATGGGAGGAAAGTCGACACGAAAGAGGTGCACTATTACAATTGTCAAGGTTTTGGTCACTATGCTCAAGACTGTCGAAGAAAGAAAGCAGTAAGAGCGAAAGAAAGTGATGAAGCCCAATATGCACGAGCAGGAGACAGTGACTTAGATGATGTGCTGATGATGGTAAAATCTCAACCGAACACTGAGAAAACCAACATGTGATATCTGGATTAAGGATGTAGCAACCATATGACTGACAATAAAGATTAGTTCACCAAGTTAGATGAGTCGGTGAAAAAGGTGATAAAGTTTGTTGATGGAAGACACATCAATTCTAGAGGCAAAGGAGACATCTCGATTGTCAGAAAGAATGGTGGAAAAGCTACTACCACTGATGTATTGTATGTACCCTCTATGACAAGTAACTTGATAAGTGTAGGTCAATTACTTGCAAAAGGATTCAAAATGAAGCTTGAAAGGAATCAAATAAAAGTCTATAGGGATGATGGAAGGCTAATCATGAAAGCACCATTGGAAAAAAACAAAATGTTCAAAGTCAAACTCAACACATCAGATCATAAGTGTCTTTCTTCGACTACGAAAGAAGACAAGAATTGGCTATGGCACCACAAGTATGGACATCTAAACTCCAAGAGTCTATGCTTGCTCAATCAGAAGAGGATGGTGTTTGGTTTTCCTTATGTGAAGGAACCAAAGCAAGTATGTGAGTAATGTTGTAAAGCTAAGCAATCAAGGAAGGCATTCAAACATGACTTGCCCATAAAATCCAAGCACAAGTTGGAACTAGTTCACTCTGATGTGTGTGGACCATTTGAAGTGAAGTCAAATGGAGGCAACATGTATTTCCTTATTTTTGTTGATGAATTCACCAGACATATATGGATTTATATCATTGAAAGGAAAAGTGAGCTATTCACACAGTTCAAGAAGTTCAAGGTGCATGTTGGAAAAAAAGTGGCTGCAAATTGAAGAAGTTAAGAACTGATGGTGGTGGTGAATACACGTCTACTAAATTTGCCAGGTTTTGCAATGAGGAAGGTATAGAGAATGAGATCGTTGCATCCTATACACCTCAGCACAATGGCATAACTGAAAGGAAAACCAGGAGTATACTGAACATGACTATAAGCATGTTGAAAGCTAAAGATATGCCTAAGAGATTTTGGGCTGAAGCAGCTTCAACAACAATATACATTCTAAATAGGTGTCCAACAAAGGAGATAGCAGGAAGAACACCTTATGAGGCTTGGACAGGGTCGAAACCAAGTGTGAGTCATCTTAGAGTTTTTGGATCAACGTGCTTCAGGCATGTACCTGAACAACTGAGAAGAAAACTGGATGATCGAAGTGAAGTAATGGTTCTCATAGGTTATCATTCGACTTGCGCATACAAGTTGTATTCACCAATCAAAGATAAACTAGTAATCAGCAGAGATGTTCGTGTCAACGAAAGCAAAGGTTGGGACTGTAGTCAAAATTCAACACATGAATCAGACACAATTATAAGTGTGTTCGAAGAAGATCGACATGATGAGCCCTCAACTAGTCGAAGTGAACAAGGCAACGCTTCAACTAGTCAAAATGAAGAACCTCCTGAACAAAATGAAAAGAGGTCGACAAGAACAAGAACTGAATCAACAAGGCTGGCTGGGTATAAAAGATTTCCAGATCAAGAAATTGATGTTGATGGTGATCTAATCTAAGAAGCCATGATGATGGTGTGAAGCCATGAAAGAAGAACTCAGAGCCATTGAGAAGAATAAGACATGAGAGCTTGTCGAAAGGACGAATAAGAAGCCAATAGATGTAAAGTGGATATACAAGGTGAAACGAAGACCAAATGGAGAGATTGCGAAGTATAAAGCAAGGCTGGTGGCTAGAGGATTTCTACAAAAGCCTGGAATAGACTTCGACGAAGTATATGCTCCAGTTGCAAGACTAGAAATAATTCGAATTGTTTTGTCGACTGCAGCATATAGGGGATGGAAGATGCATCGGCTGGATGTAAAGTCGACATTCCTAAATGGTTCATTGGAAGAAGAAGTCTATGTTACTCAACCACCAGGATTCGACGTCAAAGGACAGGAGTCAAAGGTATACAGATTGAGGAAAGATCTCTATAGTTTGAAGCAAGCTCCTCGAGCTTGGAATAAAAGAATAGATAGCTTCCTGATTAAAGCAGATTTCACAAAGTGTGTATCTGAACATGGAGTGTATGTAAATGATATAAACAATGCCAGTCAAATCATTTTATGCCTCTATGTAGATGACTTACTCATTACTGGAGCCAACGAAGCCGAGATAATGAAGCTCAAGTAAAAGCTAATGCAAGAATTTGAAATGTCCGACTTAGGGAATCTCTCGTATTTCTTAGGGATGGAATTCAAAAATACTGAAGAAGGAGTATTTTTGCATCAGAATAAGTATGCTCAAGATATTCTGAAGAGATTCAACATGAGCAACTGTAATGAAGCTGTCACTCCATTAGAAACTGGAACAAAGATGAATAAGGAGTCGAATGATGAGTTTGTAAATTCGACATTATACAAACAAATCATTGGATCCTTGAGATATCTTTGCAATACAAGACTAGATATCTGCCAAAGCGTAGGACTGTTGAGCAGATTTATGGAGAAACCTCAAGAATGTCATCTCATCGCAGTTAAGAGGGTGCTGAGATACATCAAGGGAACTATCAACCATGGCGTGTTATTGCCTAGGAAGTCGAAGAACAACACAAGTGTCAAAGTTCATGGATACATTGATTCAGATTTTAGTGGAGATCAAGACGAAAAGAAAATCACTACAGGCTAATTTGATCCCTCCTTATATATATCCACATTACAAGAAATTTGACATGTACCAACGACAAAAATCTGTTGGTAAAGGTCCAAAAATCTATACCAACGGACGTTTGCTTCCATCAAATATAATTCACTATTCCAATGCTAGGGTTTGGTAAACTTTTTGGGGTTATAGAAACAAATAATTGCACTATTTAATAACTCAATCCACTATGTATTTTTGCTGGTATAGGATAAAATTAACCATTGGTGTATGTTTTTTTCTTACAAATATTTTTTTGTATGATTAATAATTTTTTAATAATAAAATTTTTTCTACATGCATCACCCAAACATCAAATAAAATTTCAATTATATTGTCAAAATAACAAATCTTACAAACATATCAAAATAATGTAAATTATAACAACAATCACCAAAATAGATGCTACAAATATCAAAATAACAAAATAGTGTAAATTATAACAACAATCACCAAAATAGACGCTACAAACATCAAAATAACAAAATAATGTAAATTATTGCAACTATCACCAAAACAGATGCTACCCAAAAAAATTCAAACATATCTAGTTAAAAGAAGTTTCTAATCTTGCTCTCTTCCATCTTCATCCGTGCATTAACTTTGAGAATTTATCGGGTTGGATTTGAGTATTTGCAGCATTTGTAGCCAGTTAAAAAAAAAGTTACAAACTCAAATTAATATTTTTTTATTATAATATCCAGAATATAAAATTGAAGAGTAAAATACAATAGGTCAATTTTGTTTTACTAGGGTCAAATGCCTTAAACTTATGTATAGGTCAAGTCCCTCACAAACTCTTTTGTATAGGTCAAGTCCCTCACAAACAAAAAGAGTTACATTTAAAGTTTGATTCTTCCATTATTGAGATATTATACTTAAACACTTGTATGATACATAAACCATTTAGAACTTAACTAAAAAATGAAAGCATATAAGCAAAAAAATAATTTACTAATTTGTCACTAACAGTGTAAAAACAAAGCATATAAATGGATAGAAAAATTATAATCTGGACAGAAAATCATTAATAAAAACACCAGAAAAATACCACGTGCAAGTGCTTTTTTTGAAGCTTTAGACAATCATTAATTTCCATGTGATGCATGGATTCTAAAGCTTGTAACCGAACCACCACAGAATCATCGTTCAACATATCCATTAACAAGTCTAAGGCTTCACGAGCAAACTCAACATAGAGGATTGTCAGTCTGTGTAAGGACAGGCATGCAGACTTTCACACGAATCACACCTACAATTAAAACAAAAACTCAATATAATTTTCATATAAAGAATATACCTTAGAAAACACTTCATTGCACCAATACGCCTTTATGTCTGCACTGCACTAGAAGCTGATAACATGCAATTCCTAAATGGACAATCTTAGTATCTTCTTCCTTATTAGTTACCTAGCTGGTGCAGCCCTTTACTCATGGAAAACAAATGTATAGACATGTCCTTTAGGTGCAACTTGTCTTGCAAGTGAAGTCGTTAAAGATCCACTTCTAGTTCCATATTGAAGAACCAAGTAACCATGACCAAACAAATATACGCAACATAGAAAATTTGAGTCCTATGAGTTAACACCAGAGTCCATAATTCTGGTGTGGGAGCTAACAAGTAAATAAAACCACCTTCATTGTTGAATACTTTAAAAGGGGTATTAGAATACACTATGTCTGAAGAGAGAGAGAAGGATTGAAAAAGAAGGAGGATAAGAGTTTTGGAAGAGGTTAGATTGGGATGAAAATAGGGTTTTACTTTTTTATTTTAGTTTTGGGGGGAAATGAAAAGGTAGATGAAAAAGACATGGAGGGAAATACATATTATAAAAATTTTGCGGACATAACCCTATACCAACTGTTTTAGTGCCCGTAGCTATAACCATCCGTTGGTATATATTGGAACTTTCCTTCTAGTGCCACTATTGTAAAAATCATTTTATTTTATTTTTATTATAAAATAATTAATTCAAACTTATTTTTAAATATCCAATTTTCTATACTATAAATTACAAATAAGTTATTTTTTAAATAATATATGTCCTAAATTATAAGAGAAAAATGTATTTTTCTTTCTTTAAAATATAAGTTAAAATTATTTTTCATCATTTTTATAACTAACAATCAATTATAATTGATTTTACATCTTTCAAAACAGTTTATTTTAAAAAAATCATAAAAAAAATATTTATATTTTTTACTTTTTTTAATAAATGCTCAATTATTAAAATTAAAATAATAGTTGTTCTATGGTATAGAATAACAACTTCATCTCTTTTTCCACAACGTAAGAAACACAAAATGTGAAAGGTACGTTAAGTTTTAGAAACAATCCAATAATGCTCAATTATTAAAATTAAATACTAACCTTTAAATATTCGTGTTGCCAAACAATATTCATAGATACATAATTGTCAATTATTGCTATAGAACAAACAGATCGAAGTTTGAAGCCAAAGATAAGCTCGAAATTATTTTGTTTTTTTTTAATTAAATAGATCGAAATTGTTTTGTTTTATACATGAAGAAAGATATATTAAATTACACTTAACATATTTTTACCCAGTAGTTTAGTGGCAAAAATTTAAAATAGAATGTAGCGAATTCTATCACCTTTGAAAGTTTATATCATATATAAATCATTCATATGCATTTTTTATCAAAAATAATTACTTTAAATATTATTGAGATGCGTTAATATTTTTCATAATGAGTGGAATCATATATTTGACTGAACAAATAATTCGCAAATCAAAGTCTTCTATAAGTAGCAATAGGTCATAACTTTCTTGATTTGCTATGATTCTATTTTAATTAATTGAATGCTGAAAACAAAAACCTTATAAACCTTATTCTTTGTCCAACCTTATTCTTTGTTCATTTCTATTCGTTAGAATGTGTGCATAATTCATGTTCGAAATAGTAATCGAATTAGTGTGTATCGAATTATGTTGCGATGTTGTGTACTATCAGATTTCGTTGAAGGTGGTGGTCGAACAACTTGGTTGTCGAAATGTTATCCTTTAGTATATAGAGTCAAATTCTTTGGGCTTTAGATGTTGTGGGTCTTAGTTTAGTTTACACTATTGGGACTAGGAAATGTGTCTATATAAGGAGCATTTCTTTGTAAACAAAATTGATACACATAATATACACTTATCACATTTTACTCTCTTCCCTTTTCTCTTAAACTTCTTCTTTATCACAAATCTATTTTCTTCCATCTTCTGTTTCAACAAATTGGTATCAAGGAGCTCGGTTGCGATTCAAGGAGAATCTAATGGCAAACGGAACAACAACGTCGACACAGATTCCAGCAAATCTACCAGTCTTCAAAGGAGAAAACTATCAACGATGGGTTGCACAAATGAAGGTCATTTTCAGATTTCAAGATGTTGTTGAAATCTTGAATGATGGTGTATCAGAGCTGGAAGCAAATGCGGCGGAAGCCCAGAAAGCTGCGCACAAAGATCAGAAGAAGAAAGATTGTAAAGCACTGTTCTTGATTCATCAGTGTGTAGACACTGATGTTTTCGAGAAGATAATTGAAGAAGAGTCAGCAAAAGAACCAAATGAAAGCAATACGAGATGATGCACATGAAGGATGATGAATCGATTTCTGCATACTTCTCAAAGATTGTGATACTGACGAACCAAATGAAAGCATGTGGTGAAACCATCACAGACCTGTAGAAAATAGAAAAGGTATTGAGATCTTTAACAGCAGATTTTGACTATATTGTTGTGACAATTGAAGAAGCAAAGACTCTATCTGAGATGAAGTTAGAAGAACTTCAAGCTTCATTGGAGGCTCATGAGATGAGATTGAAGCAAAGAAACTCGAGAAGAGAGAAGGTGGTGAACAAGCATTGCAATCAAGATTCCAAGAAAGTGAAAATCGAGTTTCAAAGCATCTTGCAGATGATGAGAAGTCAAGCAAGAATGCTGATTCGAGAAAAGGTGTGAGCAACAAGTATTATGGGAAGAAAGTTGACAAGAAAGATAAGCAATGCTACAATTGTCAAGGTTTTGGTCACTACGCTCGAGACTGTCGAATGAGGAAAGTAGAAAGGGGGAAAGAAAGTGATGAAGCTGAATATGCACGTACAGGAGACAGTGATTCAGATGATGTGCTGATGATGGTTAATTCTCAGTCGAACTCTGAGATAACCAACATGTGGTATCTGGATTCAGGATGTAGCAATCATATGACTGGCAACAAAAATTGGTTCACCAAACTAGATGAGTAAGTAAAAAGGGTGATAAAGTTTGCTGATGGAAGACACATCAATTCTGGTGGCAAAGGAGATATTTCGATTGCCATAAAGGATGGTGGAAAAGCTACTATCACTGAGGTATTGTATGTACCCTCTATGACAAGTAACTTGATAAGTGTAGGTCAATTACTTGCAAAAGGATTCAGGATGAAACTTGAAAGAAATGAGATGAAAGTCTATAGGGCTGATGGGAGGCTAATCATGAAGGCGCCATTGGTAGAAAACAAGACATTCAAAGTTGAACTCAACACATCAGATCACAAATGTCTTTCTTCGACGACAGAAGAAGACAAGAACTGGCTATGGCACCACAGGTATGGACATCTAAACTTCAGAAGTTTATGTATGCTCAATCAGAAGAAGATGGTGGTGGATTTACCTTATGTGAAGGAACCAAAGCAAGTATGTGAGGAATGCTGTAAAGCCAAGCAGGCAAGGAAGGCATTCAAACATGACTTGCTCATGAAGTCCAAGCGCAAGTTGGAGCTAGTTCAATCTGATGTGTGTGGACCATTTGAAGTAAAGTCCAATGGAGGCAACATGTACTTCCTTATGTTTATTGATGAATTCACCAAACATATATGGATTTACATCATTGAAAGGAAAATTGAAGTATTCACACAGTTCAAGAAATTCAAGTTACACACTGAAAGGCAAAGCGGCTCCAAATTGAAGAAGTTAAGAACCGATGGTGGTGGTGAATATACTTCTGTTGAATTTGCCAAATTTTGTATTGGGGAAGGTATAGAGCATGAGGTTACTTCTCCCTATACACCTCAACACAATGGCACAGTTGAGAGGAAAAACAGAAGTATATTGAATATGACAAGAAGTGTGTTGAAAGCTAAAGATATGCCTAAGAGATTTTGGGCTGAAGCAGCTTCGACAGCAGTATACATTCTGAACAGGTGTCCAACAAAGAGGATAGTTGGAAAAACACCTCATGAGGCTTGGACGGGATCGAAGCCAAGTGTGAGTCACTTTAGAGTTTTTGGATCTATGTGTTTCAGGCATGTACCTGAACAATTGAGAAGAAAACTGGGTTATCGAAGTGAAGCTGTGGTTCATATAGGTTATCATTCGACTGGTGCGTACAAGCTGTATTCACCAATCGAAGATAAACTAATAATCAGTAGAGATGTTCGAGTCGACGAAAGCAAAGGTTGGGATTGGAGTCAAAGTTCAACACAGGAATCAGACATTGTTATAACTGTGTTTGAAGAAGATCCACAAGATGAGCCCTCGAATAGTCGAAGTGAACAAGGCAACACTTCAACTAGTCGAAATGAAGAACCACCTGAGCAAAGTGAAAGAAGGTCGACAAGAACAAGAACTGAATCAACTAGGCTAGCCAGGTATGAAAGATTTCCAGATCAAGTGATTGATGATGATGGTGATTTAGTTGAAGAAGCCATGATGATGGCTGAAGCAAAACCAATCGATTTTAATGAAGCAATGGGTAATTCGAATTGGTGTGAAGCCATGAAAGAAGAACTCAGAGCCATTGAGAAGAACAAGACTTGGGAGCTTGTCGAAAGAACGAATAAGAAGCCAATTGATGTAAAGTGGATATACAAGGTGAAACAAAGGCCAAATGGAGAAATTTCTAAGTACAAAGCAAGGCTGGTGGCTAGAGGTTTTCTGAAGCTGTGAATAGACTTGACGTATATGCACGGTTGCTAGGTGGAAACAATTCGAATAGTTGTTTCGACAGCAGTATACAGGGGATGGAAGATGCATCAGCTGGATGTAAAGTCAGCATTCCTGAATGAACCATTAGAAGAAGAAGTCTATGTCACTCAACCACCAGGATTCGATGTCAAAGGACAAGAGTCGAAGGTGTATAGATTACGGAAGGCTCTCTATGGTTTGAAGCAAGCTCCTCGATCTTGGAATAAGAGAATAGATAGCTTCCTAATCGAAGCAGGTTTCACAAAGTGTGTTTCTGAACATGGAGTGTATGTAAAAAATGTCGACAGTGTTAGTCGAATCATTTTATGCCTCTATGTAGATGACTTACTGATTACTGGAGATGAAGAAGCTGAGATAATAAAGGTCAAGTCGAAGCTAATGCAAGAATTCGAAATGTCAGATCTAGGGAATCTCTCATATTTTCTAGTAATGGAATTTAAAAAGACTGAAGAAGGAGTATTCTTGCATCAGACCAAGTATGCTCAAGATATTCTGAAAAGATTCAACATGAGCAGCTGCAACGAAGTTGTCACTCCGTTAGAAACAGGAGCAAAGCTAAAGAAAGAATCAAATTATGAGTTTGTAAATTCGACATTGTACAAACAAATCATTGGATCCTTGAGATATCTTTGTAATACAAGACCAGATATCTGCCAAAGTGTGGGGTTGTTGAGCAGATTTATGGAGAAACCTCAAGAGTGTCATCTCAATGCAGTAAAGAGGGTGCTGAGATATATAAAGGGAACTGTCGATCATGGGGTGTTGTTGCCAAAGAAGTCGAAGAACAACACAAGCATTGAAGTTCATGGATATACTGATTCAGACTTCAGTAGAGATTAAGACGAAGAGAAAAGCACTGCTGGCTACATTTTTATGATCGAAGGTGCTCCAATCTCTTGGAGCTCGAAGAAACAAAGCATTGTGGCTTTGTCATCGTGTGAGGCAGAATATGTAGCTGCATCATATGTTGCATGTCAAGCAGCATGGATTGAGATGTTACTTGAAGAACTCAAGATAATGGAGCCTAAGAATATAAAGTTATTTGTTGACAACAAATCAGCAATCAACTTGGCTAATCATCCAGTGTATCATGGTCGAAGTAAACACATTGAAAGAAGGTATCATTGTTTGAGAGATCAAGTCAACAAAGGAAAAATCGAAATAAAGTACTGCAAGACTGAAGTTCAACTAACTGACATATTCACTAAACCTCTGAAGAAAGTAAGATTCGAAGAGCTGAAAGAGAGCATCGGGATGAGAAGTCTCAAGAACATGAATTAAGGGGGTGTGTTAGAATGTGTGCATAATTCATGTTCGAAATAGTAATTGAATTAGTGTGTATCGAATTATGTTGCGATGTTGTGTACTATCAGATTCTGTTGAAGGTGGTGGTCGAACAGCTTGGCTGTCGAAATGTTATCATTTAGTATATAAAGTCAAATTCTTTTGGCTTTAGATGTTGTGGGCCTTAGTTTAGTTTACACTATTGAGCCTAGGAAGTGTCTATATAAGGAGCATTTCTTTGTAAACAAAATTAATACACATAATATACACTTTCATTTTTCAGTATCACATTTTACTCTCTTCCCTTTTCTCTTAAACTTCTTCTTCATCACAAATCTATTTTCTTCCATCTTCTGTTCCAACACTATTCACATTTTTACATCTTTCAACTCATTGGTTTCTTTTGAAAATTACAACGACACAATGTTTTCTACCATGGTTAGAGCCTATAGTACTCTCCTTTGGTTGATATATACATGTGTGTAAATAACTATATTATTTCTTTCTCTTTTTTTTTTCTTCATGGCAGACTTGTGCTTTGAAAGTGAACACAAACTGCGAAGAATGGTATGAGACTATAAGCAAAATACTAGAGGAAATCAAAGGTATGTGTTATAATTAACTTATGTGTATCCTTTGTTTATTTCATTTAGCATTAAATCTATTTTTAATGGTGATGTTAGATCTAAGCTACAATTTCAATTCAAAGGAAGGGATGCTATATATTTCAGGCAAGGTAGATCCATCTAAGATTATGAAGATGATATCCGATCATGGAAATACATTGAAGCTTTGTTGGATGAAGAGTGATAAACAATACCCACCTATACATGTGCCTATGTATGCTGCAGGTTATCTACTATCAAAGAGGATTCTAGCATCCTTCTCATCCTACACCAATACCCTATTATCAGTATCAGTACAATAATGGCCATCAGCAACAATAGTTATTATCCTCCACAATAATTATAGAAGCTATAATTCAAATTTAAAATTGCTCTAAATCAAAGATGTAGTTTGAAGGCAAATTTACATCAGTTTGCTCATAATTGAGATGATAATATGAATGGTTTATATTGAGAGCCAAACATTAATTTTTTATTTTAAAATAAAATAAACCATATATAAATATTCTATGTTATTATTCTTTTTTAATTGAGTTTCTAAATAATATAAAATTATTTAATAATTTCTAAAATATATAAATTTTAATAATTTAATAACTAATTAATGTTAAAAATTATCATGCTACTTTTTATCTTAATAGTGTGACTTAAATTTGCTAATTTATGTACTTTTCGAGCAACTAATAATTACTTATTACATTATATAATTTAAGAATTATATTAAAAAAAGGGTTATATTATAAATTTAATTTAAAATTATTTATTTTTAATTGTATGAAACAACATTAAATCTTAGTCAAATTTTTATTATCAAATGAAAATATATAAGATATTAAAATCAAAATTACACATAATTAATTTAAATAAAAATTGAAATCCAAATCATTAGTATCCTTATATATATGTTTGTAACAATGAAATCATAAAATTATAAATTTAGGACAAATCAATAAGACAAAATTAAATTATAGTTGTTTAATAGTCACAAATCAAATAAAATTGACTTTTTTAAATATATTTAACAACTAATTATACAATAATTATATTAAAATTGAAATATTTAATATATTTAACAATTAATTAATATATATAGTTCATATATAAGTTATATATATTGATTGTCAAATGTCTTGAAAAAATCAATTTAACTTATAAATCGTGGAGGGAGTAGACTTTAAAATATTTATAAAAAAAAATGTTAGTTAAAAAATGTCAAATATATTTTGTTCTATAGTGGTGCTGAATGTACATGGTTGAAAACGTTTTTTTGGCTGTAGCCACAGCATGTTGACTTCTTTTGTGATGCTCCGGATTTGGTTGTGAAGTTGGTTCCTCCTCAATTGCAGTTTTTTCTTCCGAAGAAGCTGCGAGATTCGGATTCATATCCAAGGGACTGGTACTTGTTTTAGAAAGATGGGAAGTTTCGCTCTGATCGCCAATCTTTTTCCCTGAAGACTCTGCCAGAGAAGTTTCCTTAGCCAATGAATGTTCTTCACCCGTATTTTTTTTTTGATAATCAAAGAAATATATTACTCAAAGAGTACAAATTGTACTCAAGTTATAGGAAGCAGAACTAAACATTGTACAAGACACTAGTTACAAAAATTCAATGGCCTATGACTCCAATCATAAAAACTACACAGCCTTTTATCCTTATTTCTAATTACCATCCACCACCAGGAATACATTTTGATGTTATGCAGAATTTCATCAACATCCGGCACTGCATTGTTAAAAATTACGTCATTCCGATGTTTCCAAATACACCAGCAAGATGTCATCCAGATACCTGCTACTCTTCTGGCTAAGCCTTGTCGTTGCAATGCCTCAATCATGCGAAGGAAATGGTTGACAGTAATAACTTCCATCACCGGTTCCAAATCCAACCATGAATAGATTAAGCCCCACAACCTTTTAGAATAATAACAATTTATAAACAGGTGATGGATGTCTTCAACCTGATCACAACCAAAAACACATAAAGCAACGTCATTATCCTCAATAATTCCTCTTTTTGTAAGTTGTGCTTTAGATGCAAGTCTGTCGTGAATCAACCGCCAGCCAAACACTGATAATTTTGACGGAATCAAAAGCTTCCACAAAACATTCAATGCTGCCTTCATCCTGGTGTTGATATGATGCATCAGGGTTCATTTTCTCATGTGTCTGTGGAACTCTATTCTAGGTCCGATTGTCGTGTTTTCTCCTTTGAGCATCTTTTGCACCACAAGCCACATTTTTATCAAGGTCTGTATACAGATCAACCAAAAAATCATTTTTCTTTGTAACCTATGCAAATAATCAAAAACAAAAATGGGAATTAAACCATAAACAAGCATACCAAATAAACTGAAAAAATTGAGGGAGAAAGAAAGGAAAACAATAGACCATTTTAAAATACACCACCAATCAGATTGGCAACAGAGATATGAAAAAACAATAAGGATAAGGATCATTGAATTAATTTAAAAAGCAGGAACATACATCATCTCTCTCCTCTTGAAGTTCCCGTAGACGTTCTAGTTCTATTTGTCGCTCTCGTTCAGCAAGCTTTTTTCTATATGCTTCTATGATATATTTGTCTTTATCAGCAAAGAGATGGTCGTCTTTGCTTCTCTCCTTGGCTACCTTTTTCTCATATACAATCTCACGATACTGCTCTCGCTCTTTTGCTTTCTGAATCAGGTTTTGAATATATTTTGGCTGCATCAATGATTAAAGTATAATGAGGAACAACATAATTTTACAAATGACCCAAAATGAACAAATTTTAGTATTAGCCTTCAAGAAAGTTAAACCGAACTATTGGAAAGGAATAATAGACACATGACTATTTTCACTACTTGCATCCCTCTCTAAATCAATGAAAACATCTTTTTCATCAAAAACAAAACAAAACAGCAAAACAAAAAGAAAGATACAGTCAATTACAGTAGGATTTGTCATTCAAGTATGTGAATATGCACCTTCATATCATAAATCACATGACACATACACCCTCCGGACACATTTTAGACCAGATACAAAACTTTTATACCAGATACATTCATAATGACTAGATAGATCACTTATTCAATAAATCTAAAAAATAATTTACTACTTATAAATGTGTCAGGAGGATGTAATTATTATGAAACTAGGCATAGATTGTCCTTCATTATTCTATATGGAGCTATAATCATAATAAAATGGTTGACTGAAATTTGAAAACAATGCTAAGAACTTCAACCGTATACCTTTCTCTCTTCACGATCTTGTATCAATGGACGGGAAACTTTCTCTTTCATTTTGTCATAGACCCCATCATAGTCAAATATGGTTGGATCTTCTTCCAAGGCTTTCTTTTGCTGCTCCTCGACCTTAAACTGGAAGGGGGGGAAACTAACAGAAAGTAAGGTCATAATCTATACAAACAAATAAAATAATCATAACAACCACGACACGGTTCAAATGTAAGGTCAAGCGTACATCCTTGCGACGTTTAGTCTTGCTAGCCTGGATAGCAATTTGTATGTCGACATTATTATCATCGTTTTCATTAAAGCCAAAATGAAGGGCAATAGAAGGCCTCAGAAGCTGTTTTTTCGGCTTTGCGGGCCTAAGATTCAAGCCATACTTGCTCATTTGAACCAGCTTCTTCTTCGCTGCAATTCGAACACAGCACAAAAAGGATCATTTTTTTGTATCATTCTAATTTTATTTGTAAGAAAGCAACTAGCTTCAATCCTTGAGAAATATAGTAAGACTAAAATAACAACACGAGAAAGATGAATGATTGGAACTAACAATGTACTAACATTACAAAAATCTAGGGTAAAACTCAAAATAATGCGGAACAAAAGATAAATGAGTTTGGAAACCACAATATTTAACTCTATCTAATTATAGATCATTTCTTTGGCTTTATCATGCATATTTCAATTACTCAGATTCTCCAAATTGATTAAAATCACCATCTTTGAAATAATCATTTGTTGAAAGGAAGAGAGAGTTTGATTAGCAAAGAACGCACTTAGATTTTTACTCAAAAATCCATTACCTTCATCCGAACGTCTTTGGAGCATTTCATCAAATACTTTGAAGACACACTTAAAATAGGCTAAAAAAGCACAACCACTGCAAGAATAATTAAAATTTTCTAGGGGATAAACCCCTCACAAATATCTAAATCCCCTAACAAATATACAATTTGCGAGGGGATATGGCCCCTAGCAAAACACGTGGTCGCAAAACAATTTGCGCGGGGAAAAACACCTCACAAATTATCATTTCAAAATTCAAAATTTCCCTCTTTCTCATTTGCGAGGGGTAACCCCACATTGCGAGGGGGTTAACCCCAAGCAACATTATTTTTTTTCTTTGGGGTTTAACCCTGGAAAAAGCCCCTGACAATTTTTTGTTTTTCTTGTAGTGAACACTCACAACTGAACCAACAATAAACACAAAATAACAATAAATAGAATAACAATAAAATTAATCCAAACACAATATGTCAGCAATTTCGAAACTTCTGGTGGTGGAGGTTTTGGTGGAGGTCTTTTTCATATTAGTTGTAACACCTCTTTCTAATCCCCAAATAAATTAAGTATAATCAGGGTAAAATAGCATGCATACATATAAAGGGTGTCACATGTTGTTTTCCGCACAATAGAAAATCAAATAAACAACTTCATCAAATTATGCATATCACAGTGGAATATTTTTTTTCTCAGATAATATCAATGATTATATCTCATACTATAATCATAAACAAATATAATAACAAATTCATAACATAATCAAGTCATGTGAATCCAAACATCGACACCAAGGCCACATTACATGTTATCTCAACATACAAATCAAATCAAATGAGAGTATATAACAATATCTCATAACAAACATGAGTTCAAATATCCCACATGTTACATGACCAGAGCAATAACTCACTACCTAAGTAAAACGGATAAACTGAGCTAAACTTTTCAACTAGTCTCGTGTGAAGCACCACTATCATCAGAACCTGCACGATATCCCATAAAACATTATATACAACAGAAGGGTGAGAATTCACATCATTATGAATATATATAATATAAACAATATATATAACACACCTACATACAAGAATTCATCACACTTCATATAATTGTCTATACAATATGACATTACTACTTCAAGTACCAACACAATTATATCCAAGAATATTATCACATACTTTTACGCATTCCAATCAAAACATCACATAACAACAAATGTGACTCCAATGCAATTAATGCGACTCATGCATGTGGTACCATCATGAACATCAATCCCACCTCTCTCTCAATTCAATATCTAGAATTAGAGCCATGCTTCCGATTCGGATAAGATCAAAGCCCATCATTATGAACATATAGTCCACCGCTTCTATTTCTACACAAGGATCAAGCAACCAACCAAAGTACAATTTCCCCATGAATGCATGTGCAATTAAGATTATAGTCAATCTTAATTATTCAAGCATATCACAATAATTCAACACTTTGAATTATCCACCTTTGTACAAACAAACATGTATCAGGGTATCATCACCAACAAAAATAATACACATAATAATCACCATCACCACACACATTATTGAAGGGTAACTTAGTATTTTCTATTTATGTACCTTTTATCTTGGTCACTAAGTTTACCTTTATTAGGGCCTATGTGGCAATTTTATTCTTGTATAAATAGAATAGTAGTAGATGTCATTTATAACAGAAATCCTTATTTCTTTCATACTTTTGTAATCGTCATTCTCTCATTATTCTCTCATTATTCCTATCATCTTTAATTCTTGTACACCAACAAATTGGTATCTAGAGCTCTAGTTAGAAACACAGGGAAACACGAGTGAACGTGAGTTTGTGTTGTGTGATTGATTTTGTTTTTGGGTTCACGCTAAATCTTTGAACAAAATTGTAACAGAATCACATTTTCTGATTTGTGGGTTGGGAAACACTGTGTGAGTGAAGATCTGAGTGTACTGTACAAGATAGAAGATGAACGGAAACGAAAATATGAGTACCAAACTTCTAGTTTTTTAAGGCAAGAACTGGAACAAATGGATGATTCAGATGTGCATGTTATTTGGAGCTCAAGATGTTCCTGAGCTTGTTACTGATGGGTCTATTCCGGTTGTAGAATATGCGACAGAAGAAGAGAGAGAGAGAGGCGCAGAGAAACAAGAGGAAGAAAGATCAGAAGGTGTTGTTCTTCATCCATCAGTGTGTGGATGTGAACGTGTTTGAGAAAATTGTTGATTCGATTATGTCAAAGGAGGTGTGGGACACACTGGTCAGATGTTACGGTGGTGACGCACCAGTGAAAAAGGTAAAGCTTCAGTCCTTGAGAAAGCAATATGAGAATCTCAACATGAAGAATAATGAGAAGGTTTCAAAGTATATCTCTAGAGTGATTCTAATCACTAATGAGATGAAGGTTTGTGGAGAAACTCTTTATGAATAGGTAATCATAGAGAAGGTATTGAGGTCACTTACTCCTCAATTTTATTACATTGTTATAGCAATAGAACATTCTAAAGATCTAGAAACCATGAGAATGGAAGAGATGCAAAGTAGTCTCGAAGCACATGAGTTGCGTCTGACTGAAAGAACTTCTGAGAGGAAAGTTGAGCAGGCTCTGAAAGTTTCTTTTGTCAAGAAGGACCAAAAGCATTCTTGGTCATAGGCCAAGAATAGACATGGTGATAGATTCCAAAAGTCAGGAAGTTCTGATGAGAAGAAACATCAGAAGGGAAAAGAAAAATCTGACAAGAAGAAAGTTCAATGTTACTGTTGTAAGCAGTTTGGCCATTTTGCTAGAGATTGCTGGTCAAACAAAGGAAGGAAATCAGAAGAAGAAAACATGAACAGAGGAGATTCAGATGATGAACATGTGTTATTGATGGCTTCTAAGTCTGATGGAAGACCTTTGGCAAATTAGTGGTATATGGGCACTGGTTGTTCAAATCACTTGACTGGAAATAAGCAATGGCTGGTAGATTTTGACTCCAGAAGGAGGAAAAGGATCAGATGTGCTGATGGTAAGTACCTTAATGCAGAAGGTATGGGAAATTTCAAAGTCAAAGTGAAGAATGGGAATAATGTTCTGATCAAATATGTTTGGTATGATCATGGAATCAAAAGCAATCTGATGAGTGTGGGTCAACTCATTGAGAAAGGTTTCTCAGTTGTTATGAAGAATAATCTCTTGAAGTTGTATGATTCCAATCAGAATTTGATTATGCAATATGAACAGGGAAGCAACAGAACATTCAAGGTGGATGTAGAAACAACTGAAATAGAGTGTCTTAGTGCAAAAGGCTCTGAAGGAGATAGTAAGTTGTGGCACAAGAGATTGGGGCATCTGAACTATAGAAGCTTAGGGCATCTAAGTTCTAAGAAGCTCGTACGTGGAATTCCAAAGATCGTGAAGCCTGAGAAGTCATGTGAGGTATGCATTAAAGACAAGTAACCCAGATTACCATTTGTACAGAAGTATCCCCAAGAGCAAAACATGCTTTGGGAGTAGTATATTCTGACGTGTGCGGACCATTTCCAGAACCTTCACTTGGAGGAAATATGTATTTAGTGTCTTTTGTGGATGATTTCACAAGAATGATGTGGGTAACACTCATCAAGTTTAAGAATGAGGTGTTTACTGAATTCCAGAAGTTCAAGGTGAAGGCTGAGAATCAAAGTGGTCAGAAGTTAAAGATTCTTAGAATGAATGGTGGAGGTGAGTATAACTCTATGGAATTCTAGAAGTTCTGTGATGAGAATGGAATTGAGCATGAGTTAACTGCTTCTTATACTCCTTAACACAATGGTCTTGCTGAACAAAGAAATTGTACTTTGCTTGATATGGCGAGAAGTATGCTAAAAGAGAAGAAGCTTCCTCACAACTTATGGGGAGAAGTTGTTGCTATTGCAACATATGTGCTCAATAGGTGTCCAACGTGGAAGTTGAAGGAGATTGTTCCTTTAGATAAGTGGACTGGAGAGAAGCAAAGTGTTAGTCATCTGAAGGTTTTTGGTTCTGTGTGTTACAAACACGTTCTAGAAGCTAGAAGAAAGAAGCTGGATGATAGAAACAAAGTGATGTTATTGGTGGGGTACCACAATATAGGTGCATACAAGCTCTATTGTCTAGAAACTAACAAAGTTGAAGTCAACAAAGACATTATTGTAAAAGAGTCAGAAGTTTGGGATTGGAGTAAGTCTCAACCAACTTATGAAGATGTTGTAACTTTTGAAGATGAGTCAGATGTTGTAACTTTTGAAGATGAGTCAGAAGTTGTAAGTTCTGAAGAAGAGACAGAGTCAGAAGATGGTTCTGAAGACTCTGAAGATGAAGATGATGAATCTGATTATGATCCAGATTCTGATGATGATCCAGAATATGGTGGTGATCATGCTTTTGGAAGGGAAAACTCTAAAGATGTAGGTTCTAGAGGACAAGCTTCTGGATATGATCATATTTCTGAAGGTGGTAATTATGAAGATAGCATTTCTGGACAAGGTCCAGAAGTTAATGTTGTTCCATGTTCTGGAGAACATTTAGAACAAGTTCAGAGGCCATAAAGAATTAGAACTATACCTAGAAGGTTTGTAGATTTTGATATGTTGCAAGACACCGAAGTTGATTCAGAGGGAGAAGTCATTCAGTATGCCGTGTTAGTAGACTCTGAACCATTGGGTATAGAAGAAGAACTCAAGAATAAAGTTTGGCTTAATTCCATGAAAGAAGAACTTGAGGTTATAGAAAGAAGCACTCAAGAAGAAAGTCTGGCTTAATGCCATGAAAGAAGAACTTGAGGTTATAGAAAGAAACAAAACTTGGGAGTTGACTAAGCTTCCGAAGAAGAAGAAAGCCATCAGCGTCAGATGGGTTTTCAAGGTAAAGCTTAAGCCAGATGGATCGGTTGGTAAGCACAAAGCAAGGCTAGTGGCCAGAGGTTTTCTTCAAAAACCTGGGCTAGATTACTTTGAGGTGTTTGCACCTGTAGCTAGACATGAAACAATCAGAGTAGTGATTGCTCTAGCTGCAAATAGAAATTGGTCTCTGATGCATTTGGATGTGAATTCAGCATTTATGAATGGTCCATTACAAGAAGAGGTATACGTATCACAACCTCCTGGCTTCGTGAAAAAGAATCAGTAAGGGATGGTGTACAAATTACATAAAGCTCTGTGTGGATTGAAGCAAGCACCCAGAGCTTGGAATCAGAAGATTGATTCATTTTTCAAGAAGCAATGGTTTCAGAAGTGTGAGATGGAATATGGAGTTTACGTGCAACATTCTGGAAGCAACATGATTCTAGTGTGTCTTTATATTGATGACATATTGCTTACAAGGAGCTGTCCAGAAGATATAATCAAGTTCAAGAAAATGCTGATGAATGAATTTGAGATGGCTGATCTAGGAAATATGGTATATTTTTTAGGGATGGAGATTATGTACTCAAAGGAGGGTATCATTTTGCATCAGCTGAAGTATGAACTAGAACTTCTGAAGAAATTTAAGTTAGAGAGTTGTAAGGCTGTTGTTACACCGTCAGAAACCAACCATAAATTAGATTCTGACTCTGAGGGTGAAGATGTGGATGCTACGACCTTCAAACAACTGGTTGATTCTCTGAGGTATTTTTGTAATACTAGGCCTGAGATTTCCTATGCAGTTGAATTGGTTAGTAGGTTCATGAGTAAACCTAAGTGATTCCATTATCAAGTTGTTGTCAAAATTCGGAGGTATATCAGGGGAACTCTGAAGTTTGGAGTATTATTTCCTTCTGGAAGAAAGGCAGAATCAGAGTTGATGAGTTACTCTAACTCTGATTAAGATGGAGATAGAGTTGATAGAAGAAGTACTTCTGGATACTTATTCAAGTTTCTTGGAGGTCCTATTTCTTGGAGTTTCAAGAAGCAATATGTTGTTGCTCCGCGTGTGGTGAGTATATTGAAGATCTAAAGATTAAAGTAAAGAAGCCGATGTCAATCAAGTAAATGTGTTACACGGGAGAAGCAAGCATATTGAGACTAAATATAATTTCTTGAGAAGCCAAGTCCAGAATGGAACATTAGAAGTTGTGCACTGTAGTACCCACAAGTAGTTGGCAGATGTTCTGACGAAGGCAATCAAGGCAAGTCAATTTCTCCTCTTAAGGGATGGAATTGGTGCTGTTAGTTTTATATAGAAATATAAATTAAGGGATGGTATTGAAGGTTAATTTAGTATTTTCTATTTATGTACCTTTTATATTGGTCACTAAGTTTACACTTATTAGGGCCTATGTGACAATTTTATCCTTGTATAAATAGACTAGTAATAGATGTCACTTATAACAATAATCCTTATTTTTTTCATAATTTTGTAGCCGTCATTCTCTCATTATTCTCTCATTATTCCTATCATCTTTAATTCTTGTACACCAACACACATCACAAATAACATATAGCAATGATACTAACTCAGGTTATTCATATTTCACCAATTTCATGGCATAAATATACACATATACGTGTCATTTTACACAAATCACATAATGATCCAACCATCCAAGGTCAACAAACCTAGTTCTATCTTATAGGTTATTGTATTAGATTTCTAACGATTCGAACGACACCTAAAACGGAGTCACTGTTCAAAAGTTATGGCTGTTACAAAATTGTCAAAAATTGTTGCATTAGTCGACACAAAGCCTATATAAGTCGACGTAAAGAATGATTCGATACAAAATAATTTGACATCAATACCCTACCTCATGGGTTAGCTCGCATCTCCCCACTTCAGTTTGAATCGACTCAAACTGCGAAAAACATGGTTTTTCTGCATTTTTAACTTAGAATTCACACAATTCTCTTCTAAAAAACACCATAAATCACCACAAATCATCATGCTCATCAGTTTTATCAACAACCTATCATTCTAACATGAGAGTAATCTTTAAATTCCATTCAACACATCAATTCCTATCAATTTCATAAATTTCTACATAAACCTTAACATGTGAGTTTTTAGATCTAAAAATTGAAATCAACAACATCTATCATGTTACTATCCATTGATACCATACATACCCATAATAACAAGGATTCTTCCTTTTCCTTTTAGGTTGAATACTCTAGGGTTGTCTCTTCTCCTTCTCCTTCTTCTTTGTTCTTCTTTTCTCTTCTCTTGAGCCTTTCTCCTCTTCTCTTATTTTTCACAAATGAATCTCTAATTCTAGTTCCCTTACTAACTAGTATAATTTAACTAATGAGCTTACCTACACACACACACCTCTTTATTGAAAATTTCACTTTGTACCTCCACATTTTAACCTGTACCCCCGCTATAGTAGTTTTTTTTACTAAAATACCCTCATATAAATAGCATAAAATTTTTAAAAAATTTTATTTTTCAAATCTCGTCTAAAAGTGTTCTGAATTCTCTCTACATCAATTGCATTCCGGAACAGTTGGGCCAAGTCTTTCGGTTCACAAAAAAACACACCGAAACACTTCAAGTAAGTGTTCCAGAAATTTAACCAAACCGGAACACTTTTAGAAAGTGTTCCGGTTTTAATTTTTTGTTGTCATTTTTTCGGAACACTTTTAGAAAGTGTTCCGGTTTGCAATGGTCGTACCGGAACAGATTGCAAAAGTGTTCCGGTTTGGGATATTGCATTCCGGAACACTTTCTAAAAGTGTTCCGGTTTGTTATACAATTTGTCATTCATTCCGGGACACTTGCACAAAGTGTTCCGGAATGGTTTTTGTGAGATCCGGAACACATTTAAAAACTGTTCCGGTTTATATTTTTACATACCGGAATACTTACTGGAAGTTTTCCAGAATGTATTCCGGAAGAGTTGTTCTGGACTGTTAAATTTTGACTTTTTCGTAAATGGTAAAAGTCAAATGGTAAAATAATTAAATTATATTAGGGTAAAATTGGCATTTTTAAAAAATTGTGAGGGTACAGGATTAACAGTGGGGGTACAAAGTACAGTTTTCCTCTTTATTACTTATATCTGTCATAGTTAGGCCCAATAACTTATTTCTATCATCACACTTAATGCCAATTACTCAGAATAGTCACATAAACACAAAACTATATCATTTAATTAATTACTATATCTCATAATAATTAATTAAAATAATAAAATAATATAAAAAATAATTAAATACTATTTAATAAAAATCGGGATGTTATATTAGTTGTTCCAAAACTTTGACTCATTGGTTGGTGAAGATGAGATTCGCGACTGCGAGCACCTAATGATTTTTGGCAGAGAGGAGAGAAAACATGATAAAGGTTGAGAGTATAATATGATAGAACCCAATACAGATGAATAGTTCAAAAGAAGAAAAACTTGAGAGAGAGAGAGAGAGAGAGAGAGAGAGAGAGATCCACTGAGAAGGAGGGAGCCTCCATGTTGGAGGAGAGAATCTCTAGAATTAGAGGGTAAGTGATGGTTAACCACATAATAAAACTCTAATTTTACATTAAGTGTGTTCATCGTAGACCAATTTAAGTTGGCATATTTAATTATCTTACTCTCTCACAACTGATGTTACATTAGTTGTTCCAAAACTTTGACTCATTGGTTGGTGAAGATGAGATTTGCGACTGCGAGCACCTAATGATTTTTGGCGGAGAGGAGAGAAAATATGATAAAGGTTGAAAGTATAATATGACAAAACCCAATACAATAAATATATATGTATATATAAACTTAAATACTGAGAGAGTAAGATCATTGAATATGCAACTTAAATTGGTCTACGGTGAACACACTTAATGTAAAATTAGAGTTTTATTATGTGGTTAACCATCGCCTACCCTCTGATTCTAGAGATTTTCTCCTCCAACATGGAGGCCCCCTCCTTCTCAGTGGAGTTTTTTTCTATCTTGAGTTACTTAACATATGTGTATAACACTAAATTGTTGTTTTAGCTTTAAATTTACGATCGACTAATTTTAGAGGAACCAATTCAACCGTTCATTAATAGGGGCTCCGTTTAAAGTCAGAACAAAGTTTCGTATGGACATAAGAATTGTTAGCACCTAGCAGAATTCGAACTCAGAATTTTGAGAGAAACACACTCTCAAGACCCAAGCCTACACCGCTAAATCAAGCCTTGGGGGTTAATTTTTTTTCTTCAAATTTTCAAAATATTATAAAAAAAGGCAAAATACCCTTTTTGGTCCCTTAACTATACCTCGGGGTACAGTTTGGTCCCTTATATCTAAAAAGTGTCAAAGTGATCCTGTAATTGTTCAAAAAGGTCCGCGTTCGTCCTTTCCGTCTAATTTTTTCAAACGACGTCAAATTTTCCATGCTGGCATCTGATGTGTCTATTTGACGTGGCATATATTTATTAATGTCAAAAAAACATTCCAAAATTATGTACATTTACTAGATTCGAACCGAGCCCTTCTTGGTTGCAAGACCTGACAAGCTACCACTACAACAATCCACATCTAATGTTTATTTCTCCATCTAATTTTATTATCAAGTCTATCACAAATTCTATTTTTTATACACATCAGTTCCAAAGCAAGAGATTTGACGCCTGGTTACAGAAATGACAGAGAAAGTAGAAGACGGAGGCATGGATTATATTCCAGAAGATGCCAAACCTCTATCAAAAGAAGATGTTGAACTGCGAATGAAGGACCTTAACTTCCTTAAACAAAATAGTGACACCGTGTGAAGCATGTGTTCTTTTTGACATATGCCTTTTGGCTTTTCAGAGGAGGGAGAATATGACAGTGTTGCTAGATTTTGTTCTCTTGCTATAGATATTATACCAATTGAAAGATTGGAATGTAGGAACTCTTTTCTATTATCATCAATTTCTCTGTATTCTAGAACCAAAAGCAACACTCACTTCTTCAAAATTCTTCAACCCTAATTTACAAAAACTTTTTTTTTTCATTTCACAGTAAATTCTGTAGGAAAATCTCACTAAAATGAAGGGAGTGAAAGGAAAATTGATGAAGAAACTGAAATCAATCAAACAGATTGGATATCTAAATCCATATCTAATTCTTCAGGTGAAATCCGTTGATGGGTATGCGGATTTTCTCCCAAAGATTTCATCTTTCAACATATCAAACCCATTTGTTTCTTGAGAAAACGAGGGTAAGAAAAGTGTCGTGAATTGCGAGAATTTGAAGGAGGGAGAACCGGAGTTCGTTGATGTGTCAGAGCTCATGAAGGGTCTTGAAGATATGAAGAGATGGAGGAATTGGATGATAATGGTTATGAGGATAACAGAGAGAATATTGGTTGCAAAAGGGTTGTTTCAGAAACAGAGTTGAAACAGAGTGTGGTTTTGAGAGATAAGAAGCCACCACTGTTGCCAAGAGGTCATTCGGATAGAAAGAGGAAAATAGAATTTTTAATAGACTTGATAATAAAATTAGATGGAGAAATAAACATCAGATGTGGAGTGTTCTTGTGGTAGCTTGTCATTGTTTGCAACCAAGAAGGACTTGGTTCGAATCCAGTATGTGTACATAATTTTGGAATGTTTTTTGACATTAATAAATATATGCCACGTCAAATAGACACATCAGATGCCAACATGTAAAATTTGACACCGTTTGGAAAAATTGGACGGAAAGGACTAACGCGGACCTTTTTGAACAATTACAGAACCACTTTGACACTTTTTAGAGATAAGGGACCAAACTGTACCTCGAGGTATAGTTAAGGGACCGAAAAGGGTATTTTGCCTAAAAAAAATTTACATTCATTTTTTTTAAATTAAAAGATAAATTTTGACATTTTATAACATAAATTTATATTATTGAAAATCAAAACAAAGTTGAAATTATAATTTTTCAGACTTACATTGTTGAAAATCAAAAAATAATCAAAATTATTATATTTTGAAAAAAATTATATTTCAAATATAATTAAAAATATATATTTTAACTATAATTTTATGAAAAATTATTTAAAATAGCTTCAAAATTAAGTAATTATTTGAAAATTTGATATTAAAAAAAATTCAATAAAATTAGGAAATATCTATTCAAATCAAATTTTTACTAGAAACTTTTATTATAAGTTTTTTATAATACTTTAAAAAACATTTAAAAGTCAAAACAAAATGCCTCATACATCTAATAATATAAAATCGATTAGGAATAATTAAGCCACTAACTAAAAGAATCATCTACAGCATAAACCAAATCTCTTAATTTCCAACTAATATTACCACATACAAAGGTGTAAAAGCTCTAACGTTTTACAACTGCTTTCAATTTTCAATCAACCTCCGCTATGCTCCAATCACCATTCTATATTGGGATTGCTTGAAAATATAATCCGTTTGCTTACACAGATAATGAACACTTACAAGATATCAATCATGTTTACTACAAAAGCAAAAATGAAAGATAAATTTATCAATATATGTATATAATAAGTCAGACATTGAGTTTGTCCATCTCCCTCCTTAGAGCATTAGCTCTAACCAAGCTTCCAATGGTGTTGAAAGCCAACTTGATATCATCCAATGGATTCCCAGGTACAACAGTCTTGTACAAATAGCTATCAAATGTCATCTTCTGCACATACTCATCGGCGCACATTTCCACAAACGCTTCTCTCGCAGGATTGGACCGGTAAAACACCTTCTGAAGAATATCCAAAACTTTGTAAGTAGGCCAATAAGTCTTGTCCCATTTCTCCAAATATTTTCTCAAATCACCTTCTTCAACCATCCTCTTCCCGTTGGCTGAACCCTTCACGATTTCCTCAGCACACATCCTTCCACTTTTGGCTGCAAAATAGATTCCTTCTCCAGAACATTTGGTCACGTAGCCAGCAGCGTCGCCCACGAGGGCAACCCTTCCTGACAATCTACGTGGCCTTGGATGTTCTGGTATAGGATGAGCCTCCACGCGGATGATCTTTCCACCTAAGATCTTGTCCTCGGCTCTTTTCCTTGTTGCTAGTTGGAACTTTTTGATGTCTCCCTTGTGTGTCACGGTACCAGTGCCAACAGCAACATGGTCACATTTTGGAAATACCCAACCGTAGAAATCAGGAGAAACATCATCGCCAACATACATCTCCGCAAGATCCTCGTAATAAGCCATTTTATCATCTGGAATTTTTATCCTCTCCTGGAAAAATCAACCATACCATTTCATCAAAATGAAACATGCTATTGCTAAGTGTTTCTTTTCAAAAATAGTAACCACATAACACATAAAACATTGCAAAAAAACTAACTATCACATTAGTCTTTGACAAAATTGAGTATAGAAGAGACCCAAAACCTTATTTGAGGTTCGGCAGGTTACCGTATAAGGCCCAAAATTTAAAGTCTCATAAATCGTGATTAAATATGGTCTCTATTTGCTTTGTCATAGTTGAAGTGTAATTAACCTCCATGGAACTTCCAAAAACTTAAGACGACAGAGACCAATAGCAGAACTAACCGATGTAAAAACCCAATTGGCATTGAAAAGAAAAGGCCATTCTTTTGAAGCTATGTGCAACAACATATGAAAAGAAACCTAGGAATTGACACTGAGCATAAAGTTATGAAGAACATACCTGAAATGCAATGGCATATTCATATTCACCAGCATCAATAGACTTAGCAACTCTAGAATTAGCTCCATCAGCACCAATAACAGCATCAACTTCCAAGGTACATTTCTCCCCAACCCCACCAGTTTTCCCATCATAGGAAGAATAATGAAGAACATAAGGCGAATTCTTCTCTTTAGGAATATCCATTTTCAAAAACAATCCGTTTATGATGTTCGCTCCATTATCCTTAGCCCGGTTCCTAAGGTAATCATCAAGCACTTCACGGCGTACCATACCAATATACTCATGAGGCTTAAGTGTCCGACCAATGTCAACCGCGACATTCGACGGAGAAATCATCTTCATCTTTGTGACACGGCGGTCTATGATGTCTAATGGTAGGTCGAATTCACCAACCATGCAAAGAGGGATGGCTCCACCGCATGGTTTGCAGTTGTCCATTTTGCGTTCTATGAGGAAGGTTTCTACTCCACCTTTTGCTAGAGTTTCCGCAGCTGCACCACCTGCTGGACCGCCGCCAATGACGGCGACACGGAGGTTACGGCCATCGAGTTTTGGGCTGGATATTCCTGCTACAACGGAGAATTTTCTACGGTGGGTGGTGGGTTTTGGACGGTAGGAGAAATGGATGGTTTCTGGTGAGGACTGGCGGAGTCCGAGGAAGGATTTGAGGGCGATGGAGGTCATGGTGGCTGAGTGGGGAGAGTAGAGAAGTGAGACTGTAATGAAGTGTTTTGAGGGAGTTTTTGTTTTTGTTTATTGGAATGGTGGATATGGTTTGTGATTTGCGGGGGTTTATAACCGTTGGATGGATTAGATTGAGGATGGAGATTTCATGTGGATAGATTTTAGGATCATGGAGTATGTCTGGTCCTTTGTTTGGCTGTCTGTACTTGGAATCGTGGCTTTGTTTGGTTTTTGAGTGGTTCATGTGTTGCCACGTTGTGGTGTTTAAAATGGTGCATTTTTAAATCATCTTTTCATGCATTCAATTCAATGTTGGGAGTAATTCTGATGAGTGACATCAGCTTCATAAATTGACAACAACAAAAAGAGCTTCATAAGTTCATGTCGCGCCTGAGTGAAGTGCAGGCGTACCAAACTAGATTACCTTAAACATGGTTTGGCATTGGTTTGGATAGTTATGGAATAAAAATGGCAAGTGGTGTACATTTAAAATCTGCATCATGATAACTTGAAACATGTAAGAATGTGACTTAACCCGGAAAGAGAAGTGTGCATCATGTTCCTGAGATTCAAAGATGCTTTAAGTTTAAGGAAATTTCTTTACTATCTAATGGATTTCTTTAAGGAAATTTCTTTACTATCTAATGGATTTCTTCAATATCTCTGAAAAATAAAAAAGTGTTAACTTACGATATGGTTTTACACATTCATGAAATGTTTCGTAAGTAAACTTACGAATTCACGTTATTTGGAGAATTCGTAAGTTAACTTGCGAAACATTTCCTGAATGTGTAAAACCATGTTTGAAACTACTATATTTTTTCACAATATCTCGGATTATGTTTCCGTTTTCAGAAATTCAATTAAAAATACTTGTCAGGAAATATTAATATACGCAATATCTATATACGCAAACCATGTAAATATTAATATATTATAAATATTAAAGAGAAAAATTGTCAGAAATATCAAATTACATAAATTGTTCCGAAAAAAATGCGATCAAACAAAATCAACTAAAAAACATAAAGGCTACTGGGTATGCCTAATCCTGACCCCCCGCGCCCCCTTGTCTATGGTAACGCGCTGCACGCTCTGCCTCAACGACCATCCTCTCCACCACGACAACCGCATCGGATCCGCCTCCATTGGAAATCTCGTCATCCAACGCCTCCTGTCTAATCTGGCGGATACTCTGACAGATGGGCAGTAGATCAATAGCATGATCATCCTCGGCCTGCTCATTTTTCAAGAGCTCCTCATCTATTGGCTTCGGCGGACGTCCTTCAGCCTTCGGGTGTCATGTAAGGGTGCGACATTGTAAAGAACCATGTCATGTACCCCTCCACGGAGTGCCGCATACGGGGATGTCCACAACAACCGATATTCATCTGGCACGACATGATTCTCCCAATCCTAGAAGACATAATCTAGAGCCCTCTGTGACATGGTGTCTGGAGCAGCCTGGAAAGGAGATCAGGGTATGATTTGCACATAGCTAAACTGGCGCATACACCGCTCGGGCAGATACTAGATCATCATGTTAGCCCCATAGGCTAGCCACCCAGAGTATAACGAAATGGTATCGAAGGGGACAACCTCCCTGTAGTCCTCAAACGGGGTCCAGTTGATGTTGTCATGGTTGATGCGATCAAGGAACACCCATGAGAATAAACATGGCAGTCTTGGGCACGAAGTCCTGATAGTCGGGATCCACGGAGTAACCATGGATGCGGTGAAAGTACGATATAATCCAGCTTTGCATCAACAAAAATATAATGTGTAAGTACAAATCAATTAAAATTTATCGTTAAAATAAAAACGTACCGTGAGGAGTGTGCACAAGCCGATAAGCGCCCTAGACCTCCACCTGGAAGCTTCATTCAGCTTTTGGTAGAGGTAGGTAAGAACAATGACACCCCAGTTCCAGTCCTGAACTGTAGAAAGGTCCGTAAAATATCTTAGGTATGCCACATCGATATAGTGGCCACTCGTATCCACAAAGACGGACGTGCCTACCAAGTACATCAAAAAACACCGGATGACACAACCACGGTGAAACTGAGCAAAAATATCTGCCTGCACAGGCTCCCCAGCTGCATGTGCAGTTCTTTTTGCAAGAACTGCTTGACGGAGGTGCTCCTGATATAACTCCTTTAGGTAGGAGAATTCCATGTGCGCCCCATTTGTGGAGTCGTAGTCCTCAGCAGCTCTGTACGGATCAGCTCCCAGATGCTCAACCATCATCTCGACCACCTCAGCTCTGGTTATCTTGGAATGGTTGAGTAACCTACCTCTAATAGGTAGTCAAAGCAAGAAGGCAACATCGTCGAGGGTGATTGTCAACTCCCCAACTGAAAAGTGTAAAGATGATGTCTCCCCATGCCATCTTTTAGCAAAAGCACCCTGCATACCGGTGCTAATGGTACCGTAACCAGTACTGTATAATCCGTCAAGACTGGATGCGAGGATAGCAATGTGGAACCACTGGGTATTTGGAGCATATAGTTCAAAGATTTTGCGAGAGTGGTTCACATGTTTCAAGGTCTTCCTTTCCTTAAACATAAGAATCAAACGAAAATAAATAAATAATACGAACGGGCAGTATACGAAAATAAATAAAAAAGAACGGACAGTAAACGAAAATAAATAATACAAAATGTAACGATAAAACTTATAATACCTCTCCACCCCAAACATAACGGACAGTATGGTCCCCATAATAAATCAGGAGGGATCTCTCATATAGTCCTCCTAGATAGCCATCATCATCCGCCTCCATCGTCGGGGGTTCTCAGGCATCCTAGGTATCTCTAGGTACCTCCTCCTCGTCGCGATCACGGTGGTGATGATATACCTAGTTGTTCCATTTGTTCCCTTTGTGCCCTTGCCATTAGCTCTCGCTCTCGACGAGCCGGCGTTGTCTCGCTTTGTCTGCCATGTCTCAAATGTGTCATCTGGTTGTCATTCTCGACCATTTTCCTGAAATAAACCATTACATTGTTAGCATACTAATTTAAAAATAAATCAGACAAAAAATTGCAAGTTAACTTGCGAATTCACCCATCTTGGGTGAATTCTCAAGTGAACTTGCATATTCTCTTCTGATACACTTCGCAAGTTAACTTGCGAAACCCCCTTCGTCCAGAAATTCCCATAACCAGCAATTCAGTCTCAAAACTACCAAAATCCAATTTTCCTACTACATTTACCTACTACTATTACTTCATATACTACTAAATTTCTACAACCTAACGTAATAATCTAATAAAAATTCAGAATTTGAATAGGAAAAAATGAAGAAAACTTACACAAATTTGTTGATTTTGGAAGAGTTGAAATGTGTTGGTGGAATGACTTGAAATGATGAGAATGACTTGGAGTGAGCTTGCAGAAGTTAGGGTTGGAGTAGAGAGGGAAAACTTGAGTATATTTTGAAATGAATGAGTATTGGGAAAAATTCTGTGTTTTCTAAAATAATATGCAGACTTCGTAAGTTAACTTGCGAATTCCCCAAATAAGGTAACTTCGCAAGTTAACTTGCGAATTCACATTATTTTTATAACAATAAGGTGAATTTGTAAGTTAACTTGCGAATTCACCTTTTTTTATTTAAATTGTGGATTATTTCGTAAGTGAACTTACGAGTTCACCTTATTTGGAGAATTCATAAGTTAACTTACAAAACTGGGGGATATTTTTAATTTTTCATCAGAGATCGGGAAGAAACCCACTAGGTGGGTGAAGAAATTTCCTAAGTTTAACCATAAATTAGTCTCTGAATTGGTTTATATGGATTTAAGATTTTTGTATAGATTAAAAAATATTACTATAATATTTTTTTTTAAGGATTGCGAGTTTACTAAATTAATTTTATAAATATATTAAAAATAGTGTTCAAAATAATAATTGAAAAGTACAATTGAAAAATATATCAATCATTTCTACACTGAAAAAATAAAAAGAAAAAAGAAACTTTGAAAAAAGTCTAAGACATAGAAAAAAGTCTGGACATAGATGTTTCTCCTTCTTGTTAGAATAATAATGCTAGTGTGAGTAATTGGAGAAATAGTTTCACATTTAATAGGAATGTAGAAACTTAAATATATATAAGTGAGATAACTCACTCACCTATCATCTTAAGATTTTAGATGGACCATTAGCGTGTTTCTCTTTAGTAAACTCCTTAACACTTCTCTCTACAAAACTTTTCCCCAATCCTTTAAGGTTTGGTGACTTCATTCATTCCACCTCTAAGTGTTTAACTCACATCTTTGTCATTTTGTAAAATTATTTTAAATTTACCTATTAGCATAACTACTTAATAAATTCAGTTATTTGTTAGTCAAATTATTGAAATAAATTCAGTTGATAGACAACCAGTCTTTGGAAGGGGAGATAAAGGTATGTGCAGAGTAGCTTACGTAACATAAAATATGTATAATAATAAAAGTAAAGAGGAAAAAAACACTTGAGTTTCAGAAGGAAGATCATGTGTTTTTTAGAGTTACGCCAGTAATTAATGTTGGTCAAGCTTTGAAGTCTCGAAAACTCACGTTGTGTTTTGTTAGTTTATACCAGATCTTTGAAAGGATAAGGGAAGTGGCATGTTAAATTGATTTGTCATTGCCTCTTGCTAACTAATCTTTATGATGTGTTTCATGTATCTCAATTGAGGAGATACATTTTAGATTCGTTGCATGTAATTCAAGTAGATGATGTAAATGCAAGAGAGAAAATGATTGTTGAGGCATCACCTGTGCGAATAGAGGATCAAGAAGTGAAGGAGTTACGTGGTAAATAGATTGCCTTAGTGAAGGTAGTTCTCACCTTTAAAAATTGGTAGATTCACTGGAAATTGTGTTGATGATGTTGTTCTGTTTCTCATTATAGATTCTCTCTGAATCGTAATCCGAACTCCTTGATACTAATTTGTTTGGACAAAAGAATTTTCAAAAAATGAGAAAAGACAGAAAATTGTATTTTAAATTGTTATTGTTATTAAGTGCATAGTACATTAAATTATATATGTCATGCCTATTTATAGGCAATAAAGACCCGTACAAAATATATTTTGACACACTTCGACACACTACTTTAACAAATTGATTTATCCTTTGGTATATGAGAAAACAAAATATAAACTGATAATATAAATTAATTTTATACTGTCAACCAACAATCATTGTGTATTTTATTAAGTTTGATTGAAATTTATACAACTTACTCCCTTCGTCTCATAATAAGTGATCCAAAAAGAATAAAATAGTGTCACAAAATGAATGACCCATTTCAATTTTCAATCCATTTTTTCCAATTCTACTCTCTAATCAATTAAACTTTCACAATTTCCAATACATAATTAGGGGCACTATAATAAAAATATTATTTTATCTCTTACTTTTCTATATTTTTTTTAATATGTGTGAAATGGTATCCTGAGTATATGATAAGTCGAATGATATATTATCATGAACGACAATGTACAACTATTTTACATTGTCGGGACATTTCTATTAAACTCTTTAGGGGTGTTCGCGGTGCGGTTTGAGCGATTTTGATGTAAAAAATCATCTGAACCCCGAGAGAAAAAGACATGCGGTTTGGTTTGGTTCGGTTGACTTTTAGGAAAAAAAACCAAACTAAACCAAATCAAACCAATGCAGTTTGGTTCGGTGCGGTTGGTTCGGTTTTTTACAAATAATTTGTTGAGTCGTACATTCACATATATATGACAACATAACTTTATATTTGGTCATTCATACATGATACACTACTAAATTATAACAAAAAAACTAATCATATTTGAACAATAACTTCTCATTTAATATGTAAAAGTTAGTTAGACAAAAGTGAAATAATAAACATAAAATAATAGCATAAAACAATATAAAAAATATTATAATAAAATAAAATAAAAATAAAAATAAAAGAGATGAGAAATTAGTGAATATGAAAAAGAAAGAACATAAGAGAGGAGAGATTAGAGATAAAAATGTGTGATAAAATGAAATTGAAAGAGAGAAAAATTGCATAAAAAATAAGAACGTGAAAAGTAAACAATATAAGAGAGTAGAGATTAGAGAAGAAGTGAAGATGAAGTGATAATGTTAGAAGATCTTTAAGAAGATTGAAACTGAAACCATAAATGTAAAGATGAGAAAATTGTCCGTAATCATAAGGCTAATTAGGTTTAGGTTTGGGTTTGATGTGAGTTAAGTAAAATTTAGGGTGTAACATACTGCGGTTTGATTCGATGTGGTTCGATTTGCAAAATACAAACCGCAAACCGAACTAAACCATGCAGTTTTATCAAAAAATAACCCAAACTAATCCAAACCAAATGTGATTTTTTGCAGTTTCGATTTGATTTGGTTTGCAGTATTCTATTGGATTTGTTTGGTTTTGAACACCCTTAAAATTTTTAGGTATAATTCATAATTTTAAAAGAGATTAATTAAAATACATTGTCATCCAATTAGAATGAATCATTTGGACACATAAGTATAAAACTACAAACAAATTAAAAATTATAATTAAACTATTTTAATAACTACTTCTAACATGCTTCTCTCTCTTTTCATATGTCAAAATTATTCATTCTAGTAAAATATTTTTACACCTACATGCATTTTAATATTTGATTTTCGATAAACTGAAATGATTCATTTAATAATCTTTTATAATGATTCGTTTGATTCTTTGAATGAAATGTGAATTTTTTACCTTTTTGCCACGTTTTGAAAAACAAAATACCCATATGCCATGAACCCAAATTAAAATCCCAAACTGCCACATTTTTTTTTGGGCTCTTCAATGGATCGTCCCATGGAGGGACGCACGGGCCCACCTTTTTTATTTTCTGCACCGGTGCGTCCAAGGGAGGGACGACCGGGTGTAGAAATTATTTTTTTTGGCTTTTTTTTTCTTAATTATAAATATGATTTTATTTAATTGATTATTATTATTTTATTTGATTTTATGAATTTTAATTGATTATTTAATATTATTTTAATTTTTTTTAATTTTAAATATGAAATTATTAAATTGATTATTAAATTGATTATTAAATTGATTATTAAATTGATTATTATTATTTTAGTTGATTAATATTATTTTTTAATTTTTTAATTTTAAATATGAAATTATTAAATTGATTATTAAATTGATTATTATTATTTTAGTTGATTAATATTATTTTAAAATAATAAAAGAATTTCAAATAATTTTTTTGTTATTATATTTGAAATTTGTATTAATTATATTTATTTGTAATAATATAATTAAATATTTAAATAATAACATCGAAACAATAATAAAATTTTATTTATTTAATCAAAATGCATTACATAGTTCACTTTTACTATCTTCTTGGTGGTTGATAAACATGTGAACCTGTGTAGCATCTAGTTGGGAATCTTTAGCGGCGTCCTCTTCCACGCGGTTCTGTTGGAGGATCATCTTCACTTGGAGGAGTACTATCGGATGATAAATGTTCTTCCTCTTGGTTTGATGGATCTTCTTCATTACCGCGTTCAATGTCATCAACACCAAAGTCTGACATACTCAAAAGTTGCTCATCTGTTACATCAAAGTTGGAGATGTGTTGAGGCACCGGTATGGTTGAGAGTGGAACATTAGATTCAAAAGGTGGACGATATACATTTTCAAACGATGGGTTGTAGGTTGGTTGTTGGAATTGTGAGGATGGATAGTCATAGTTAGGTTGAGAGGAGGACGGGTAAAGGTATGTTGTTGAGAGCGAGTGATCAAGTTTGGTTGAGGGATTGAGAGTATTGGTAGGTTGGTCGATTTGTGGTTTGGAAGGGTTGATGTCCGGAAACGGATTTAGGGGTTGTTGTGAAGAGCTGGCATAGAATGAGTTGTGTTGTGTGGTTTGGGTGTGATGATATGTTTGTTGTTGGAATGGTGATGTTTGTGGTTGGAAAGGTGAATAATGTTGTTGGAAAGGTGGGGGCATTGTTTGGGGAATATGTTGATGCATGTTGGTTTGTTGGGTTGGATAAGAGGCGAATTGACGGGGGTCGTTTAAAAATTGTGGTTGAGAAGGAAACACAAAAGGAGTACTTCTAAACCAATTATAATATTCATTGGTATGGATGAATTCTCCATTCAAACGGTTCCCATTCAAAACCAAATTTCTTCTATTGTTCCACTCTTGATTTTCTTGTTCATTTTGGTACTCCAATGGACACCCCAATGAGTTTGCATGTCGGTATCGTGTTGTTCTATCAGACATCTTGGTTGAGAAGGGATATCTTGCTCAAATCCAAACATGAATTTAACCCGATCCGATTGATGCATCTCAACAATGTGAAGACATATAATCGGAGTCGTCGCACTCCACACGCCTATCACGAACAACTTCGGATATGGGTATGGCCGCCATTTAAACTGTTAAAGAAAAAAATTAATTAAGTGTTCTAATAGATATAATTAAATAATTTTTTGTGGTTATACGACTTACATCAGAAGGAGTCATGTGATCAAAATGATTTCGATATCCACGTAAAAAATTACGGGGATTTGTTTCGTATTCCATGCCTCTTTGAGCGAACCTAGCATTTTCAAAACAAACACATGTCATAAATTATCCATATGCATATAGAATTTTGTATATTAAACTATGAAAATATAATTTAAAGTTACCTAGTGGCGTATGGATATTCGGGTACTTGGGTAGTCATAGGAGCAATGAACGGTATATGCCAAAATGCCCAAATGTTCATGAGGAGTACGCAACCACCAATGCTTTTGACTCCTTTGTAGGACGCTTTGCACATACACCTATACAAGTTAGCCAAACATGCAGAGCCCCAACTATAATTGTTGCATGTTTCTAAATTCCCAACAAATTGTACCCAACAACAATGCATTAAATTTTGACTTTTGTTAGGGAATAAAAAACAAGAAATAAGAAGTAAAATATAGATTTTTGCATGGAGGATGTTTTCCTCTTCGGTAGGTGCTTCCCTATCTTTAAGAAAGGCTAACACCTCTTGTAACCATGTTATTTTTACTTGGTTTTTTACTCTATCTTTGGTCGGCGGTTCTATACCCAAGTGTTCCATATATACACTTCTCCCAAGTTGTGTTGGACCATTAACAGCTTGGCCATCAATACGAAGACCAAATAACATACGTACATCTTCCAAAGTGATGGTAGATTCACCCGTTGGAAAATGAAACGTATGCGTCTCCGGTCTCCATCGTTCTAATAGAGCAACAACAAGCTTTGAGTCCACCTTAGTTGTGTGGATTTTTGCAACGTCTCCAAATTCGGCTTGATTTAAATATGGAATGATACGAGCACTAGGTGCCTCAAGACAATGAGAATGAAGTCTAAACCTAGTGTGACCTTGTTCCTGTTGAAAAAAGTGTTAAAAAATACCTCTAGACAATGATATATATAAATTCAAACCTAAAAAATACCTCTACACAATGATATATATAAATTCAAACCTAAAAAATACCTCTACACAATGATATATAAATTCAAACCTAAAAAATACCTCTACACAATGAGATATATAAATTCAAACCTCATAGATAATTTAAAGAACTTACGTATTCGGCGACGTTGGCGGGTGTTCCACGGTGTTTATCTCCCATCCATAACAATTGCTCAATTGAGATACTTAAGAGAATAATAAAACTTGAATGTAAAGAGTGTATGACAATTATAATGAAGAGGAATGGTTGTGTGATTGTTTATAGGAATGATGGGGTTTTTATAGGGGGAAAATTCTACAGATGCATGCAAAAACCTAATGGGTAATAACATGTTTTGCAGATGGATTGGACAATAAGAAGGTGGTGTGCATGTTTTGCAGATGGATTGGACAATACGAAGGTGGTGTGCAGGATAATGCATGGGGAGTTTAAGTTTGCATGCAAAAAATTTATGGATCGTCCCACCCTAGGACGATGGGAGTTTTGACCGCATAGGGTCGTCCCACCCTAGGACGATGGGGAACTGTTCACGGCAGGGGTGCGTCCCAGCATGGGACGATTGGCTGAAAAGGTGGCAGAGGTGCGTCCATGCATGGGACGACTGGGTCCCACCTGTTTGTTTTTTTTCCATTCTTCTTCCACGGATCCATGCAATGGGTAATAGGTATTAGGTATTATATATGCATGCATTGGCTCAAACACAATCAATTATCCTCTCAAACACTATCAATTTTTCCATACACAATCAATTATCCTCTCAAATACTACCAATTTTTCCATACACAATCAATTTTCCTAAACACTATAAATTCCGATTTGCTTCAATTTTCCTAAATGGCTCTGAGAAATGTCATCGTAACTGCACATTACAATGGTACAATTTTCAATGATGTTAATATTGGCTTCTCATTTGTCAATACAACAATTAAACGGTTTAAGATCCACGTTAATTCCGATTTACTTCATTTGAAAGAGCGAATAGAACAAAAAATTCAGTTGTCGGTACGAGAAATTATTTATCGCCTTCCGCTATTTAATGGAGACGATGGAGGCGTGTTTTATGTAATGAAGCCTCTAGAAGACAACGACGGCGTCAGAGTGATGTTTGACTGTCACACTGTTTTTGGTCAACTTGAGTCTATTGAACTTTACGTTCATGTTGTTCCCGTGGAGGCAGACCAAATGCAAGAGTCACAGCAACACCAATATGGAATGAGTCAACCAACTGATGAGGAACTTACACAAAACAACGAACCATTCATAGCAAATGAGGAGGTTGGTGAATACAGTGACGATGAACTCGGTGAGATACAATATGAAGATCTATTTGGAGATGATGATGACAATGAGGTCAATCATTCCCATACTCCAGACGTACACCGATGAATTTGTACAATCCAAATTGCTCATATGACAAATGTATGTTTGGAGGCACAACCAGCTTTTTAGCAACTTGTCTCCCTATCACATGGGTGATAACTTAGAGCTTGGAATGGAGTTTGAAAACAAGGAAGTGTGCATGGCTTTTGTGCAACAATGGCATATAATCAATTGTCTTGACTATTGGGCATACAAATCTGATAATACAAGGTACATAATAAAGTGTAAAGACGAAACATGTCCATTCAAATGCAGAGCTGCGGTCCGTAAAAAGAACGCCAAATGGGTGATTGCTAAGCTACGTGGTCCACACACTTGTGCAACGCGTTCCATGGGTCAGGACCACAGACAACTTACTTCAAATCTTGTTAGTCAAAGCATAAGGGAACTTGTTAACAGTGACCCTTCACTTAAAGTCAAGGTAATCATCGCTCATGTTATTGAAAAATTTGGGTACACAATATCATATAAGAAAGCATGGATTGCTAAGGTAAAGGCCATAGAATCATTGTATGGAAATTGGGAGACCTCTTACAACGATCTTCCACAATAGTTGTTGGTTATGAAAATCTACCTCCCAGGTACCGTTATAGATTTGCAAACACTACCTGCGATTTCAAATGAAGGAACACGGTTGGGTGACAGAAGGATATTTCATAGGCTATTTTGGGCATTTCAACCCTGTATAAGAGGTTTTGCTTATTGCAAACCTATTGTGCAGGTTGACGGAACATGGTTGTATGGGAAGTATAGAGGCACCTTGTTGATGGCTGTCGCACAAGATGGGAATGGTAACATTTTTCCAATAGCTTTTGCAATAGTTGAAGGTGAGACAAAGGATGCTTGGAGTTTCTTCTTGAGGAATTTGAGAAGGCATGTGACACCTCAAGCCAACCTGTGTCTTATATCTGACAGGCATGCATCAATCAAGAGTGCATATTAAAACCTTGAAAATGGATGGCAACAATCTCCAACTACACATGTGTACTGCATAAGACACGTAGCGCAGAACTTCATGCGTGAGATTAAGGACAACGAACTTCGCAAAAAATTTATCAACATGGGTAAGAATCTGCAATTAAACTTACTACTTGTAGTTCAATATTTTGGAAATTTTTTTTGACAATTGTTACAACAGGATATGCGTTGACGGAGGCATCATTTAATTACTACGGAGGTGAAATACGTAGAGCAAATAAGGATGCCATAAGGTGGATAGGCAACATTCCCCGAGAAAAATGGGCAAGGGCATATGACGGTGGACAACGATGGGGACACATGACAACTAATCTTGCAGAATCATTGAACTCGGTTCTTAAGGAAACTCGTAATCTTCCAATCACAGCTTTGGTTAAAGCAACATACTTTCGAATGGGATCTTTGTTTGGGAAACTAGGTCATCAGTGGACACAACTGTTGGCTTCTGGTCAAACCCATACAACCTCATGCCTCAAGGGATTGGCACAAGAAGTTATTGAATCAAACAGTCATAATGTCATGCAATTCGACCGTGAAAGATTCTATTTCATGGTGGCCGAAAGAATAAACCGGCGCGACGGTCGACCATTAGGTACTTTCAGTGTTGATCTTAGGAAGCGAGTATGTGATTGTGGAAAATTTCAAGCTTTTCACTTGCCCTGCTCCCATGCTATCGCAGCATGTGCTAGTATACGACAAGACTACACAATGTACATACCCGAGGTGTTCACAATTCTTAATGTTTTTAAAGTCTACCAGGAAAGCTTCCTTGGACTACCACATGAGGAAAATTGGCCAGAATATACAGGACTTACACTCTGCCATGACGATAATATGCGAAGGAAAAAGAAAGGTCGCCCAAATAGTACTCACATTAGAACTGAAATGGATGAATGTGAAAAACAAAAGAGGTTATGGGATCGTGAAGTAGGTCATATACGTAGCAAATGTCCGAATGTAGCTGGCCCGTCTAATAGGCCTTAGTGTTTTCATAAATATTTTAGCAATGTAATATCAACCAATGTAATGTCATGTCGTTATAATGGTTCCTTTGATTTCAAATTCAACAGACAACAAACAACAAGAACAACAAACAACAACAACCTAAGAACAAATAATGACACAATAAACTGATAAAACGACCAAGAACACAACTGATCTACGCGATTACAACAATCAACACAATCGGATCCTCCGGTGTTAGCATCATCATAAGGACACAGGCGTCGTTATGCACAAGTCTTAAAGACGGAGTTTCTCCATTTGGACCGACAACCATAACTTTCCTCTCAATTTTAACGATCTTCTCACCATCAGCAATCTCTCCGTCCAACCAACGATTCAATTCCCTCTTCAAATGCTCCAACGTCTGCGTGTTCCACAACAACATCTTCATCGGAGGCTTTATTGGTGAATAAATCACATAAGCATCTCTTTTCATGAACGGAAAAGTTGGAAGTGGTTCCCCTGACCCTGATGATGGACGCGTTTGTCTCAAGAATTCAGACATACTTACAAGCGAGATAATTATTTTGGTGCGAGTAAGAGATGAGCATGCTTGACCTCTTTATAACAAATAAAAATATATTAAAATATTATTCAGTTCGTCCGTTTCATAGACGAACCTGACACACTTTTTTCAATATGTGGCATTTTCGTAAAAAAAATTTCAAACTGTGTCGTAATAATAATATAATAAATAAATTATATTATTACTAATAAATATACTTATTATAAATTTAAAATGCATTAAAAAAATATTGTTAATTTTTTTATTATATTAAAATAATATTACAATAATATTAATCAATTAATTAATATATAAAAATTAATTTAATTATAAAAACTAATATAAAATCATATTTATAATCAAAAAAAAAGAAGCCAAAAAATATAATTTCTACACTCGGTCGTCCCTCCCTTGGACGCACCGGTGCAGAAAATAAAAAAGATGGGCCCGTGCGTCCCTCCATGGAACGATCCATTGAAGAGCCCAAAAAAAAATGTGACAGTTTGGGATTTTAATTTGGGTTCATGACATATGGATATTTTGTTTTTCAAAACGTGACAAAAAGATAAAAAAATTCATGAAATGTCCCATGAAAAGCTCTACACCTAACACATCCTCGGTTTTATTATTCAAGCTTGACCCAATCGGTGAACATAACGTAGGTAACAATTTACCCTAACAACATCCAACGTATTTGTTGAGAATTATATTTTGAGTGTCACCACCACTCATTCAATTTCTAATTCCCATGGATTTCATTTTCAAATTATCATACAAAAAATGCATGACTTTCATCACACACTTGTGATTTTACTCACTAAGTATGGACAAAATATATGGGTAGTTGCAGTAGTTTTGAATAAAAAAAAGAGTTGGTATATCAAACAATTTGATTCCTTTTATTGCATGTCCATAACATTTGTCAAGATCTAAAATTTTCCATTAGCTGGTTACTATAAAAACCAACACATATTTAAGAAAATAACATAAGTGCTTTGTATTAGTACAAGACAAATTAATTAACATGAATATAATTATTGTTATTGTAGCTATCATTTTCGGAATTAAGCTTGAAGGATGTAACTGTAAGATTGTGCAATTCATTTTTGGAGACTCTCTTTCTGATGTTGGAAACAATAAGCATCTCTCTAGAAGCCTTGCTCAAGCAAACCTGCCTTGGTATGGTATAGACATGGGTAATGGGTTGCCTAATGGAAGATTCTCTAATGGTCGCACAGTCGCTGACATTATCGGTAAAATCTTTTTACTTTTAAGCTATAAAATATTCATAATGAATTGAACGTAATCGTATGAAATTGAATGTAATCACATGTGTCAGTGTTTTGTTAGTGTTTGACACATACACATGTCAGATATCAGACACATTTATTCAGAGGTGTCAGTGTTAATGATAACGATGTTATACATTTTCAGGAGACAAATTAGGCCTACCTAGGCCTCCTCCTGTCCTAGACACATCTATAACTGAGAAAGATATACTAATAAATGGATTGAACTATGCTTCTGGTGGTGGTGGAATCTTGAATGAAACCGGCACATATTTTGTGAGTTGCAAATGTCAATGTTTATACTATATGTGTCTCTCATCTCATGGCATTTATACAATACTGATATATTTTGGATGAACCAATGATTTTTCATGCAGATTGAAAAGTTATCACTAGACAAGCAAATCGAACTCTTTCAAGGGACACAAGAACTAATTATAGGCAAAATCGGAAAAAGAGCGGCGGATAAATTCTTTAGAGAAGCTCGTTATGTTGTTGCTTTGGGTAGCAATGACTTTATCAACAACTACTTGATGCCTGTGTACACTGATTCATGGACATACAATGATGAAACCTTCATGGACTACTTGATAGGAACACTAAGAAGACAACTAAAGGTTTATTGAATTCATGACTCTAAACTAATCATGATTCATTTACTTCATGAGAGAATATTTATATATTTTTTGTATTGTTTGTGTTTTTAGGTACTTCATAGTTTAGGAGCAAGGCAATTGATGGTGTTTGGGTTGGGCCCAATGGGATGCATTCCACTTCAAAGGGTGCTTACTACAACTGGAAATTGTAGAGAAAAAGTTAACAAACTAGCTGTTGCTTTTAATAAAGCTTCAAGTGAACTCGTTGATGAATTGGCGAAACAACTTCCGGATTCAAACTATAGATTCGGAGATGCGTATGATGTTGTCTCTGATTTAATTAGTAATCCGGCTAAGTATGGTGAGCACATATGTTACTCGATCTCTCCCTATTCGCATCGCATGCATATATATGTACTATTAGGATCTGTTTTAATCTAATTATGTTTGGTTTGTAGGATTCGAAAACTCAGACAAGCCATGTTGTTCGTTTGGGAGAATTCGACCAGCACTTACATGTGTACCAGCATCTATACTATGCTCCGACAGAAGCAAATACGTGTTTTGGGACGAGTATCATCCCTCAGACAGTGCTAATGAACTAATCGCAAAAGAACTTATTAAGAAATTTGGATTTTCGCGCGTTGATCAAGTTGCTGCTCCTTCACCAGCACCTGCTATTGCTCCATCTCCACAAGACTAATCATTCAAAGTTTGGTGGTCTAATAGTACTAAACTTGCATGTCATTTGTTGTGGAAACAAATTTCTTTCTGTTGTGTTTCATGTGAACTTGTCTTTATGATTAATATAAAATATTAAAACAAATTAATATAAAATATGCAGACCATATGATATGAGATGATACTTTTAAAGTCTAGTAAGTGGCCAATACCATAATTACATAAATTAAACAAACATTTTGGATTAGTTCTGAGTTCACTTTCCAGGAACATGGTTTATACAATCTGTGGGTGGACAAATAATTCTTCATTTTTAAACATGTTTTTCTGGACAAAAGCAGTGCCAAAAGAAAAAGGGTGTTTGTCGGTTAAATTCCAAATGCATCCCTATCTAAGTGGACGGTGGAGAATTTCTTGCACCAATATGATCAATATTTAATCATGCAATTTTCAGCTTCTAAGAGATGCTAATTGCTTATGTTATGTTACATGCATGTTATGGTTGTTAGAACTTGACAGTGAAGAACTGATAAAATAAGCAGAAGTTACATAAGTAGAAGTTAATCACCACCATACATGAGTTCTTGAGATCTCATTACCCAAACACTAATTAGTCTTTTCTTTCATCATACATAAATGCTTCTAAAACTCACATGTCAACTTAATATATTGTTTTACATAGAGGAACTAACATTTAATCAGGCAGCACATCGTTATGGTGCTCTTGGAGTGTGACGTCCGTTTGCGCCAGATGGTGGATAATCATGGAGTTCTAAATCCATCCTCTCAGTAATGTTTGAATCTTCCAAGTGCAAGTTTTTCTCAGTAGTAACCTGCAAACATAAGCGCGTTCAAATTGGTTTATATGTTTTTTTTAAGTGCAATATTAGTTGTCTTAGAGAGTGTATCAGATTGTACCTTAGGGGTATTTTCCAGAGTAATTAGGTGAACTTGCACATCTTGCATAAGATTTTCAGTTCCTGCTTAATACAAACAAACATGCCATATATAAGACTTGGACTAAGAAGATGAAGGAAAACTACATGCATGTTTTGATTAGCGATGAATTTCATGAGAATAAACGATAAAAGTTGAAGAAATTACTTGTAACTGGGACTGCTGTTGTCAAGCATAAAAGATGAGAAAAGGCGAGAAGAATCACAAAAAATCGAAAGAAAGTTCCTGTCATGCCTGCAATGATAGTTCTCAGCAGCAAGCTCTAGGTTATGTTTTCCTCTCATATGCTAGTTCTCAGTTTATATATACACCGGCATAAGATCTTGGTAAATGTTTATTTAACATGGAATGTCCATATGATGGAGCAGCAGTATTATCATATTGCCAAAGTCATAAAGTTGATAGTAACCCATCATTTCTTGGAAGACCAACATGTTTCCACACGTTGGTAAACTTTCATCAATTTCTGTCTTTTACCTGTGTGAAAACTTAAATTAAGACTATATAACTTTTGGATTTTTTCCTAGTATCATCCCGAACTAAGTGCATGTTTAAATTGACAGTAAGATTGGCATAATTATGGTGAGTCATTGCAATTTAAGCGAAAATTACACTTTGTAGCGCCAACAAAATCACCGTGTCAAGCTCACCCCAAATCCAAACACACGCTAATTTATTTATGATTTAGAAGAGCACGGTTTTAAGTCTCAAGTTTTTACCAACATGCCAACCCTAGGGTTAATTGTAAAATTTTCTTATGTGCAATTGTGATATTGTATATGTAATAGTAATTGTTTTGGGCCAAGGTGGCTATTGGTCCAAAAAGAGGAAGCACAATCATCAGTTCTGATCACTCCACTAAAACACTGAAGGTATAGTGCAACTCTACTCTAGGGCTCCACACTGTATTCATACTAAGGGTTGTTGTCTTTCGTTACATGTCATCAAACAGCCTCTGATATTTCATGTTAAAATTATAGTGAATATCTATAACTGTCATTCACATATAAGAGATTTCACGTGAGACTTGAGATATTCTCTCTCTAACCCATAAATTAATATACTCTTCATTCTCTTAACTTAAACATTAGACTGCTAACTTTGCAATCGTTGTACAGGAGATCCACTCCACTACATCAAGACTCTACTCCACCATTTCACTAAACATTTATGGTTCATAATGCAAAACAATATTCCTAAAGAAATCCAACTTAAACTACTTAAAACTAGGTGGACATAAGTTAGAATATATTTTAAGTCAATGTGGAGTACCCTATGAAAGTGGAAAGATGACAAAGAAATATTCTTGAATCAATTACCTAAGGTGGTATATAACCAACCAAAGTCAAAATGTAGTGGGAAATGGCCATTAAATCTTAAAGAATATTTTATATAGGCTATGTGTGATTATTACAAGAAGAGGAAAGGTGGGGACACAACCAAGAAACTCACAAGAAAACTCCAACACTTCACACATTGCCTCAACTCACGAAAAGGCAACAGCACTAGCAATATTAGGAAAACAGCTAGATAAATGGTTATCCATGTTCAGCAGGGTCAACAACTTTTTGTGAGAGTCCAAATTTTCTAAATGAGGATATTGAATTTTTGGTCTTGTGATTTTTACAACTGTAGTATGCATTTTTCTGTAAATATGTGCATGTATTGAACAAAGAATCAAAAAGGTTCAAAAGATGTTAATAGCCATGTATGTTATTGCTAGTGGGAACAGAAATTTTCTCCATTAAACTAATCTGAATAGTGGAAGCTTTGTCTTCTTCACACCACACAAAAACTCCAAAGGAGGGCATAGGTTTTGAAAGCGTATAAAGTTGATAATTTCTTAAATGAGTATTTAAGTTGATTGTGTGATTTTCATGTGAACACGTCTACTATCATTTAGATTTTTTTATGTTTATATTTTTTAACAAGCATGCATTCTACAATCAAGCACACTTCACCAATAACCCCTTAACCAAGGTACTTAATTAGTGGGACATTCTAGTAATGAGTAAAGCAATTTCCATTGGCAATGTTTTGATGTTTCTATAGTGTTCCTGTATTTATTTTAATATATAGTGTGCGCCTATTTGTCTCCCTTTCATGTGTCAACAAAAATAGTGTTGGAAAAATCAATCTAAAGTGTTAGAATTTAATATTTGATTCATAGAAAGCTAAAGATTTTGAAGGTGTTAAAAATGTGAGAAGAAATTGTTCCATAATTTACCAAAGTGATTGGTAAGTCACACTCCATATTCATGTAATGTTATATTTTAAGCAAAAGATGTAAGTGGCCGCTTTAAGTGGTGCAAATGTATTTTATGAATGAGTGTCTATCTTTTATAGTAACTTTCTGGGTAAAGTGCTCAAATTTATAGGTAATACACAACTATGTCAGCGTCAATGTTCAAACTCTAGATCGATCTCACATTTGTGTGAATTTCTAATAATTATTATCACTTCATCTACAGATAAATAAAACAATTCTGAATATGCATATTAAGGTGGGGTGAACTAGGAAAGATACGAAGAAAGAAAACTACCCAAACACAGATTTAGATATCTCCTTCACTCTCTTCTACATCAATAACCTTTGTTAATACATTCTGCTTTGTTCTTAAAACAGATTCAAAATTATCAAATTGTTACACTGGAGAGAGATCTTACAGTTTTAAAGAGAGTAAATAAACATAGTTACACGCCTACGCATGAATACATTAACTTCCGATTTGACAATGCCACCACCTTCTTTGCAGTCGCACAGAGGAAGCTCCAAAAAATGTCGTCATTCAAACCCCGGATAGGAATGAACCACACAATATAAAATTAATACATATCTTCATTGAATTCTACATCCTCCAGTATCTTGTCCACGCCGAACATTGCCAAAAGCAGACAATTCCAGCATATCCATGTCACGATCTGCAATTAATCCAGTATTCCCATCAGTTAGTTTCCAGTTACTATAGCTAAGTAGAATCATTATAGTCATACGGATATACCTGAAACCCTGCAATAAGAACTCTGCTGAATAAGATCAGATTTGGAGATATCTGTTCGATTACCCTTTGATCGATTAACTGTTGCCTGGAAAATTATAATCCAGTGAATACAAAAGGAATCAAATAAACTAGAGCTGGCAACACAACTACAAGAAAGGTAGCATGAACAAGTCAACTAGAAGAACAAAATCATGCCAGCATTTCCAGTGTTACCTGTAATACTTGACAGTTTTCCAGCGTGCTTTGACCCCCCTGAATTTCACATAACACCAAAACGACTAAGTAAAAAAAAGGAAAACAATTAAAAAGAAAATTAACCATAATAATCACAAATCTATGAAGCACAGGCACCATTAGAAGTGGCCGTGTAGCGGTGTCCGACACTTTCTAAAAGTAAAAAGTGATGAAATGTGTAAAGAGAAAAAGGAAAAACCTTAGAGTAAGGAAGAATGTGATCATAGTCATGACAGAGACAACCAGCGCAACCTACAAGCTTTCGAAAGATAAGATTCCCGAGAGGATCCCTTCGCCATCGAGAAGGGTCCCGTCCTCTAACCTTGTCAGCTTTTTCCCAGCATTTCTTTTTAACACTGTCCGCGAATTTTCGAGAATTAGGGTTAGAGTATTCGGCAGAGAGAGCAGTGTTGGGTTCGTGATCGAGTAGAGTGGCGGCAGAAGGAGAAGTTATGAGTTCAGATTGCGATGATAATTTTGATGAAGTACTTCCGATTCGCTCCTTCAACGGCGAGCTTGACTTTGCTTTTCTCCTCCTTTCACGATTGCCGCTGACGGCGGCGCCCGAAGATGAACGGCCCCTCATTTGTTTGCCGCGCCTCAATTTATTTTCCCATATATCTTATCTTATCCTGTTATTAAATACTTTCTCCTTTTCAAAATTACTTTCAAATCAATTTTGTTTTAAAATAATTGTTATTTTTATTTTACATTATAATCATATTATTTTTAATTCTTTATTTATTTTTTACACATTATACCCCCAACAATTTTTCACGGTAAATTTATTAAAATGGAATAGAATCACTCAAAAATAACATTGAACAATCCATCTCAACCTCATTATATCTTTTCAGTTTTCATGCATGCATTAAATATTGTCTTTTCATAACCTCATTATATCTTTTCAGTTTTCATGCATGCATTAAATATTGTCTTTTCATATGGAGGAATAACGTATTAATTTCAACTGTATATAACTAGAAAAAATTATGAATAATATACAATTATTCTTATACATGATTCTTTGAATTAAACTGATTATGAAAAAAGATGAAGATAAAGAAAATAATATTTATGTATATATTAAACTAAATTAATAATAAACTAAATTAAATATATTTAAAATAAATAATAATGAATTTTACATATTTAATAATTATTATTAAATATTAAAATAATGAATATTTAATACTTTCAATTTTATTTATATTTGTTGGTTTTTATTATTTTCAGTTTTTATATAATAAATATTAAAATAATCTTTGTTTAATAATTGTTTCATTTTTTAATTTCAATTTAATTATAATATACTATGTAAAGTAATGTTTTAATTTTTAAAATATATATTATCTAATATTAATGTATTCATTTTAAAATGTAATATCAATTTTGAAAATAAATGTTAACTATGTAATATATGAAAAAATAAAACATAAAGAAACAAATTGATTCAGTGGTAGGCGTCCACTTAATAAAATAATTATTAAAAACTATCACATGAAATAAAAGTAAAAATATATAAAAAGTCCATTGGGGTGCATATCATAAAAAAATTATTTAAAAAATAAATTAATGTCACGTATAATAAAGGAATTTAGAAATTACAATGACGAAACGGCGTTTTTAGAGGGTTTTTAGGATTTGTCTGAAATGGCAGGGATGGCACGGAGTAAAATGAGAGTTAATTTCTTTTTTTTAGGTTTAAATATACTTTTGATCCTCCTATATTAATTTTTTAAACATTTTAGTCTCCTATAAAAAATCAACTATTAGATCTTTAATATCATATTTTATGTTTTTTTTGAGATCTCTCATGACAAAATAGTCTAATTTGCATATGCCACATTGAAATTATGAGATGACATTTTTTAATTGTTGTCACGTCATTAAAAATAGACCCATAAATATATATTTTAGAATTAAAATTTATAATATATAATTTCTAAATAAATATTTATAAACAAAAATAACAAAAATAATTAAAAAAGTTTATTATTATAAAGAAAACTTAAAAAAAAATTAATTAATTTTTAAATATTTATAATGACGTGACATCAATTTAAAAAATGTCACTTCATAATTTCAATGTCACATATGCAAATTAGACTATTTTATCATGGGGGACCACTAAAAAAACATGAAATAAAATATTGGGGACCTAATAGTTAGTTTTTTATAAAGGGACTAAAATGTTAAAAAGTTTAATATAGGGGGACCAAAAATACATTTAAACCTTTTTTTAAAATAAAAATAAAATTAATTTGATACTTATACAGATGACAATGGTCGTGATTTGGACAGAGTAATATAGTACTCGTTTCTAAATGGAATGAAACATTATTATTTGATTTATCAGGTGCATATATCACATAGAATAAAAAAATTAAATGTTTTAAGATGAAATTAATCATGTTTTACTTCATTTTTGAATAAATATAAATTTGGATGTTCATCCTTATTCTTCTATTCATCTTCCTATTCTTTTTTAATGACTTTGTTTTTTTTTTTCTCTTTTTAAATCCTATAAATAGGATCACGTGGTAATGTAAAATACAACTTTAACTTCTCTCTTCTCTTTGATCTCTCTATTGTTTTATTTAATTTTATAATACGTTATGAGCACGGCTTTCACTTCTATCTCAAATTAATCTTTGACCATCATTTGTTTAGAATCATGAAAATAAAAAAATAATAGAGTGTGTGATATAGTTTATTCATGTTATTATTGATGACTTTTGTAATTTTAAAAAGTTGTTAAAAGATTGTCATTTCGGAATGACACAAATAATTTTAATGCATCTCTAAATTATGATTATAATTTTTGGATCATTGTTTATAATAAATTATTTATTTAATTTTTGAAGAACTTATAAATCATAACATCCTTGAACGATAGCAAAATAATATTGTATAGTTTATGAAGATTCTCTAATATTTGCTTTTTTTGTTAAGATGGAGCAGGGAATTTTTTGTTTCTCATAAGAAAGATAGTTGAGAATAATTTTTTTGTTAACGTAAACACTCTATATTAAAAAACAGGAATTTAAGGGATTAAAATTCGTTTGAGATATTATTATTTCATGATTTTGATTGAGTGAGTAATTTAGATTTTAGATTAAATAATAATTAAAAGAAAATGTAAGAAGTATTATGTCACTATATTTGGAATTTTTTTAAGTAGATAATTTTAAGACTAATGTAACAATCCAGTTTACTATTACGTTATTTTTAAATATTGGAATTTACAAAAGTGTTATTTTTAAATATTAATTGCTTTATGATCATTATTTCATTATAATTTTTAATACTTAATTTTTTTATGATAGAATTAAGTATGTCAAGTCTTACGAATTTGGATTTTGAGAGTTTTAATATTTCTGAAAAGAACTATTTGACATGGGTTTTGTTGTATCCCAATTTTTGCCCCTAAGATTCTTCAATATCTCATACCATTGCATTGCACAAAGATTATAAAGTGAGTCTCTCTCTCTCTTATCTTTGAATTTGTCCTTGGGAGATCACCAAACACCTTTGAATGTGTGTGATGAATGATACTCGGTCGTTACAAGGCCTTGATTCTTAAGAGAATCTTGTGCCTACAACGGTCGGTGTATCAGCCATGCATGAGATTCTCTTCTTGTTGACCGTGGCATGGCATGGATGTGTCAATTTATTGTCTAGTGGGAAATTAGGTGTATCATGTAAGGTTTAATTTATATTACTTGGTCTACTAGATTAATCATACATGCATTTTTTTTTATTTTAGGTGAACATAATAACACAATATATAATAACATAGCGCAATGAGGAATTCATATTGATAACACAAATAAATGGAAAATAAATATTGATATTAAAAATATCGAAATAAATAAATAAACAAAATTCCGAAAAATAAATTACCAAAATAAATCTAACTAAGAAATAACAAATGATGCTAATGAAAAACTAGAAATTCTAAATAAACACTCCTCCCCTACACTCAGAGAAAACAATGCCCTCGATGTTCTAAAAAAACATAAATCAGCCACCTCTAGAATTAAACTACTGAAAAAGGTGATCTAGATTCACCGTAACTAGATCCATGAAACCATAAAAATCTTTGCGAAATGTAGTAATATATGAATGAAGAGTAGCAAGCTCCGTCGTGAGAGCATCAATAGCAACAGCGTAATCAGTTTGTGGAACGTGGACAGCGGTGGCAGCAGGAGCTGTGGGTGGATCCCAAGCTGGATGACAGTCGAGTAAAGGTGGTGTCACAGGATCATCCTCTATCAACTCAATCATCTCGATCATCTTCGGGTCAGACTCGTCTAATCCTACTGGAGGGTCATAATAGTGGGGCGGTGTCGAAGGATCAAACTCTTCTTCTTTCATGTCATTCTCTGATACTCCTTCCAGATCGTAAATTCAATTCTTCCTGTCATGAACACTAGATCACGCAATGTCAGGAAGCGTAAAGTGGTAGATCGGCTCGTGATGAATCAGCAACTGAGACTGATTCGACTCTAAGTATATGATCATCCCAACATTAAAACAAAGAGACAGGTCGAGTGGGACAAAAGTCACCAGAAGATGTCAGACGGGACAATGACCCTCTTAAAAATAGGGCATTAGCGATCATAGTCACTAAGCCACCAACACATATCGGCCCATGAGGAGCCTGGGCTATACTCAGAAGACGAGCAAGCATAAACGATGCACCAACTAGTGGTCTGGACTAAAACACACAAAACATAATAAACAGCTCTTCCTTGGACACTGAGGTATCATTATGAGGTTTTCCAAATAGGGTAAACACCAGAATCATGTGGAAATACCTAATGTCAGGGTTATGAATATCTAATTAGTGTCTAGGAATAGAGATCTCCTGTCGCAGATCAGATATCTCTCCCCAAAAATAGTCAAGTTGGTTGTCCATAAACTCGTCATTGGGAATCTCAATGACAGCATTAGCACTAACAGGGAAATCCAAAGAAGCAGCAAGTTCACAGATGGTGAACATGTGAGTAAAACCAAACAATCTAAATGAAACCAACCCTCTAACCAATCCTAAACCAATATCAGGGTTGTAATGCAAGGAACTGAGGAACTCTAGCGTCAGGTTGCGGTAGGTAGGTTGTTGATGATAAATAAAATAGTCCCAACCAATCTGGTTAAACATATAGCTGACACTCTCCCTAATTTCCAATGCGGACAGTGTGGGTCATGCACAAAAATGGTGGGGTTCATCTCTCTCTGAACAAGCATCTCATAGCGCCTTTGTTGAGCATCGATCACAAAGGCAACAAGCATAGTGTCAGAAAAATCCATAGCAAAAATCAGTGAAGAAGAAGAAATGTGAATCCTGTAAGTAATCAAAATAGTTTTAAATCAACATCGGCCTAATGCCTAAAAATAGAAAAAAAAACAGAAAAAATTTAATGAAAATAAATTAAAAACTTTTAATAAATAGAATTTTTAATAAAAATGGTGGGTTGCCTCCCACAAAGCGCTTTGTTTAACGTCGGAAGCTCAACCTATTTTGAAAATCGAAAAACTATTTTGGTGACTCAGCCGACAGTTGTATAAGTCTCAGGCTAGCTGAGTAGTCTCTATTTTCGATACAATGGTAGTGCTTCAAACGTTGCCCGTTCGCAATAAACGGGTCACTGGCTTTTCCTTTAATTTCAACAGCGCCACTTGGGAGTACTTAAATAACTTCAAAAGTTCCTGACCATCTAGAACGAAGTTTTCCTGGAAATAGTTTAAGTCTGGAGTTAAACATGAGTACTACATCACCCTCATTGAATTCTTTCCTAGAGATGTGTCGGTCGTGCCATTTCTTAGTTCATTCCTTGTAGATTTTGGCATTCTCGTATGCATCTAGTCTAAACTCTTCCAATTCGTGGATGTCTAGAATTCTCTTTTCTCCAGCAGCCTTGTAACTCAAATTCAGGCTTTGTATGGTCCAATAGGCTTTATGTTCGAGTTCTACTGGTAGATGACATGATTTACCATATATTAGTTTGAAAGGTGTAGTTCTGATGGGTGTCTTGTACGCTGTTCTATATGCCCATAATGCTTCATGTAGCTTTGATGACCAATTTTTCCTAGATGTGGCAACAATTTTCTCTAGTATTTGCTTAATCTCTATGTTAGAGACTTCCATTTTCTCGCTTGTTTATGGGTGGTAAGGTGTTTCTACGCGGTGTTGGACTTCATACTTCGCTAAGACTTTATCGAAAATTCTGGAAATGAAATGAGAGCCACCATCGCTGATGACTAGTCTCGGCACATCAAATCTCGAAAAAATTATATTTTTGAATAGCCTAATCACTACTTGTGCATCATTTGTTGGAGAAGCTACTGCCTCTATCCATTTAGATACATAATCTAGTGCAGCTAGTATGTAATTGTTGCCAAAAGAAGATGGGAAAAGTCCCATAAAGTTAATTCTCCACACGTCAAAGATATCTACTTCTAGGATACCCTTTTGAGGCATCTCATCGCGCCTAGATATGTTACCAGTGCGTTGACACCGGTCGCATTTTATAATTGCAGCATGGACATCTTTCCATAGACTAGGCCAATAAAGGTCGGCTTATAGAATTTTCGTGCAGGTCTTTGAAGTGCTAGCATGGCCACCATAAGGGGCTTCATGACGATGAGAAATTATGTTCTCTATTTCACTCTCTAGAACACATCGACGGAAGATGCCGTTGGGACCTCTCTTGAACAGTAAGGGCTCGTCCCAATAATAGTGTTTTAGACCGTGAAAGAATTTCTTCATTTGTTGATGAGTTAGATCGGGTGGAAGTACTCTCGCTGCTAAGTAGTTGACATAGTCAGCATACCAGGGCAGTGAGATCTGAGTAGATACTGCTTCCACTACTTCAGTTGTCTCGTTATTGTTGCAAAATTGAAGGCATTCTTCAGTTGAGCATTCGGATTCCATCTGGGTTACTAGGTGTTCATATGGAAAATCGTCATTAATATGTATCTCTTCAGGTTTAAGATTTTCCATCCTTCATAGATGGTCAGCTACCAGATTTTCAGAACCTGGTTTGTCTTTGATTTCCAAATCAAATTCTTATAAGAGTAAGATCCGTCTTAATAATCTTGGTTTGGCATCCTGCTTAGCTAATAGGTATCTAATGGCTGCGTGATCAGTGTAGATAATTATCTTTGCACCTACTAGATAGGAACAAAATTTATCTAATGCAAAAACGACGGCCAAAAGTTCCTTTTCTGTGGTGGCGTAATTTATCTGTGCAAAATCCAAAGTCCTACTTGCATAGTATATTGCATGGAGCTTTTTGTCTCTTCTTTGTCCTAGGACTGACCTACAGCATAATCGCTTGCGTCGCACATTATCTCGAATGGCGGACTCTAATTAGGTGGTTGAATGATAGGTGCGGATATGAGAGTTCTTTTTAACCGTTCAAATGCCTTTAGGCCGTCATCGTCAAATATGAATTCAGCTTTTTTCATTAAGAGGTTGGTGAGCAGTTTAGAAATCTTCGAGAAATCTTTTATGAAATGTCGGTAAAAACCGGCGTGGCCTAAGAAACTTCCTATTTCTCTTACGGTCTTTGGAGGTTGGAGGTTTTCTATTACTTCAATCCTAGCTTTGTCTACTTCGATCCCTTTTTCAGACAATATGTGTCCAAGTACAATTCCTTGTTTTACCATATATGGCATTTCTCCCAGTTCAACATTAGGTTTACTTGTACGCACCTCTCCAATACATTTTACAGGTTTGACAATCATCCTTCAAAACTTTTCCCGCATACAGAGAATTCGTCCATAAAGACTTTCATGATATTGTCTATGAAATCGGCAAAGATGGACATCATACATCTTTGGAATGTTGCAGGCGCATTGCATAGTCCGAACGATATTCGTCGATAAGCAAATGTACCATAAGGACACGTAAATGTTGTCTTTTCTTGGTCATCAGGGTGGATAGGAATTTGAAAGAATCCTGAATAACCGTCCAAATAATAGTAGTAGGAATGCTTATCCAATCGCTCAAGCATTTGGTCAATGAAGGGTAGAGGGAAATGGTCTTTTCTAGTTGCTTTGTTTAGCTTCCTATAGTCAATACGTATTATGGCTCCACTCACGACTCTTTCTGTTATATGTTCTCCAGCTTTGTTTATTGTGACTGTGATTCCTCCCTTCTTGGGTACGAGTGGACCAGACTAACCCATTGACTCTCAGAGATTGGATAAATGATTCTTGCATTTAGAAGTTTGGTTACTTCATCCTTTACTATGGTGCTCATGATCGGGTTGATTCTTCTTTGATGTTCTATAGAAGATTTGCAGTCGTCTTCCAGCATGATGTGATGCATGCAAATGGAAGGACTTATTCCTTTTAGATCAGCAATGTTATATCCTAAGGCAGAGGGATATTTTCTTAAAATATGCAATAGTTTTTTCGTCTCAATATGTCCCAAGTCTGCGTTGACTATCACTGGTATTTTAAGTTCGGAATCTAGGAATTCGTATTTTAGGGTTTTGGGTAGAACTTTAAGTTTCAAATTGGGTTTCTTCGGACAAGGCATATGATTTGGTGTCAGTGTTAAACATTTACTTAAGTTATCATCTCGATATTTGGGACACCAATTATCATCTTCAAAAATCAGGGGCATCAAAATCTTCATAGTTTCGGAATGAGGTTCTCCTCCTAACTTCATCTCCTTGACACATTCGTCTATGACGTCTAAAATATAGCACGTATCATCTATAGTTAGGGCTTGTAGGAATTGTGTCAAGATAAATTTGACTTTCTCTTCTCCAACTTCAAAAGTTAACTATCCTCTTTTAACATCTATAATAGCTCTAGTAGTTGCTAAAAATGGTCTTCCAAGTATTATAGGGGTAACGTTGCCTTCTTTAATGTCCATAATTATGAAATCTGTAGGGATATAGAATTAACCTATGTGTACTGGAACGTTTTCAAGAATTCCTACGGGGTATTTGACTGACCGATCTGCTAGTTGTACTGACATTTTAGTCGGTCTTAATTCTCCCATATCAAGCTTTTTAGATATAGACAAGGGCATTACACTGATACTAGCGCCTAAGTCGCATAGAGCTTTGTCTATGACATACTTACCTATATTACAGGGTATAGAGAAGCTTCCAGGATCCTTTAACTTCTGGGACATTTTGTTCTGAATGATTGCGCTACACTCGGCAGTGAGTGTAACTGTCTCGTTATCCTCTATCTTTTTCTTGTTAGACAAGATTTCTTTAAGAAACTTAGCGTATGAGGGCATCTGAGTGATTGCTTCTATGAATGGTATTGTGATATTAAGTTGTTTCAGAAGTTCAACAAACTTCTTAAATTTCCCTGCACTTACAGATTGAGTGAGTCTTTGAGGATAAGGGATTGGTGGTTTGTAAGGTGGCGGAGGCACATAGGGTTTTTATTTTTCTACTGTCTCTCCATCACCTACTTTCTCCTTCTCTTTTGATTCACTTTCCTTCTCAGTTGTTTTTCCAGAGCTTTGGAACATGGTTGGATTCTTAAGTCTAGGATCAGTTGGTCCATCGTATTCAGTCCCACTTTGCAATATAATAGCATGAGCATGTCCTTTCGGGTTCGGTTGAGGTTGACCTGGAAATGTACCAGCAGGTGCAGAAATATGTGCTTGTTGTTGGGCCACTTGTGAAATTTGGGTTTCTAACATTTTTTTATGGGTGGCTAGAACATCTACTTTGTTCACCAGCTGCTTGATTTGCTCACTAGTGTGAATATTTTGGTTTAGGAAATCCTTGTTAGTTTGAGCTTGGTTAGCTAAAAAATTCTCCATCATTAGTTCGAGGTTAGACTTCCTAGGAATATTAAGAGAGGTTGTAGGTACTTTTTGATATCCAGGTGGTATAGCAGGTGCTTTGTAACACCCCCTTCTATTTACCCGCGTTTTATAATAATAATCAGAGTATTTAATCATAACCAAGAAGGCGTCACAATTTTTTAAAACATAAATATTTTCCAAAACTTGTGCCATGCTTCACTGAAGAAACTTAACAAATAATTAATGCAACAGTTATGTTTAACAGCGGAATTGTAACATAACCAACTTCTGAATACAACATTCATAGCATTCCAGAATAATAAACGAAATCCTGAATCAAAACATTAAAGAATTCCAGGATAATAAGTCAACATAATTCAAAAGTATTCAGAATATCCATTAAAGGATCCGTTCCCCGTGTTACATCTACGAGCACATCGACACGCGGACTAACTGACTGACTCAATACTAGAGCTATCCTCACCAACTCCAAGCAGCTAATCACTTCGGATCTGAAAATGTTGAGTAAGGGTGAGATCTCAATTCAATATAACATGCATTATACGTTTCTAGAATATGATAGGAATAAAGATACATTAATTCATTTAATCAAGCACAGGTCAAAATCAATTCACAACACATTCCACACAATGAACATGTACATAATTCAAACAATGGAAATTGCAACACTGGAATCCATCCTAGCATGTTACAATCCCATATGCAATGCAGACTCTATGCATGTGGTACCAAGACGTGAACCGAGTTCACACACACCGCTCCGTTTACATGTGGATAGACAGTGTAAATCCATGATTCGCCCATAGCTATTGGGTCAAGAATCCAGCCGCACTACCTCAACCTCCGGGTAAGCATATTGGCTCAACCAGTTCGCTTCCGCACAATGGGAATGAACCAAAATCAACAAATGCATATGCATGCGTCATAAAAGCATGCAACATAAATTCTCAGATCATGATATCAACATATATCACACAATGCCAGTTCATCAACATATCTCATTCAATCATAATGAATATCAAGATACAACACAATAGCATCAATATTTCATCCGGTACTTAGACCAATAGCAATAATCCTCTTTTATCAATAAATAATCACTCTTTTCAAAACTCGGGAACGCGACTATTTTTAAAATAATTTTAGCAAAAGAATATTTTTCTCTTTTCAAAAGGTAGGATTTTAAATTTAAGAAATAACGCCGAAAACGGCACTCGAATCGGAGTTACGGTTTAGAAAATATGAATTTTTGAAGTTTTAGAAGTTTTTGGAAAAATACACATGGAACCCGGTTCCTACCCAGGTCGGAACCGGTTCCTGAAAGTTTGAAAAAGGCACGTCCCTGTTTTTTGAATGGGGAACCGGTTCCTTCCTATACAGGAACCGGTTCCTGAGTGCATTTTACCCAGTTTTTGCAAATTAACACTGGGAACTCGGTTCCTACCCAGACCGGAACCGGTTCCCGCGACCTCTGACAGCATTTTTATCACTTTTTGACAGCATTATGTATTCTTTATCACTTCCAAACTTACTATTACGATTTGGTATATTAGAAACACAATTCCAACATCATTCTACACCATTTTAACACTCAACAACATGGTTTATCATACTTATTATTCATTCGACACATTAGATGATCCTAATCCCAAACACCGACACAAAATAGGGTTTTCAATCTATAACCTATGATCATCACAATTCAAATTACCTAACATACCCAATTATCCCTATGATTCCCAAAACCCATAAGGCAAATTAATTGATCGAAATCACCCCTTACCTCGCGATGATTCTTCGATTCCTCTCGGCGTCAGGTTTCTCTCTTTTCCTCTTTCTCCAACTCTACGTATAATAGCTTTTCTCCAATAAACCTTCTTTTTCCTTATTTTTCCTTTTTATATTCCTTTTAATACTCCTCTTAATATTCCTTCATTTATTTTATTTTTCCAACTTAAATGAAATAATAATAATTAGTAGAGTAAATTAATCCTCATACCCATTTATTACACCTACACCTCCAATCCTTCCTTTAATAAATAACCCAATCAATCCAATAAAATTAATACTTACGGCTTTAATTAATTTAAATAATTAAATCCTCACTTATTTAGTATTTAAATTAAATCGGGGTGTCACAACTCTCCCCCACTAAAAGAGTTTTCGTCCTCGAAAACATACCTCGAACAGACGAGTCCTTCATCGACTCTCAGGCTCCCAAGTTACATTTCCTTTTGGTCCACCCCAAGCTACTCGCAGTGCTATCTACCTTCAATTGCTTCACTTTCCGATCCTCAATTCTTGCGAGCACCGCGATTAAGTTATCCCTTTTGAACATCATCTACTTGAATCTCATGACGGATCCGCAATGTACCTCCTCAACCGAGATACATCACATCATGCAAGTGACGGGGAAAGCAATCGATAACTTTCCCAACTCTCTTGGTAATCAACGAAAAAGCGCGAGTCAACTTCTTTGACTTCAAGGCTCGTCAATACCGTCATCGGAGTAACTCTCATGAATACATGATCTCCTTCACTAAACTCAAGATCTTTCCTTCTCTTATCATGATAACTTTTCGACTCGAGAAGTCCTCATCTTCTCTGAATCATCTTAATCTTTTCGAAGTTTGTTGAGCGATTTACGGCCCAATCACGGCACTTTCTCGATTCGTACCAACACAGCGGTGTCCGACATCTTCTACCATACAATGCCTCAAGCGGAGCCACCGATGCTCGAATGAAAACTATTGTTGTAGGTAAACTCTATCAATGGCAAATAGCTATCCCAAGCTCCACCTTTCTAGCACACAAGCTCTCAACAAATTCTAACGATGAATCGTTCTCTCGTCGACCATCATCTGCGGATGATATGAGAACTCAATCGTAACTTAGTACCCGAGCTTCCGCAATCCGTCCGAACTTAGAAGTAAACCTCGGATCTCTATCCGACACAATGCTAGACGGAATACCATGCAAACTCACAATTCTCTCGACATATACGCCAACCTCTCCATCGGATAATCCATTCTTATCGGAATAAAGTGAGCGTCAATCGACAATGACCCAAATAGAATCACAGTTCTTCACTGTCCTAGGCAAACCAGACACAAAGTCCATTGAGATTCCATCCCATTTCCACTCTGGCACAAACAACGGTTCCATCAATCCCGACGGTTTCTGATGTTCAATCTTTGATTTCTGACAAACCAAACATGCATACACAAACTCGGCAATTTCCTTTTTCATTCCAGGCCACCAAAATAATTTCTTCAAATCATGATACATCTTAGTAGCACCAGGATGAATACTCAATCCACTACGATGTCCTTCTTCCAAAATACTCTTTCTGATCTCAGCAACATCTGGAACACATACTCTATCACCAAATCTCATAACGCCATTCTCGTCAAGTCGGAACTCACCTCCTTGACCTTGGTTAATCAATGTCATCTTATCCACCAAACCAACATCAGATTTCTGCCCATCTCGGATCTCTTCTAAAATACCACTAGTCAGCTTCAACATGCCCAGTTTCACACTATCCGGAGTAGTTTCACATACCAAACTTAAATCTCTGAATTGTTCCACCAAGTCCAATTCACGAACCATCAACATTGACATATGCAAGGACTTCCTGCTCAATGCATCTGCTACCACGTTTGCCTTACCAGGATGGTAATTCAAACCAAAATCATAATCTTTAAGGAATTCCAACCATCTCCTCTGCCTCATATTCAACTCTTTCTGATCAAAGAGATACTTCAGGCTCTTATGATCACTGAACACTTCAAACCGTGAACCATACAGATAATGCCTCCACAATTTTAAAACAAACACAACGGCCGCCAACTCTAAATCATGAGTCGGGTAATTCCTTTCATGAATCTTTAACTGTCTTGAAGCATAAGCCACAACCTGCCTATCTTGCATCAAAACACCTCCTAAACCCATTAAGGACGCATCACAATATACCACAAAAGATTCTTCCGGATTCGGCAAAATCAAAATCGGAGCACTAGTCAACCTCCTCTTCAATTCTTGGAATCCTTTTTCACAATCTATATCCCAAACAAATGCTTGACCTTTCCTCGTCAACTTAGTCAACGGTAATGCTAACTTAGAAAATCCTTCAATGAATTTCCGGTAATAACCTGCCAGACCAAGAAAACTACGAATCTCTGAAGCATTCTTCGGTGCTTCCCACTGAGATACCGCTTCTACCTTTGTAGGATCAACAGCAATACCATTCTTGGAAATCACATGACCAAGGAAACTCACTTCGCTTAACCAAAACTCACATTTAGACAACTTCGCATAAAGTTTCTTTTCTCTCAACAATTCCAATACAATTCTAAGATGATTTGCATGCTCCTCATCATTCTTTGAATAGATCAGAATGTCGTCAATAAACACCACCACAAACTTGTCAAGATACGGATGAAATATCCTGTTCATATACTCCATAAACACACCAGGTGCATTAGTAACCCCAAATGGCATAACAAGAATACTCATAATGTCCATACCTCGTTCTGAATGCAGTCTTCTGAATATCTCCCGCCTTAACACGTATCTGATGATACCCAGACCTCAGATCAATTTTGCTAAATACACACGCTCCGACCAACTGGTCCATCAAATCATCAATCCTCGGCAACGGATACCGATTCTTGATTGTCACTTTATTCAACTGTCTGTAGTCGACACACAGTCTCATCGTTCCTTCCTTCTTCTTAACCAACAATACCGGCGCACCCCACGGCGAAACACTTGGACGGATAAACTTCTTTTCCAATAACTCTTCCAATTGTTTCTTCAGTTCAGACAATTCAGATGCCGACATGCGATAAGGCGCCATCGACACCGGACTAGTTCCAGGAATTAAATCTATGGCAAACTCCACTTCTCTTTCAGGTGGTAACTCGTTAACTTCTTCCGGAAACACTTCTGGAAACTCATTAACGACTGGTAATTCTTCGCTCCTAGCCTTTCCTTTCACTTCCGTTGAAGAATATAACATAAACACCACAGCACCATCTCTGACAGCTGAATTCATCTGCTTAACTGACATAGTCTCATCTCCCACTTTAACTTCTTCAGGAAATAAGACCGTCTTCTCAAAACAATTGATATGAACCTGGTTGAAGACCAACCAGTTCATTCCAAGGATAATATCAAGTTGTTCTAAAGGTAGGCACACTAGATCCATACCAAACCCTCTATCAAAAATAACAATAGGGCAATTTCTACAAACATACGAAGTAGTTACTGACCCCGACGCAGGAGTGTCAATAACCATACTCCCATCCAAATTAGAAATTTCCAGATTCAATCTCTTAGCACAATCCAAAGAAATAAAAGAGTGTGTCGCTCCAGTATCAATAATTGCTATTAAAGGTATGCCATTAATAAAACATGTACCTTTAATCAACCGATCATCAGGCTTAACATCTGACCCTGACAAAGCGAACACCTTTCCACCAGCTTGCTCTTTCTTTGGTTTTGTACACTGCGGACGAGTGTGTCCTTCTTCACCACAGTTGTAACATGTTATCTTTCTGGATCTACAATCAGCAGCTAAATGACCAAACCTTCCACAGTTGTTGCACTTCCTCGCATCATTCTTGCATTCGGAGCTCGGTGACCCAACTCACACACCAGCACTTTACGGAAGAACTAGAAGAACCGAGTCTCCCCACTCTTCTTCCAACCTCCTTTCGATTATTTCTATCATATGGCTTACCACGATCCATATGCCTCTTGCCCGACGATCATAAACGAGCATTCAACTTAGTACTAGCAAGATCTTCTTCTCTACATACCGGATCGGAAACCTCCTAATGCGTTGATACGATACCGCTTAATCGCAGACCATTCTCAAACTTGATACATTTGGAAAACTCTCCATCGCATCGTTAGGATAATTAGCATAATACTTTGCTAATTCGGTGAACTTGGTTGCATACTCACTGGACTTGTTGCCTGCTTGAGCTCAATCTCTTTCTTACCCGAATGTCTTCGAAAGTACCTTCTCGAAAAGCCCTCCGAACACACCCAAGTCAATGCAATCCCATCTTCTTCCATTTCGATTCGGTAGCAACCCACGGTCATCGCTTCTTGCCAACATGTGAGTACCATATCTCACCTTTCCCTCGGACAATCAATCACTCAAGATTTCTCGATCTCCTTCAACCACTTGAGCACCCTCGGGATCATGTGCACCCTTGAACAACGGAGGATTATTCCTCGAAAATTCCCAATTGCATCGGCACCAATCGCAGCTCCCTGCTGATTCCCTCCGAGTACTCCAGCTAACATTCCCAATGCCTCAGCAATAGCATCATCATTCCTTCCGTTACCTCTTCCAGCCATTGCTCTGTAACATTACAAAACAACCTACATTAGCACACTAGTACCGACAGTGTCACTTACACTAGTCGCATACTAAAAAGGGATAATGACACTAAGACAAGACCGACTATGCTCTGATACCACTATTGTAACACCCCCTTCTATTTACCCGCGTTTTATAATAATAATCAGAGTATTTAATCATAACCAAGAAGGCGTCACAATTTTTTAAAACATAAATATTTTCCAAAACTTGTGCCATGCTTCACTGAAGAAACTTAACAAATAATTAATGCAACAGTTATGTTTAACAGCGGAATTGTAACATAACCAACTTCTGAATACAACATTCATAGCATTCCAGAATAATAAACGAAATCCTGAATCAAAACATTAAAGAATTCCAGGATAATAAGTCAACATAATTCAAAAGTATTCAGAATATCCATTAAAGGATCCAAACAACCGTTCCCCAGTGTTACATCTACCAGAGCACGACACTGACACGCGGACTAACTGACTGACTCAATACTAGAGCTATCCTCACCAACTCCAAGCTAATCACTTCGGATCTGAAAATGTTGAGGGTGAGATCTCATTCAATATAACATGCGTTTCTAGAATATGATAGGAATAAAGATACATTAATTCATTTAATCAAGCACAGGTCAAAATCAATTCACAACACATTCCACACAATGAACATGTACATAATTCAAACAATGGAAATTGCAACACTGGAATCCATCCTAGCATGTTACAATCCCATATGCAATGGACTCTATGTGGTAAGGCGTGAACCGAGTTCACACACACCGCTCCGTTTACATGTGGATAGTGTAAATCCATGATTCGCCCATAGCTATTGGGTCAAGAATCCAGCCGACTACCTCAACCTCGGGTAAGCATATTGGCTCAAGTTCGCTTCGCACAATGGGAATGAACCAAAATCAATGCATGCATGCGTCATAAAAGCATGCAACATAAATTCTCGGATCATGATATCAACATATATCACACAATGCCGGTTCATCAACATATCTCATTCAATCATAATGAATATCAAGATACAACACAATAGCATCAATATTTCATCCGGTACTTAGACCAATAGCAATAATCCTCTTTTATCAATAAATAATCACTCTTTTCAAAACTCGGGAACGCGACTATTTTTAAAATAATTTTAGCAAAAGAATATTTTTCTCTTTTCAAAAGGTAGGATTTTAAATTTAAGAAATAACGCCGAAAACGGCACTCGAATCGGAGTTACGGTTTAGAAAATATGAATTTTTGAAGTTTTAGAAGTTTTTGGAAAAATACACATGGAACCCGGTTCCTACCCAGGTCGGAACCGGTTCCTGAAAGTTTGAAAAAGGCACGTCCCTTTTTGAATGGGAACGGTTCCGTCATCTGAGGAACCGGTTCTGAACATTTTACCCGTTTTGCAAATTAACACTGGGAACTCGGTTCCTACCCAGACCGGAACCGGTTCCCGCGACCTCTGACAGCATTTTTATCACTTTTTGACAGCATTATGTATTCTTTATCACTTCCAAACTTACTATTACGATTTGGTATATTAGAAACACAATTCCAACATCATTCTACACCATTTTAACACTCAACAACATGGTTTATCATACTTATTATTCATTCGACACATTAGATGATCCTAATCCCAAACACCGACACAAAATAGGGTTTTCAATCTATAACCTATGATCATCACAATTCAAATTACCTAACATACCCAATTATCCCTATGATTCCCAAAACCCATAAGGCAAATTAATTGATCGAAATCACCCCTTACCTCGCGATGATTCTTCGATTCCTCTCGGCGACAGGTTTCTCTTTTCCTCTTTCTCCAACTCTACGTATAATAGCTTTTCTCCAATAAACCTTCTTTTTCCTTATTTTTCCTTTTTATATTCCTTTTAATACTCCTCTTAATATTCCTTCATTTATTTTATTTTTCCAACTTAAATGAAATAATAATAATTAGTAGAGTAAATTAATCCTCATACCCATTTATTACACCTACACCTCCAATCCTTCCTTTAATAAATAACCCAATCAATCCAATAAAATTAATACTTACGGCTTTAATTAATTTAAATAATTAAATCCTCACTTATTTAGTATTTAAATTAAATCGGGGTGTCACATGCTTGGCCAAGCGCATACAACACATTAGTGTTCTTATATGAGACATTGGGACGATTCTTCCATCCTGGGTTGTATGTGTTTGAGTATGGGTTTCCTTGAGCATAATGCACTTGGTCGATGGGAGTTCCTGCTAAGAGTTGACATTCAGCAGCAGCGTGTCCAGGTACTCTGCATATCTCGCAGTTTGGAGTTATGGCAGCCACGGTGGCTGAAGGTATTGTGGTTAGGCTTTCTATCTTCTAGGCGAGAGCGTCTAGCTTAGCATGGACGTTGTCAAGACGGCTGATCTCATACATACCGCCTTTTGTCGGTGCTTTCTCTCCAGGAGTTTTGTCTACTTGACCTCTTTCACTCTCCCACTGATAGTGGTTTTAAGTCATACTTTCGATAAGTGCATAAACTGCAACATAGGATTTATCCATAAGTGTGCCACCTGCGGTGGTGGCGTCTATTGTTAATCTCGTGTTGTACAGAAGACCATTGTAGAAGGTATGGATAATTAACCATTCTTCTAGGACATGATGTGGACAGAGCCTCAACATGTCTTTGTATTTTTCCCAAGCGTCTAAAAGAGACTCGTTGTCTTTTTGTCGAAAATCGCTTATTTGGGATCTTAGCATAGTTGTCTTACTTGGTGGGAAGTATCGTGCAAGAAAGACTTTCTTCAACTTGTTCCAAGAGGTAACTGAGTTAGCAGGTAGAGACTGGAGCCAAGCTCGGGCTCTACCTCTTAATGAAAAGGGAAAAGATGTAGTCTTATCGCCTCTTAATTGACCCCATTAGCTTTGATTCTATCTGCATATTGCATAAACATTGATAGATGTAGATTAGGATCATCCATTGAACCACCATAAAATTGGTTTTGTTGTACAACAAACAACAGAGAAGGTTTGAGTTTGAAGTTATTTGCCTCGATGGCAGGAGCAACAATGTTGTTATGCGGTTCTTCTTGCGAAGGAATGACATACGATTTGAGCGGACGTGGATAATCACCCATGTCTGGTTCTTCAACTGTTTCGCTAGAAGTAGAAGATTGAGAAAGGAATTGAGTTGTACGAGATACTCGTACGTGGCGTCTTCTAATAATAGAGCGCTCAGGTTCGGGAATTGGTAGCACTAAGTCTTCGCCTCTAGAGCAAGTACTTGGCATACAATTGGGAATGATGCCTTAGTCTCTATAACTAAAAGAGTTACGATATCGACTTGTTAGTCCCCGGCAACGGCGCCAAAAACTTGATCGCGACTTTGTGTGTCTTAAAGAATCTAGAGCGCAAGTATACAGTCTATCGCGTGTAGCTTTAAAGATTATTGAATCCCAAGGGACTAAATGTCGACCTATCGCTATCTTAGGTTACTACGTAAATCTAAGGTCAGTTATGTAATTGATTTGGGGGTTAGAAAACCTAACTGATTATAATCTAGTTTAGATTCAAGGGAGAATATCGGTATGTAATAGTCGGATTTCAGGGATTTAGAAATTCATTGACACAATCGAATTATTAAAACAGCTTTTAGTAGAAAATATTTATTTGAAAACCCTCTTCTCACACTCTCGTGTTTATTGATTCAGATCCTATAATTAAACCTAAGTGAGCTCTCTCGCTGTATCATTTGAAGTTTAAAAATAGTTTTTGGAAACAAATAAGATCTAACTAACTTAAAAGCGCTCTCACTGTATTTTAAGTTAATGCACAATTACCACTGTCCAGTTATTATCTCAAACTCTCGTTTTATTGATCCCAACTTCTATCTGTATTTTACTCTCGTAATAAAACAGTTTGGTTATTAAAATTAGTAATTGAAACCAGAAAATTGTTCGTTTAAAAATAATTGCTCAATTGATTTTGCTAAACCCCGTCGGCTATATGACTTTACATACCGATAAGCTAATTTAGCCTAGCATATTATAAAATTCAATAATAGCGCAACGATAATGAATAACACCAATCAAAATAAATAACCCAAGCGTTTCAGACAATTTTGGCATTAATAAATAAAAATAATTAAATTAAACCTGAAAATAAAAATTGCGGAATATGTGGCTAACTTCAGGTGTCTCCCACAGGTCGGTGAGATCTGCCTTGATTGTTCCGAAAAATAAATGCAGAAAAGAAAATAAAAGCACGATTCTAACATAAAGTTAGAATCAAGAAAAGTTCGCAGCAATCCCCGATGTGGAAATTGCTACAAGAAAACAAAATCGAACTAGGAAAAGTAATTAAAGCTGATCGGAAAAGGGAAAATAAAAATTGAAATAGAATTCACTAGGAAAATTGGCAGAGTGACGGCAAGGTAAGCGAAAGAAAAAGCATTCTAAAAAATGTAGTTTAACGTCCTATTTATAGATGTGAAGTTGGCTTGAACGTAGGAAGCGAAGAGGATTTTCCGCCTCCGGATTTGCCTCCATAGCGATCGCTACGGACTGTTGAAGAAGACGTGACGGTTGTCACGCGCTACTTGGAGAGGAAGCTTCGCTTCCTACTTCGTCGCGACCGTTAGGGCTTGGTGGCAAGGGTGTAACGGTCGTTACCCCTTGTGTGGACTCCTGGGTGTGCGTTGGACTGGGCCTTATGCCTCTTATTTCTTTATTTTACAAAGCCTTTTTATTTGTGATGCACCCCTATTTTGCCATACACCTCACAATTGCATAATTGCTCTTGTTTGGTGGATTTTAAGTACGATTTGCTTGACTTTTCTCGACTTTCTTCGCACATGCCTTGTAAACATTAAATTCCTGAAAACATAGAAAATACCGGCATAATACGAATAAAGAGTAATTTAATTAATTAAAATGCAGATAAAATTCATGTAAATTGATCTAAATATTCAATACGTTTTCGGGTTATCAACGAAGTTGTTGTTCCGTTTGCCATTAGATTCTCTCTGAATTGCAACCGAGCTCTGTGATACCAATTTGTTAGAACAAAGGGTTTTCAAGAAAGATTGTTTGATGATAAAGGAAGAAGAAGAGAGAGTTTGTAACTGTAAAAACTGAAATCTATTATTGGTTATTTCTCTCACTCTTTCTATTACAAGGAGAGCTCTTTATATAGGTACACAACCCAAGCCCAAATAGAAACTAAGCTAAAGCCCAAAGGCTTTCGACATACTACAACAACATGTTGTATACAAATACATCGAATATGGCCTAACACTTTGATTCCTTGCAATTTGACATACCAGCTAATTCGACACAATTATTCTATTCGAAACAGGAATTATACTTCCTAACAGTTAATACATTCTGCTTTGTTCTTAAACAGATTCAAAATTATCAAATTGTTACACTGGAGAGAGATCTTACAGTTTTAGAGTAAATAAACATAGTTACACGCCTACGCTTGAAAACATTAACTTCAGATTTGACAATGCCACCACCTTCTTTGCAGTCGCACAGATGAAGCTCTGAAAATGTCATCATTCAAACCACGGATAGGAATGAACCACGCAATATAAATTAACACGTATAAAATGTTTGTTGTCTTCACTGAATTCTACATCCTCCGGTATCTTCTTGTCCACGCCGAACATCGCCAAAAGCAGACAATTCCAGCATATCCATGTCATGATCTGTAACTCATCCAATATTCCCATCAGTTAGTTTCCAGTTACTATAGCTAAGTAGAATCATTATAGTCATACGGATATACCTGAAACACTGCAATAAGAACTCTTCTGACTAAGATCAAATTTGGAGATATCTGTTCCACTACGCTTTGATCGATAAACTGTTGCCTGGAAAAATATGGAGAGAAGTTTTATCGAGTCAATGCAAAAGGAATCAAATAAACTATAGCTGACAATATAACTACATGAAAGATAACATGAACAAGTTGATCAGAAGAAGGAAATCATGCCAGCATCTAATGACATTAATGTTAATAATTGGAAAACTCGTCCCTAGAAAGTTTGAAAGCCACATTACTATCCTATCACGAAATATGTTAGAGCATATAACTAGCTTTTAAAATTATCTCCAATATTTCCTCCTTATTTAGCTATGAGTAAGAGTCGAGTATTAGTATAAACTTTGTCTAACATACCATTCACATCAATATCAACTTAATGTTACGATCTCAGTATTCTTTTTCTTCCGTCTATAGCTAACCCTTAAACTTCAACAGCTTGTATACAAAACAAAAGGCTTCAATTTTTTGGGAACCAGATGAATATATGTCATCAACATTATCTGCATTTTGATAGACATACCAACAAGCCTGTTTCAAATTCACACTACATCTATTTAGTTCTAGTAATCATATACATCCAAGTCTTTGATTAGTTCACTGTCCAGAAATATGGTAATGAAATGAAACCCTTTATAATATATGTTTTCACTTTGGAACTCTAAATAGATAATCCATAACATAGAAAAGCACATTATACAAACGTGCATCCCCTGCTGGGTTTTTTCTACGAATGGAAACAGAGAAATGAAGTAAGACAAGGAAACTTTACCTGTAATACTTGACAGTTTTCTAGCGTGCTTTGGCCCCCCTGAATTTCACAAAATACCAAGTATCTGTGTCAGAAACTATGAATCATACACACCTTTAGAAGTGGGTGTATTGAGTAAAGTAAAAAAGTGATAAAAGGTGTTATGAGAAAAAGGGAAAACCTTAGAGTAAGGAAGAATGCGATCATAGAAAAAACAGAGACGACCACGGCAACCTGCAAACTTTCGAAATATAAGATTCCCGAAAGGATCCCTTCGCCATCGATGAGGGTCACGTCCATTCACCTTGTCAGCTTTTTCCCAGCATTTCTTTACAACACTGTCCGGGAATTTTTGAGGATCGAGTCGAGTGGCGGCAGAGGGAGAAGGTGTGAGTTCAGATTGCGATGATAATTTTGATGAAGTACTTCTGATTCGCTCCTTCAACGGCGAGATTGACTTTGTTTTTCTCCTCCTTTCACGGTTGCCGCTGACGGCGACAGCCGAAGATGCAAGGCCCCTCATTTGTTTGCCGCGTCTCAGTTTATTATCCCATATATCTTATCTTATCTTTATTATTTACACTAAATTACTCCTAGGTTCTTTAACTTAACTAATTGTAAGAGATGGATCTTTAAGCTGTTTTCGCTACATGGAGGTTCTTTAGGTTAACTAACGTTTTTATCGTTGACTTTTATCTTAATTTTTTTTAAAAAAAGTTGAAGTGACGCTAATAATATGGATATGTCAGTTAACATAGATCAGCGCTTTCATAAATTTTTAATGCATAAAAGTATTTTTAAACTATTTAAAATGCATGAAAAGGAAAAAGTTAAAGAAAAATAGTAAAACAAAATATAAAATTCTCAGAAAATTACACGAAGTGTAAAACGAGAAAAAATATTTTTAAGAATTTTTTCAAAATTTTTAAATCAAAATCAGATTTAATATAAATTTTAGAAGTTAAAATAAAATTAATATAACAAAATAAAACAAAATAAAGGTAAACCAATTTATTACAATTAAATAATTTAAAAGGATCCTATGGTTAATTTAACCTATTATTTATTACTCCCTAAATTTGAATATCTATTTTTATTCTTCTATTCCTCTTCTTATTTCTTCTTAATGGTTTTGATTTTCCATCTCTTATAAATAAGATCCACATTACAATATAAAATGTAATTTTGAAAGAAAATAATACAACATTAGTTTTTCTCTTCTCTTTGATCCCTATGTTGTTTTATTTACTTTTGTAACATGTTATGAGGACGACACTATCAAGTAGATTCTTTCACTTCTATCTCAAATTAATTTTGGACCATCATTTGTTTAGAATCATGGAAATAAAAAATAATAGTTGAGTATGTGATATAATTTATTCATATTATTATTGATGACTTTTATAATTTTAAAAGGTTGTCAAAATTAGATTGTCATTTCGGAAGAACGACACAAATAATTTTAATGCGTCTCTGAAGGATGACACAAAAGTCATGATATTCCTTCGTCATCACTTTCGTGAGGATCTTAAAAATGAATATCTTACCATAATTGACCCACATATTATGTGGAAAATTTTGAAAGAAATATATGATCATCAAAAAACAGTAATCCTACCAAAATCTCAATATGATTGGATGCATTTACGTTTTCAGGATTTTAAAAGTGTAATTGGTTATAATTCTGCAATGTTCAGAATAACTTCTAAGCTGACATTATGTGGAGAAAAAGTAATTGATGAAGATATGTTAGAAAAAATATTTTCCACTTTTCATGCATTCTATGTGCTCTTGCAGCAACAATATCGATAAAAAGGATTTAATAAATATTTTGACCTAATATCATGGCTTCTTGAGGTTGATCAAAATAATGAACTATTAATGGAAAATCACTAGGCTCGTCCCACTGGTACAACTCCATTCCCATAAGTGAATGTGGCAAGACATGATAACTATGGAAAAAAACTGTGGTCGCAGGCTTGCATGCCCACGTCGCGGGCGTGCATGCCCACGTGGTCATTGTGATCGCGACTTTATCGTCTTATAGAATCTAGACTGCAAGTATACAACCCTATCGCTTGTAGTTTTAAAGATTATCGAATTCACAGGGACTAAATGTTGACCTACCGCTATCTTAGGCTACTACGTAAATCTAAGGCTAGTAATATAAATGATGTTTTGGTTTTAGGGAACCTAACTGATTAAGATCTAAATTAGATTCAGAATAGGAGTATCAGTATGTAATGGTCGGGCTTAGGGATTTAGCGACTTATCGACTTAAATTGCATTATCAAAATGTATTTCAGTAGGAAGTACTTGTTTAAAAACCCTCTTCTCACACTCTCGTGTTTATTGATTCAGATCCTATAATCAAACCTAAGTAAGTGCTCTCGCTATTTCAATTAGAGTTTAAATATAGTTTTTGGAAATAAATAAAACCTAATCAACCTAAAAGCGCTCTCGCTGTATTTTAGATTGATGCTCAATTATTAATGTCCAATTAAAATCTCAAACTATCGCTTTATTGATCCTAACTTTTAATCTGTGTTTTACTCTCGTAACAAAACAGTTGCATTAATTACTAATAATTGAAACCGGAAAATCGATCTTTTAAAAACAGAATAAGTCGAGTGAAGTTGTTAAACCATGTTGGCTATGTTACCCTACATACCGATAACTAGATTTAGCCTAGCATGGTTAACGATTCAAATATAGCGCAACAGTAATAAACATACAATTCAGATAAAATATGCATTTGAAATAAATCGGGCATAAAATATATAAACAAATTAATTAATTAAATAAACCTAAAAATAAATTAATTAAATAACCTGAAAATAAAAGGCTGAATATTTGGCAGGTTCCATGTGAAACCCCGATTTAATTCGAATATTAAATAATTAGGAATTTAATTATTTAATTAATTAAAGGCTTGATTATTTATATTTTTGGATTTAATTGGACTATTTAGTTAAAAAGAAGAGTTGGTGGGTGAAGAGTAATTAGAGGGTGTGAGGAGTAAATCACTCTACTTTACTAGTTACTAATTATTTATTTTATTGGAATAAATAAAAGGAGTATTAAAAGGATTATAAAAAGGAAAAGAAGGAAAGAAGGTCTTTTTGGAAAAAGTTATTTCACGTAGAATTGGAGAAGAGAAGAGAAGAGAGGAAAAAGCTAACGCCAAGGAAATCAGAGATCATCGCGAGGTAAGGGGTGATTTCATTCGGTTTTAATGCCTTATGGGTTTTGGGAATCAACCGGGTGATTGGGTACGTTAGGGAATTTGATTTTTGATGAATATAGGTTTGTAGGATTAAACCCTATTTTGTGTCGGGTTATAGAATTAAGATCAATAGTGTGTCGAACAATTGATAGGAATGATGAAACAATGATATATGATGTTGTATTGGCGTATAATGGTCGTAAACTGGTGTTTCTAATGTTATAAATTATATGGAAATGATTGGAAGTGAATAATAATGCATAAGTGCTGTCAAAATAGCAGATTTTGGTTCTGCAGGTCGTGGGAACCGGTTCCCAGTGGGAAGGAACCGAGTTCCCAGTTCAACTTTTCAAAAACTGGCAATTTTGTACGTAGGAACCGGTTCCCAGTGGGGTAGGAACCGGGTTCCCATACAAAATTCCAGGGGCGTGACTTTTTCAAAAAGTGGGAACCGGGTTGTACCAGGGTAGGAACCGGGTTCCACTGTATTGAGTTCAAAAATACTTAAACTTCAAAAAATTCATATTTTCTAAACCGTAACTCCGATTCGAGTGCCGTTTTCGGCATTATTTCTTAAATTTAAAATGCTATATTTTAGAAAGGGAAAAATATTGTTTTGCTAAAATTATTTTAAAAAGAGTCGAGCTTCCGATTTTGAAAAGTGTGGATAGTTAAGGATAATGGGAAATTATTATGAATGGTCTGAGTTATCGGATGAGAACTAATGCTTACAATGTTGTGTTGATTATTCATTGCGATTGAATGTAATACATTGGTGATTGGCATTATGTGAATTATGTTGATATCATAATCTGTGAATTGATGTTGCATGCTTTTATGATGCATGCATAAACATTTGTTAATTGGTTCATTCCCATTGTGCGGAAGTGAGCTGGCAGAGCCAATAAACTTACCAGGATTTAGAGGTAGTGAGGCTAGATTCTTGACCCGGTGGTTATGGGCGAATCATGGATTTCCACTGTCTTTCCAAAGCAGGGTGAACTCGGTTCACGTTTTGGTACCACATGCATAGAGTCTGCATTGCATATGGGATTGTAACATGCTAGGATGGTTTCCAGTGGTTCAATTTCCATTGTTTGTTATATTTACATGTTCATTGTGTGAGATGCATTTGTGAATTGACCATGACTATGTGTTTGGATAATGGACTAACGTATTGAATTATTCCGTTGTATCTAAAAACGTATAATGCATTTTATATTGGATAGAAATCTCACCCTTACTTTAATGATTTCAGATTCGAAGTGATTAGCTGCTTGGAATCAGTGAGGATAGCTTCTAGAGTCGAGTCATTAATTAACCCGCGTGTCAGTGTCGTGCTCTGGTAGATGTAACACTGGGGAAACGTTTGATTGAGATTCTTTTGGACATTAAATATTAGTTTTGAATTAATGTTTCAGTTTATTGTCCTGGAATAATTATGAACGATGTATTCAGGAGTTGTTATGTTTCATTTCCGCTGTTAAACATAACCTTAAGTCTGATTTATTTAATGATTTCTTCTTCAGTGAAAGCATGACAACCGTTTGATTGATTTGAACTATTTAAATTGTGACGCCCTTGATTTGTGATTAAAAACTCTGATTAATATTTATAAAACGCGGGTAATTAGAAGGGGTGTTACAATAGTGGTATCAGAGCATAGTCGGTCTTGTCATAGTGTCGTTATCCCCTTTGTATGCGACTGGTGTAAGATGACGCTGTCGATACTTGTGTGCTGATGTAGATTGTTTTGTAATGTTACAGAACAATGGCTGGAAGAGGTAACGGAAGGAACGACGATGCTATTGCTGAAGCTTTGGGAATGTTAGCTGGAGTGCTCGGAGGGAATCAGCAGGGAGCTGTTATTGGTGCTGACAGAGAATTGGGGAATTTTCAGAGGAATAATCCTCCATTGTTCAAAGGCACTCATGATCCCGAAGGTGCTCAGAAGTGGTTGAAGGAGATCGAGAGGATCTTCAGAGTGATTGATTGTGCTGAAGGGCTGAAGGTGAGATATGGTACTCATATGCTGGCAGAAGAAGCTGATGACTGGTGGGTTGCTACCAGAACTGAAATGGAAGAAGATGGCATTGCATTGACTTGGGCTGTGTTCAGGAGAGCTTTTATGAGAAGGTACTTTCCTGAAGACATTCGGGGTAAGAAAGAGATTGAGTTTTTGGAGCTCAAGCAAGGCAACAAGTCTGTGAGTGAGTATGCTACGAAGTTTACTGAATTAGCAAAGTATTATGCTCATTACACTAACGATGCAGATGGAGAAATTTCCAAATGTATCAAGTTTGAGAATGGTCTGCGTGATGAGATCAAGCAGGGTATCAGGTATCAGCGCATTAGAAGGTTTCCTGATTTAGTTGACTGTAGTAGGATTCTAGAAGAGGATCTTACTAGTACTAAGTCGAATGCTCAGAGTTATGCTGATCGTAAGGGCAAAAGACATATGGATCGTGGTAAGCCCTATGATAGGAATAATCAGAAATTTAGAGGTTGGAAGAAGCCTAGTGGGGGAGACTCTGGTTCTTCTGGTTCTTCCGTAAAGTGTTATAGATGTGGTGAATTGGGACACCGAGCTCCTGAATGCAAGAATGATGCGAAAAAGTGCAACAATTATAGAAGATTTGGTCATTTAGTTGCTGAGTGCAGATCCAGAAGGATAACTTGTTACAACTGTGGCGAAGAGGGACACACTCGTCCGTAGTGTACTAAGCCAAAGAAAGAGCAAGCTGGTGGGAAGGTGTTCGCTTTGTCAGGATCAGACGTTAAGCCAGAGGATAGGTTGATTAAAGGTACATGTTTTATTAATGGCATACCTTTAATTGCGATTATTGATACTGGAGCGACGCATTCTTTTATTGCTTTGGATTGTGCTAAAAGATTAAAACTGGAAATTCCTAATTTGGATGGAAGTATGGTTATTGACACTCCTGCGTCGGGTTCAGTGACTACTTCGTATGTTTGTAGGAATTGTCCTATTGTCATTTTTGGTAGAGGGTTCGGTATGGATTTAGTGTGCCTACCTTTAGAACAACTTGATGTTATCCTTGGAATGAACTGGTTGGTATTCAACCAAGTTCATATCAATTGTTTTGAGAAGACGGTCATATTTCCTGAAGAAGTTAAAGTGGAAGATGGGACCATGTCAGTTAAGCAGATGAATTCAGCCGTTAGAGAGGGTGCTGTAGTGTTTATGTTATATTCTTCGACGGAAGTGAAAGGAAAGGCTAAGAGTGGTGAATTACCTGTTGTGAATGAATTCCCAGAAGTGTTTCCGGAGGATGTTAGTGAGCTACCACCTGAGAGAGAAGTAGAGTTTGCTATAGATTTAATTCCTGGAACTAATCTGGTGTCGATGGCGCCTTATCGCATGTCGGCATCTGAGTTGTCAGAGTTGAAGAAACAGTTGGAAGAGTTGCTTGAGAAGAAGTTTATTCGGCCTAGTGTTTCATCGTGGGGTGCGCCGATATTGTTGGTTAAGAAGAAGGAAGGTACAATGAGACTGTGTGTTGATTACAGGCAGTTGAATAAAGTGACAATCAAGAATCGGTATCCATTGCCGAGGATTGATGATTTGATGGATCAGTTGGTTGGAGCTTGTGTATTCAGTAAAATTGATTTGAGGTCTGGATATCATCAGATTCGTGTTAAGGCGGAGGATATTCAGAAGACCGCATTTAGAACAAGGTATGGGCATTACGAATATTCTGTTATGCCATTTGGAGTTACTAATGCACCTGGTGTTTTTATGGAGTATATGAACAGGATATTTCATCCGTATCTTGACCAATTTGTGGTAGTATTTATTGACGACATTTTGATCTATTCAAAGAATGATGAAGAGCATGCAAAGCATCTTAAGATTGTATTGGAATTATTGAAGGAGAAGAAACTTTATGCGAAGTTGTCTAAATGCGAATTTTGGTTAAGTGAAGTGAGTTTTCTTGGTCATGTGATTTCCAAGAATGGTATTGTTGTTGATCCTACCAAAGTAGAAGCGGTATCTCAGTGGGAAGCGCCGAAGAATGCTTCAAAGATTCGTAGTTTTCTTGGGCTTGCAGGTTATTACAGGAAATTCATTGAGGGATTTTCGAAGTTAGCTTCACCGTTGACTAAACTGACTAGAAAAGGTCAAGCGTTTGTTTGGGATGCAGATTGTGAGGAAGGATTCCAAGAGTTGAAGAGGAGGTTGACTAGTGCTCCGATTCTAATTTTGCCGAATCCGACAGAATCTTTTGTGGTGTATTGTGATGCGTCTTTGAGGGGTTTAGGATGTGTTTTGATGCAAGATAGGCAGGTTGTGGCTTATGCTTCAAGGCAGTTGAAGATTCATGAAAGGAATTATCCGACTCATGATTTAGAGTTGGCGGCTGTTGTGTTTGTTTTGAAATTGTGGAGGCATTATCTGTATGGTTCACGGTTTGAAGTGTTCGATCACAAGAGCTGAAGTATCTTTTGACCGAAAGAGTTGAATATGAGGCGAATTTCTCAAGGATTATGATTTCGGTTTGAATTACCACCTGGCAAAGTGCGAGCGTAAAGTCCTTGCATATGTCAATGTTAATGGTTCGTGAATTGGATTTAGTGGAACAATTCAGAGACTTAAGTTTAATATGCGAAACTACTCCGAATAGTGTGAAATTGGGCATGTTGAAGCTGACTAGTGGTATTTTGGAAGAGATTCGAAATGGACAGAAGTCTGATGTTGGTTTGGTGGATAAGCTGACATTGATTAACCGAGGTCAAGGAGGTGAGTTCCGAATTGAGAATGGCGTTATGAGATTTGGTGATAGAGTTTGTGTTCCGGATGTTGCTGAGATTAGAAAAAGTATTTTGGAAGAAGGACATCGTAGTGGGTTGAGTATTCATCCTGGTGCTACTAAAATGTATAACAACTTGAAGAAGTTATTTTGGTGGCCGGGAATGAAAAAGGAAATTGCCGAGTTTGTGTATGCGTGTTTGGTTTGTCAGAAATCAAAGATTGAACATCAGAAACCATCAGGATTGATGGAACCGTTGTTTGTTCCGGAATGGAAATGAGATGGTATTTCTATGGATTTCATGTCTAGTTTGCCGAGGACAACGAAGAACTGTGATTCTATTTGGGTTATTGTTGATCGGTTGACCAAGTCTGCTCACTTTATTCTGATAAGAATGGATTATCCGATGGAGAGGTTGGCAGAACTGTATGTTGAGAAGATTGTGAGTTTGCATGGTATTCCGTCTAGCATTGTGTCAGACAGAGACCCGAGGTTTACATCTAAGTTCTGGACATGATTGCAGGAAGCTTTGGGTACTAAGTTACGATTGAGTTCCGCGTATCATCCACAGACAGATGGTCAGACGGAGAGGACGATTCAGTCGTTAGAAGATTTGTTGAGGGCTTGTGTGTTAGAGAAGGGTGGAGCTTGGGATAGCTACTTACCATTGATAGAGTTTACCTACAACAATAGTTTTCATTCGAGCATTGGTATGGCTCCATTTGAGGCATTGTATGGTAGGAGATATCGGACACCGTTGTGTTGGTACGAATCTGGAGAAAGTGCTGTGATTGGACCGGTGATTGTTCAACAAACTTCAGACAAGATCAAGATGATTCAGGAGAAGATGACGGCTTCTCAGAGTCTTCAGAAAAGTTATCATGATAAGAGGAGAAAAGATCTTGAGTTTAGTGAAGGAGATCATGTGTTCATGCGAGTTACTCCGATGACTGGTATTGGTCGAGCTTTGAAGTCAAGGAAGTTGACTCCGCGTTTGATTGGTCCGTTTCAGATTACCAAGAGAGTTGGGAAAGTTGCTTATCAGATTGCTTTACCGCCGTCACTTGCGAATTTGCATGATGTCTTTCATGTATCTCAGTTGAGGAGGTACATTGCGGATCCGTCTCATGAGATTCAGGTAGATGATGTACAGGTACGGGATAATCTGACTGTTGAACTAGTACCTGCGAGAATTGAGGATCGGAAAGTGAAGCAATTGCGGGGTAAAGAGATAGCACTGGTACGAGTAGCTTGGGAAGGATCAACTGGAGGAAATGTAACTTGGGAACTGGAGAGCCAGATGAAGGACTCGTATCCCAAACTTTTCGTCTAAGGTATGTTTTCGAGGATGAAAACTCTTTTTAGTGGGGGAGAGTTGTGACACCCCGATTTAATTCGAATATTAAATAATTAGGAATTTAATTATTTAATTAATTAAAGGCTTGATTATTTATATTTTTGGATTTAATTGGACTATTTAATTAAAAAGAAGAGTTGGTGGGTGAAGAGTAATTAGAGGGTGTGAGGAGTAAATCACTCTACTTTACTAGTTACTAATTATTTATTTTATTGGAATAAATAAAAGGAGTATTAAAAGGATTATAAAAAGGAAAGAAGGAAAGAAGGTCTTTTTGGAAAAATTTATTTCACGTAGAATTGGAGAAGAGAAGAGAAGAGAGGAAAAATCCAACGCCGAGGAAATCAGAGATCATCGAGGTAAGGGTGATTTCATTCGGTTTTAATGCCTTATGGGTTTTGGGAATCAACCGGGTGATTGGGTACGTTAGGGAATTTGATTTTTGATGAATATAGGTTTGTAGGATTAAACCCTATTTTGTGTCGGGTTATAGAATTAAGATCAATAGTGTGTCGAACAATTGATAGGAATGATGAAACAATGATATATGATGTTGTATTGGCGTATAATGGTCGTAAACTGGTGTTTCTAATGTTATAAATTATATGGAAATGATTGGAAGTGAATAATAATGCATAAGTGCTGTCAAAATAGCAGATTTTGGTTCTGCAGGTCGTGGGAACCGGTTCCCAGTGGGAAGGAACCGAGTTCCCAGTTCAACTTTTCAAAAACTGGCTATTTTGTACGTAGGAACCGGTTCCCAGTGGGGTAAGAACCGGGTTCCCATACAAAATTCCAGGGGCGTGACTTTTTCAAAAAGTGGGAACCGGGTTGTACCAGGGTAGGAACCGGGTTCCACTGTATTGAGTTCAAAAATACTTAAACTTCAAAAAATTCATATTTTCTAAACCGTAACTCCGATTCGAGTGCCGTTTTCGGCGTTATTTCTTAAATTTAAAATCCTACCTTTTGAAAAGAGAAAAATATTCTTTTGCTAAAATTATTTTAAAAATAGTCGCGTTCCCGAGTTTTGAAAAGAGTGATTATTTATTGATAAAAGAGGATTATTGCTATTGGTCTAAGTACCGGATGAAATATTGATGCTATTGTGTTGTATCTTGATATTCATTATGATTGAATGAGATATGTTGATGAACTGGCATTGTGTGATATATGTTGATATCATGATCTGAGAATTTATGTTGCATGCTTTTATGACGCATGCATATGCATTTGTTGATTTTGGTTCATTCCCATTGTGCGGAAGCGAACTGGTTGAGCCAATATGCTTACCCGGAGGTTGAGGTAGTGCGGCTGGATTCTTGACCCAATAGCTATGGGCGAATCATGGATTTACACTGTCTATCCACATGTAAACGGAGCGGTGTGTGTGAACTCGGTTCACGTCTTGGTACCACATGCATAGAGTCTGCATTGCATATGGGATTGTAACATGCTAGGATGGTTTCCAGTGTTGCAATTTCCATTGTTTGTTATATTTACATGTTCATTGCGTGAGATGCATTTGTGAATTGACCATGACTATGTGTTTGGATAATGGACTAACGTATTGAATTATTCCGTTGTATCTAAAAACGTATAATGCATTTTATATTGGATAGAAATCTCACCCTTACTTTAATGATTTCAGATTCGAAGTGATTAGCTGCTTGGAATCAGTGAGGATAGCTTCTAGAGTCGAGTCATTAATTAACCCGCGTGTCAGTGTCGTGCTCTGGTAGATGTAACACTGGGGAAACGTTTGATTGAGATTCTTTTGGATATTAAATATTAGTTTTGAATTAATGTTTCAGTTTATTGTCCTGGAATAATTATGAACGATGTATTCAGGAGTTGTTATGTTTCATTTCCGCTGTTAAACATAACCTTAAGTCTGATTTATTTAATGATTTCTTCTTCAGTGAAAGCATGACAACCGTTTGATTGATTTGAACTATTTAAATTGTGACGCCCTTGATTTGTGATTAAAAACTCTGATTAATATTTATAAAACACGAGTAATTAGAAGGGGTGTTACATTCCACGTGTCTCCCACAGGTCGGTGAGATCGCCTTTAATTGCTCAATAATCCAAATACGATGAAAAAAAGGTAAAAAGGCGCAATCCTAACGTAAGATTAGATTCGGAAAAAGTTTGTAGCAATCTCCGATGTGAAGATTACTATGAGAAAAGAAACTGAATACAGAAAATAAAATTGAAATAAATGCAGAATAGGAATTAAAATTGGCAGAGTAACGGTACTGGAATGAGGAAAAAATGTGTTGAGAGTGAACTGAAGTAACCTATATATAGGCGTGTGAGGGCTAGGGTTACGAAGTGGTTGGAGAAGATTTCGCCTCTTAATTCTCCTCTGTAGCAATCGCTACGAAGCTAGCTCTAGCTTGCAACGGTCGCCACAAGTCTTGCGTGAGGAGGAAGATTCGCCCCAGCCATGTAATGGTCGCCACAACCTCTAGGGCTTGCGTGTAACGATCGTTACACCTTGTAACATGCTGGGCTTTGTTCGCTTAAAGTGGGCTAGGCCTTGTTCGTTTGAATCTCCTTATTCATTTTTACTTACTTCACACCCCTATTTCATGCTATGCATACACACTTCAATAAATATTCTCTTTTTGTGGATTTTGAGTGTGATTTATCCGGCTTTTCTCAACTTTCTTCGCACATGCCTAATAATCGGTAAAAACCTGAAAACATAGAAAATACCTGCATAATACGAATAAAGAATAATTTATTTAATTAAAATGCAGATAAAAAGCATATAAATTGGCTTAAATAATCGATACATTTTTGTGTTATCAAACTCCCCTACACTTGAACCTTTGCTTGTCCTCAAGCAAATGATAGATTTTGAAATAATTTAGTGCAAAGTTCTGAGACAATCGCACGATGTAACTCGAATTGTACGTGGTCGGTAGGCGTTACGTTTAGAAAGATGGAACCAGGCTCTGACACTGATGATATAGGAATGACACGAAATCATAAACATGGTCCAAATCTTCCTTCCTGTGCAAACCAGTCTGAATCATGCTATCATAGCTCAACCTAATTTTTCTCGTTTGAAATCAACCGCTTTCATTCTCGCGCAATCACATTAAGCCCATTATCTCTCGCACGCACATAATAGAGTAGCTGGTTAGTGATTTTGGTCAATTTTTTTATGGGGTTCTGGTACGCAAGTTGGTAACCCTTTTCTCTTCCAAATTATAAGTCTTGGAGGATCGAACCGTGGTTCGCCCTACCGAGTTCAGCACCAGATACCACTGAACAGGCTTACAAATGGTTTTCACTTTTTTTATATAGGTTCTGCAACTGTTGGATTAAATGACTTGGTGAGGATCACCTAACTTAATTAGCGCATTCCCTGTTATAACTTGATTTTCAATGTTTTTCTGATAATGACCAATCACTTATATTCATCAGCTCCCTACGTAGTTTGTGGATAAGACGATGCATATTGTTTGTATAAACTACTCGGGATTGATCTAAAACTTAAAACTTAAGGTCTCGGTATCATAGTTACTCAAACTGATCTGCGCGATCTGGAAAACTTGGGTGTCAAGGCGGTATTATTTTTGTCGAGTCTTGTTCAAGAAATCTAACGCAGCCTTACGAGCAACCTATATACTTTTTGGAAGTACCGATCTAATGCGTTGAGATAAAAATTTAAAATTTTTGTTATGGCTCAAGAAACGTGTGGAAGTAAGAATAACTTACGGAAATGAATATTGATCTGAAAACTCTCTTTTTATTTAATGGAAAGGGAAGTAACTGGGGAAATAACTGAAATTTAAAACTTATTAAATATTGAAGACAAAGTTTTCCTCCCCTTCACTTAGACTGAGCATTATCCTCAATGCGTTAACTAATAGTGGGAAAAAGAAAACAACAAAGAACCTAAGGAAAATAAAAGAAAATAAGAAAAATAAATCAGTCTTCATCATTGTATTCATTATTTCTGCTAGTTGAGGCTTCACCTCGTGCTCTTCTACCACCACGTGTCCTCACTCCACTTCTTTTGGGTCTAGGAGGCTCCTCACCAGTTCCGTACATACGTGCATGCAAGCCTTCAACGCGGAATGATAGGCGGCGCATTTCATCAGTCAAGTAAAAAATGTTGCGATGGTTCCAATAAGCGGCATTGCGTTGATCGCGCTGCATCTCTTTGCATCAACTGCATCAGTTCTTGATGACGCTGATCCTGAAGTAAAAGTGATGCATATATCGCATCGAGTGCGGCTGGCTGAGGGTTATCTCCTGGTTGTGCCTGCGGTGGGACATCTGGTTGTGGTGGTTGTTGATTCAGTTCTAGTTGATTGTTCTGTATGTTTTCTCCAGGGGCTGGTGCTTGAAGATCGTAAATCCAGTACACAACGATATCAATTCTAGTAGCCGCTAGATTTGGCAGAATAAAACCTGGAACGACTATGTTGTTTACCATCAGATTGTATCTCTCATCCCTCCTTGCTTTTACAATATGACCAGATTGGCAATAATCATTATCTAAGAATTCAGCTTGCCAGAATGGTAGCTCATCCAACCTGTGTTGTAAATCCAGATATTGGGCAACATCTGTGATTATGCCTCAAATACATAAAGGTGATGTGGCTGCATTCCTTGCTAACAACGACTGGATGTGGCTGAGAAAGAATGGAGCAACATTTATACTCAAATCCGGATTAAACGTACAGTGCAGAAAATCCATCTCCCTACCGTTTACCTTGTTATTGTTTTCTCGTCCGAACACCGTGTTAGCTAGGATTCGGTGGAAATAGAGGATACACGGGTTGTGGATGTGGGTAGATAAAAGTTCCGCCTAATTATCAACTTGAGTGCCGGTTAAATGCTCCCATATTTCAAATGATCTTGCTGTCTAATATTCGTCGTACGGAATTCGGTATTCCACACCCTCTCCATGATGAAAATGAAGTATCTAGCTTAGAGTCTCTTGGTTCATAGTATACTTTGTGTTGAATAATATGAAGGTTGTGGCACCGATCAGATATTGACCGGATTCTGTAGTAGGCGGCATTTGGTATGCAAAGGAACTTAAAAACTCCAGCGTGAGGGGTTCATAAGTCGGCAGGTTCATAGTGGCAATGTGGTGTAGACTATATTCATGAAGCATGAATTGCACACTGTCGAGCAAACCCAAATCACGAAGACAATCTTCATCAATGTATTTCGTGGGAAAAATACCTCTCTGGTGGAATCTCCGGTAGAGTTGTTCTTGTCGGACTCCGGCATCTCCATCTCTGAACACCATATTTGTGAGGTCTGGCTCCTCTTTATCTCCTTGAGCTCTTCTTGCCATCTTTGTGAAGTACTTTTTAAATGATATGGTTTTAAATGGTAGAAGAGTTTGTTGAAAATTGGAAGTGAAAATGGTTTTTTTCTAAGTGGTTTTTATAGGAAGATGGAGGAGAATATGAATGGAGGTATTGAATGGGAGTTAAGTTTGGTGTTTATGGTGAAGAAGAAATGGATGGGAGTATTGATTTGATTTAAATTGAGGATGAATGGGAATGATGGTGTGGTCATTTTATAAGAAATGCATGGCTAAGGGATGTGAAACGGTCGTTACAAAAGGTTCAATGATGCCTTTGTAACGGTCTTTACAAGGTGTGGACAAGGGAATCTCACGCCATGCAACGGACGCGACCAGTCAATGTATGCATGATAATCTTGGTGACCGTGGCATGGCAGGTTGTGTCACTTCATTGTCTCCATTGATTAAATATAAATTGAGCATGGGGAATAATGAATGACATAATGAGGTGTGTTATTTAATGGTAAATGCATACTAGGACTAGTAGGTTAATATTCATGCATTTTATTTTTATAGATGATATTTAATCATAACACAATGGCATCATAGCATAATAATAATAAAACACAATGAGAAATATAACATAATAAATGATGAAATGTGTAATACGGTGGGAGAACTGACTTTGGATTGTTTTGCGTTTGGTCGCAAATGTTGCGGATAGCAAGAGTCGCCATCGACTTTTCTTTTATCCAATTAAGGGAAGGTGAAAAGAACAGGAAAAGACCTTCGTTAGATTCTGAGTAAGGGAGAAGGTTATGAAAACGGAAGGTATTAGCACCCTTTCCATCCGTAGTTATCTACGGGCTCTTAGTTGCTTTATCTCACTTTAAAATTTGCTTTTTGTGTGTGTGTTTGAAAATGTTTTGAAAAGACATTTCGCTTTGACTTCGTAATGATTCACGCTGGAATGTATACGAAGTGTTTGGAAATGTTTCGTTTTGGAAAAGTGTTTTAACTTTGTAAAAGTGTGAGGTGTAAAAAGGATGTTTTGATAGAGCAGGCAATTAAGAGTCTATTACCTACTCAAAACGATCGTTTCCATGTTATTCTACTTTCCTTTAGAATAGCGCTATCCACACCATTAGTTGGTAGGTAACCCTATTCGTTGGATGTAAAGGGACGTTCGAAGGGACATCAGATGGTCATAGAAGGCAACTTGTAGGAGTATCCTAGCACATTCGTAGGGACGATCATCATTTTTCGTAGGCAACAATTGAGGGACTAAATCATGTATTCGTAGGCAACATCGAGGGTCATCGAGGGACTATGATCTTTGTATCGAAGGGACTATGATGATATGTTTGTGGGCAACGGTGCTAGGATACCTCTACGTTCGAGGGACTTGACCATTTGTAAGGCAACGAGAGAATACTCTAGGGGGTGCATGTGTGAAGAGAGTGTGTTGAATTCAGATAATTTATCTTGAAATTAGAAGTGATCTACGTTCGTTTTTATCTTTCCATACACGCCTAGTTACTAGCAGTTTATATGGGTGCGGAAAGTAAATCCTACGCTATTACATGGCTTTGGGGCAGTTACATAATATAGGAGTGCGGAAAGTAAATCCTAATTAAGCTATTACATCCCATGAGCAGTTACATAATATTGAAAAAGGATGCGAGAAAATTAAACTAAAACTATTACAACCTGGAAGCAGATACATAATAATCGGAAAAAGAAACGAATTGCAAGTAATGGAAAATATGTTAGTGAAAAAGATTTTTTGAGTTAGGAAAAAGTTTTTAGGGTTAGTAAACCTAATTAGATGAGAAAATAAATTTTTTGGGAATCTTCTGGATTGATTTTAGCAAGGAAAAACAATTAAAAGTCAATTTTTCGATTAATTAACAATTAATTAAAATATGCATGCAAAATATAATTTTTCCATGTCAAAAATTAAATAAGTATTTTTCTGACCTAAATGCAAAAAGAAAATATTTTTCATGATTTTTTGATGTGTTAGAAAATTATTTGAAAGGAAATTAAATTGAAAAGAAAATAATGTGAAAAAAAATAGAAAAAGTGTTAGTTTTGAAAAGTGTTAAAAATAAGTTGACAGAGCCAGGGATCGAACCCAAGCCCTCTCCTAAGCACTGGACCAACCTGCAGTTTGTGTTAGTATAATGGAATCAATACGTTATAAGGGAAAATTGTTTCTGAATGCTAATCAAAATACGCGCCAAGCCTTCGTCTTCCCCATTTGAATTTAACACAGGCTTTTACCTACGGACACAATCCGTAGCAAAAACCTATAGTGACGGTTTTGTCTGTCACTAAAAGACCTGCAAATTTCCAAAATCCATAAAACGTAATATAAATTCATTAGGGATACATGGACCGATTGCTCTCATCCTCCTGATCATGAATATAACCTTGGTTTTGGCAAATTTTTCCTAAATCGATGGATCCCAATTTGAAGCTCAGAAAACCTAACAATGGCATATCAGGATTCCTGTATCTAAGCTTCAATTAACCAACCCAGATAGCTTCGAAACTTTGTTCTAATCACAGATAAACAATCAAAACATGTTAAATATGCATGAAAAATAGAAATTGATTTTGAGTTAGAAGTGAGTAAATCGTGACTTGGATGTTGTGATTCTGCACGCTTTGCTTGCTTGTGAGTATCTGGAAACGATCAGAGGGCCTCCAGGAATTGATTGCAAGGCTTGGAATGCTTTGAATTGGACTAAAACTATGGCTGCTAGGTTGCTTGAATGCCACGGTTTTTGAAGCTTTTTTAGGGTTCTTTTTGGTCATAATTTTGTCCCTTGTGTATGTAAAATCATTGTCTATTTATATTGTAAGGAATTAGGTCAAGAATTGTAGGAAAATACCATGCCATTCAATGAAAAAAGATTTGATTTGGAATCAAACCAAATATTTCTTCTTTTGAGCCAATTCCAATCAAATCACTTGCCAATCATGATTATTTCGAAATAATCAGATTAAATGGCTTGCTTGGACCTCAAGGATGAGAGAAAATCCAGCTTGCAATTAATTTTTGATTTTCTACCTTTTATTTTAATTAAATTGGTCTTAAATGATTAAAAACCAAAAATATATAAAAAATAAAAGATAAATTCGTGGCCTTGGGCTTGGAGGTTCCAATTCAGCTAAGGAACATGTTTGAATCAAGAAAAGTTAGGCCCATTTGGAATTTTTTTGATTTTCTCAAGTATTTCTCTTTGTGCACCTCCTCAAAAATGCTTAACTTGCACAAGGTGTATCTTGCTTAATTTTTAACATTTTTGGGTGTTCTTGGACTTTTTGGAAAGCTCAAGATGTCCTCTAAACATCCCTTTTGGTTTCATCTTCATTGAAGTTTCCATTCTCATGAACACTTCTTTACAAAAAGTTGACTTTTTGTTGACTTTTAAAAAGACCTGTAATATTTTGATCCATAACTTCCAAATGAAGCATTTTATGCCCAAGCTTGTGAGGCATGAAGTTGTAGAGAATTAAATTCTTTTCAAAATGATCTATGGTGGAAAAATTTCTGATAAAGTATGTGAAAGTTATGCCTGATCAAAGTTCTGTTGACTTTTGTCTGAGAAAGCCTAATTTTAGAAACTTTGACTTTTGATCAATTCTTGACTTTTCTTGATGAATCATGATCAACCCTTGATCCAATGATGAATATTACTTCAAAATATTGATGTTGACCCAAAATTATGAAGTTTGACTGTATGTTGACCACAGTTGACTTTGTGTCCAATACAACTGGTTTTCAACCATCTGAGCAATTGTTTGAGCAATCTTGACTTGTAAGGCTTGAAACTTGACATGGAGATTATTTGAAGCATATAATGAGGCATGATAATCACTTGAAATGTTGGATGTCCATCTTGACTTGATAATGGAAAATCCCTAGTTTGGGTTGATTGCTTAGGAGAGGGTTTATCTGGTCAACCCTTGTGAAATCCTTGAGTATGAACATGTGAAATGTCTTGAGAAGTGGGAGGGAAAATTTTGGGGTATAGAAAAATGTTAAATAAATTAATAACTAAATTCAAAAACTAATTTAATAACTAAATTCAAAAATTAATAACAGAAATACTGAAATGAATCTAATGTGATGCTAATGAAAAACTAAGAAAAGAAATAAAATCCATTAAAACTAAATCTAGACACTCCTCCACTACACTAGGAATTAATAGTGCCTTCAATATTCTAAAAACAAAATCTGGGCGTCGGTAGCAGTAGGGGCTATAGGACGGTCCCAAGCTAGGATGCAGTCGAGCAGAGGTGGAGTAGTAGGGTTAAAATCAATCATGTTAATCAACTCCACCATCTCTGGGTCTTCTTTATCCATGGCTTTCGGAGGGTCATAATAGTGGGGCGGTATCACAGGATCTAATTCTTCTTCCTCTATATCATTCTTTGCTACGCCCTCTGAAGCAACTCGATTTTCAAAAATCGTTTAAATTTCCGAAAACTAGTGAATCGCCACCTAATTTTATTTGTTCTAAAAAGAACGGGAAAATATAGATAAAACCCCATACAAGCGGATAAGGCGGTCTACGTGACCAAAAATGTGGGATCGGGAGTCGGTTATGTAAGGGGAAGGTGTTAGCACCCCTTACATCCATCGTACTCGATGGGACCCATTTAGTTCTAAGTGTTTGTGTATATTCGCTAATTTCTAAGTTATAATCGAAAAAAGAAACGGGATTTGCTTGTTATTATTTTGAGTTTGGCACGGTTTCAGAACCGTGTGCCTACATATTCCCTTGTGCAATGGGAAAGTCAAAACTCTGTAGTTCCTCTCAAAAAGGTTTTTAGTTTGTTGTATTGATTTTATAAGAAAAATCGTGCATTAGACATTTCAAATGCTTGAATTTGGACTTGTTTAGTTTGTTTGAAAATCTTTAAGTCCAAGTTCGTGTTTGAAATGACTATTGCACACTCTTTATTGGAAAAGAGTTTTTATGATTGCACACTCGTGAGGATAGGTGCTCCTATCCCCAACCATGAGACCCTGGTGCATGGTGATTGGTATATAGACCAATGTTATTTTCGGGTTATGATTGATTAAAGCAACAAGGGCTTTAATCAACCTCGTGAGGATGGCCATGCCCATCCCCAACTATGAGACCCTTCAAGAAATCGGCATACGAGCCAATCAAGATATAATCGAATTGATTTTAATTTTAATTGTGTGCAAAGTGTACAATGGTGAAATAAATGCGGAACAAACAGATAATCATCACACAATACAATCGGAACTTTAAATAATTATTAGAAACAATCTTTCCTATTTGATAAGAAATCGACTAATAGTTTAATTGATAAATTATCAAATAAAAACTATCAGAACTAATTATTACTTAGTACATCGCATAAAATATAATTTACGAAAAAATAAAATAATTGAAAAGGTGAAGGTTTAGAGATAGCCTGTATGACACGAGTCTGAGCGGTGCAAAAAGAAAACCAGAGACGATACTCTTGGACCCAAATAAAGTGCCCAATGAGCCTTCAGAAAACTTCGTATGAAGCGCGATGCGTCGTTGATCAGAGAAACGAAAATTCAAGGCATACGGAGGTAGTGACAATACAGGTACATCGGGGACGAATAGAGGAAAGAACGCTAAAAACTCCTTACTTAAGCAAAAATGGGCTAACTTAACATTATTATTATTATTATTTTTATATTTTTTAGAAGTATACTAATAATTTTAATGGTTAAAAAAAATATAATAATAATAATTATTAATTAAATAAAATAATAATAATTGGTAATAATAATAATAATAATAATAGTTATGATAGTAATAATAATAATTATTAAGTAATAAAAAAATAGTAAACTAATAATAATAATATTTACTAAGTAATAATAATAATAATAATAGTTATGATAGTAATAAAAAATAGTAAACTAATAATAATAATATTTACTAATCCTATTAATTTAAACAAAACAAAAGAAAAATGAGTTAACAATCCATATGTTCTCTCTCTCGCTTCACGTTCCTCATCGCGACCCAGAACCCTCATCCTCTCATGGTCTCTCACTCGATTCTCACAGACCCTCATCGGTCTCTCTCACGATTTCTGTTATGAACCCAGTAAACCCCAACCTTCTCCCTCTCTCATGCGATTTTCGTACTCACCCTCTCTCTCAAATGCTTTCTGATGGAAACCCTAACTTCACAGATTCTATTTCTTGCGTTTTTCTTGGTTTATTACATGTTTCTGATGTTGAATGCCACGACTTTGTAGGTATTCACCTGATTCTTGGAACTTGAAGGGGTTGGAACCCTAGCTTGCTGGATTCGACCGCTTCTTGCTCCCGGGTGAGAACGTTCCCTTTATCAGCTTCTTTTCCTCTTCCGATTTCTCGAATTCAGAACTTTTGATTTCTGAAACAAAATTTCTGAAGGGTTTGTTTGCAAGGAAAATGATGATTTATATGCTTTGGTCTGTTTTGATGTTGTTCTTGCTGTTCCTGTTTGTGACTTCGATTGGGATTTTGTATCTGTTTGGAACGATGGCTCTCTGTGTTTGGGATTTCTGTGTTTGGGTTTTTGGATTTTTGAATAGATGTTATGTTGGTTTAGAGAACAGATACTACACGACCTTGCTGGCCTTTTGAATATTTGTTGTCTGAAATGCTCTATGCTTCTTTTGGCTTTTGAACTGATATCTCTCTTGATTATATTTCTCTTGTTCTGTTTTCTTTTGCTGGCTTAGTACTTTTGAACAAAGACAGATGCTACACTTTTCTGAATAGAGCATGCTTTTTCTGGTTGGTATCCCTGCTTCCATTTACCTTATGGTTTACCCATCTAAAGCAAATCTCTTCTTTTTTTATCCTTACTTCATTAAGTGATAAAAATCTGAACAGAACCTCTCTTGATTCTTGCTTAAAACTGGCTTTTTTATTACTTTAATGCAAATTCCAATTGTCCCTCATTGGAAACATGTTCTGTGGCATTTGGTTGCTTGCAATTAAACTCACTTTTCCTCTTTCAGCTATGCTTTCTGTGTTGTTTAAAACTGACCCTTGGCATTTTTGTCATTTCTGTGTACACATCCTGCTGTGGTACATTATGCTGATAACCAACTAATTGGGTAAAAAAGTCTCTCTCTTGCTGCCTGTTATGCTTGCTGCAGTATATTGACCTTCTCTTTTTTTATATTGGGCTGAACTGAATTGTTTTTGGAACTCTTTGACACTGTTGGGCTGACTTTATTTAGGAAAAATGATGTTTCTGATTTCCATTTTACACCTCCCTTTGTGAACCAACAACGAAAGTTGTTGTGATTTGCAATGGAGGTAACGGTAACGGCCGATGAAGGAACTTCGGTTCTGAGGCTTTGTCATTTGAAACAACTGACCTTTAATCCTGATTCCTTAACACAACCCTCGTGATGAGTCCGAAAAAACAATAATTCTCTTGGTTTTAGTATGAAATTTATTCATGTTTCGTTTTGTAACTGCTAACTGATGTTTTTTTTGTTTCAGGTGACAATGGATGTCACGGCATGAAAGTGAAGAGGAACACTCGGACATGAAGGATGGCTCGGAGAAAGACAACAACTCGCTCAACAATCTTTTAGAAACTCATAGCATTAGAATTAGGATACCTTTGTATTTTTTGTAGCCTTTGTAACTTGTAACTGTAATGGAATTTTAAAGAAATAATCATAAGAACTTTTTTCAACATCGAATCTTGTAATTCCAAACTTGCATTTTTGCTTGAAATAAACAACATCCAATATAAATTAGATAGTTTCTTGTAATTATCTCCTGCTAGCAAATTAAATACCAAGAACGGCGTTTCCCTCCGCCGAATTTAAATGACCCAATTAAAAAAAAGGAATTTCTTTTAAAATTTAAATTCTCAAATAAATAATTATTTTTGAATTCAAGTTCTAAAACAAATAACCCCTTTTCGGACAAATAAATCCAAACAACCTTTTGCACCAATAGTCCGAAACCGTTCGAAACCTCTTGAATTTGAATTGAATCGGTAACAAGATAAAACTTTCCCACCATTTTTTTAATGAAATTTTTTCCAGTAGGAACTTCTCTGAAACCACAATAAATGAACATCCTTGCTTGAAAATAACGAGGTAAAACGAAGGGGAAATTTTGGGGTGCGACAGTGTTCACAGTGATTTCTGGTGAAACAACCGCTAGTCTTCCAAACTATTGAATAAGCGTTATAACTGTTATGTTATTCAATCCCCTCGGTAACTTGCAGGATCGACTAGATTGATCCTATGGGGTATCGGCCGTTTGTGTGAACTTAAGATAAGGATCCATATTTGAGACTTGTTTTTGGATGTTTTATATAGGTTCAAGTACGTTTCGATTACAACGTTCAATTACTTAGTGATATGATCAAGCAACTAATGTAAAGTTGATTCGAATAAACAAGAACACCAAGATTTCGAATTGCAAGAAAGTGTATAAATGCAATAATATTTAAATAAACTCTTAAAGCATAAAAGATTTTCAAAGTAACTGCATGAAACGTAAAAGACAAGAATGTAAAACAAGTGTATAAAAGCTTTCTGGAAAATAACAGCGTTAATGTAAAAGTTTTGGAAAAGTAAAGAACGTTAATAATGGTAGAAAAACATTTAAATGCAAAGAAGGTTAAATGACTTTGAATGTAAAGAAGTTAAAAGACATTGGTGCAAGATAAAGTTAAACTGGAAAGGTAAAGATACATTGTTGAATAATAAAGCTTTGGTGCAAATCATACGTACATCATTCGTGCATTCGTTTCCCTAGCCATGTGGTATTTTGAATGTTACTGAATTTTAGTACAATAGATATGACACACGAAATCCTAACATTAAGACTCCTATTTATACTAATTCGACCATAACGGTCTGACCCATGAGATCTTGCCACGTTTAGAACATGCAGAACACCATGCTTATCTTGCTTCCACGTCTTCGAACCGTTTTCCAGCGCGCGTTTTAACTCCCATTTATCCCGCTCGCGTTTTGAATTTCAAATGTATCACTTACTTCGATTTCGAACTCATTCCCTCAGATACAACTCTACTGCCCGATCGAAGCTTATTTTACACATATCATCATTATTTCCATTCGAAATTCCAAACTTCAACACATCCATTCGAAGAACTAATCTTTCTCATTCCAAACTATGACATTCACTATGTTCCCACGAACACTCTAACATTATCATTTCGAGCTCCATGATCCTTCTTCGAGTCATAGACATCAAAATCTTCAGCTAACAAAATTCCCCTTTAAAATATGTATTTCGAATCCCTTTCTGAGAAATACTTATTTTAAATATATCCACAAGATTTTGATGTGACCCTGAGTAATTATGACACTGTACAAGATTTCCATTATGTCAATCACGATGACCCTTGGGTTTCCGAACCGCTTTAACACAGTAACCACGGTATGGTGCATTTATTAAAAACAATGATCATCTTTAATCATGCTTATTACCAATACTAACTTCACGCCACCTCACCGTGTATCCAACCCACGTCTCCCACGTAACTTGGCATTAGTTGATGAGTGTTTCAACTTCCTCACTATAAAACCAAACAAACTTAGTCTTTTCACTTTTTCCACACTCTGAATCTTCTTTTTCCTCTCTTTCTCGTCAAAAAACCCTAATCTCTTTAACAAAACTCCAACAATGTCTTCATCAACATCCCAGGTGAAAAAGACTTCCAAAAAGAAGAATAAGAATACCGGAGCGATTTTGGAAAGCAAGGTTGGCACTCACCAAGGTCAATCCGTACTCATACCCCAAGGCATATCCAAAGAACAAGAACTCTTGTACTCCTCTCAGGTATTAATCCCAACCAACGCTTCTGGAAAGAGATTTGCCCTAATGGGTCCTCTTACTGTTTTTGAGATTCTTAAGGATACATGAACTATATTCCCCGTTTGTTATGATTTCAAACCTTTGTTCAATAAAATGGAAACCCCTAGGTTAGGAACTGATAATGCCAATGAACCTGTTGCTCCAAGAGACGTAGAAACTCCTGTGGCTCCCCCAAAGGATCCTTTCATTTTGGACTATGTAAAAAACAATTTTAAACCATTTCGATCCTGTCCTACTGCTGATGTAGCATATCAGAACTGGTTCGCTAAAGTAGAAGTTAAAAAGTCTCATCAGTGGGAAGAATTAGGTATCTATAATCTCTTGAAGTTATCCAAACCAGGCTTCACATACAGTCATCCTCTACTATTCGCATCCCTGTATTTCTGGGATAGCACTTATAATACCTTCCACCTCCCTGGAGGGATGATCACACCCACACTCTTTGATATAACTGCCATCACTGGACTATCACCAGTAGGGGAAACATATGTTCCTGATGCTGAGGAACATTCAAGTATTATTGATTTCGATATCAAACTAGCCAGCTTCTCCAAGTTAATGTCATTACCACGCAGAAGGTGATAGTGTCTCCGATGTTGAACACATTGCCTTCCTTACTCTCTGGCTATCAAGATACGTTTTCTGCAGCAGGTCACTTCAGGTAGCCAGCAGGTTCATTCCTCTAGCAAGAGATTTGCATGAGAACAGGAGGATTAACTTAAGTGAACTCCTACTAGTTGACCTTTATGAAAGCTTGAGGTCAGCTGTTTCGAGCTTGAAATCCCATACCTCCAAGAACATCTTGCTAGCTGGTCCCTTCTGGTTGCTCCAGTTATGGCTTAATGCCATGTTCGAATCTTCACTCTCTACTGCAGATACTATCAATGAGAAAGATCCAGAGATAGCTGATCGAAACGTTGAGGGCACGAGGCTGAGGAAACTAACTCCGAGTGATGACAAGGCTGATTTCCAGGTTTCCTTCTCACAGTACATTATGCTTCTTTCCAAATAGCATAAATTTGAAGAGACTATGGCGCCTTTTGCTTCGAGGACTCATGGACCATCATGGTTCACTATGTCCCTTTCGGAGGCTGCTAAAAGCAAGGAAATCCAAGACATTTGGAAAGCTTTTTTGTTACCAAGACTAATCTCCTCAAGAATCACTCCGACCAAGAATCAGATCCTCTTGTTTGCCTATCAACCTAACTTCGTTTCGAGACAATTTGGTTTGTGTCAATTAATACCTGAACCCCTGTTCCAAACTCAAAGCGCCATCACCTCTGGTCGAACCTTTAAAGCCAGAGACGCCAAGCTTCAACAAGAACAATATCAAGAGTTCGCCCAATTCGACTTAATTCCTTTCGAACCAACTCACTTTTCTTCAAAGGGTTTTCTAGATTGGTGGACGAAATTCTATCAATATTATATGTTTGACACTCTTACTGTTCGCGTTAAAAGGTGACGCGCTAGAGGGATGCGAACGTGAGTTCGGATTCTCTGGCACGTAACGATTTAAATCTTTTGATTTGTTTATAAAGATGCCGCGAGCATCAAGCTTTATTATTTTCAACACAAGAAAGATGATTTAATGATTATGAAAAAGGGGAAAGCTGAAATACCCTCAATTGATATTGGTATGCGTAACGACTAGCGCAAACTAGGCGTAACATCGGAGATTCGAGTAAGGGGATTGTTATATAAAGGGAATGGATGGAGCACCCTAAATATATGTAGTTATCTACTTTATATATGAATATATTTGATATGTTTGTGTGTTTTAATTTGCTATTTCTATGATTGGGAAAGTTTCTCCTTTGGAATAAGAAACGTAGATTAGGTGGGATTTCTAAGGTTATTATTATTGTGCTCGCAAAGATCTTTGGATCTTATGCATACATATCCCCTAGAGGGTATCAGAGCATTTGTAGCTCGGATCTACAGGGTTCTATGGTTTGTTTGGTCTGAGAGAGATAGAAATTTGCTCGCCAAGGATGAGACCTTGTGCCTACGTATTCTCAAAAGGATGTTGAGAAAGTCAGAGCAATCGTAGTTCCCATTTATGCTAGTGGAAGCAACAGAATGTTAGTAAGAGACAGACAAATGTCATCTTAATGAAAAATGTATCTAATCTATTTCATCACATACATTTTGAAAAGTTTGACTGATTGAAATCTTTCATCGTAAGTATCAGGTGTTTTGCTTGAGTGTACAAGCGTTACCACTTACATGTTTAAGAAAGATGTTTGAAAAAGATGATTAAATCTTTTAACTGTAAGCATTGGGTGTTTTGCTCGAGTATTCAAGCGTTACCACTTACAATTAAGAGATGTTTTTGTTTGAAAATAGTTTGAAAAAAGTTTGAAAAGTTTTTGACTGTATGTGATGTGATAGATGAGATACTTCTTCCATAGAGATGATAGATGTCTAAATCTCAAGGAGAAATTGATTGGATTAAAGGGATGCTTTTAAGAAGCCCATGGGTCCTTGTATTGTAAGCCCAAGAGGAGGCATTCCGAGGGTCATCGAGGGTCATCGAGGGTCCTTGTATGAAGCTCAAGAGGAAGCTATAGGGTATGGTTGGCTTTGGTTTGAAAGGGATTTCACCGAGAAACCGTCCTTTTCTGAATAAGAGCAATTTCACCGAGAAATTTTACTCTATGGTGATTTTGAAAGTGGTTTCACCGGGAAACCATCCTTTCGGGGTTCTATCTTAGCGCGGGTGATTCTTTGTATTGGAAGCCCAAGAGGAGGCTGCTAAGAGATTTCCTGTCTCTTTCATTGTATGATGCCCAAGAGAAGGCTAAACTCAAAGAAGAGTTCTTTTGAACGAAGCCCAAGAAGAGGCTGACTCAACAGGGGAGTGTTGTCTTATATGAAGCCTAAGCGGAGGCTAACTCTGCGGGGAGAGTTTCTTTGTACAAAGCCCAAGAGAAGGCTAAACTCAACGGGGGATGAGTTATCTTGTATGAAGCCCAAGCGGAGGCTGACCCATGCTGGGTATTGATTGTCTTGTATGAAGCCCAAACGGAGGCTATAGTGTGGGGAACCTATTGATTAGTCTAATTGTTATGTCATGATTAGACAGTTTGTATAAACAGGTGTGTGTGTGTGATATGTATTCACAGGAGTTTATGAAGGAAATATAAACAATGCAATGATGTTTATTTACAACAGTTTATGAAATATAAACAAGTGTCTGTGAAACGAACGTTTAAAACGAGCGTAACTTGATTATTTACAAGTTTGGACTGTGTACAAGGAAGTGAGTATGTACACGAACGAGTATTTATGTACAGAGAAAGATGGATGTACATAGGAGGGTTTGGGACTTACACCGTAAGAGAGGCCCATTGATTTGAAAGTAGTTTCACAGGGAATAATGCTCCTTTCAATACCAATGGTATTTAGTTTAATATGTACAGATAAAACAAAAACGAAAGATTGAAGTTTATCTGTGAAAAAGTATTTTCAAAAAGTATCTGTGTTATGTACAGATAAAAGTTTGTTTTTGTTGAAACTGTTTATGTACGAGAAAAAATGTTGCTGTACATAAAGAATGTTGATTTGAATATACAGAAGTGAAAACAGACGATCGGAGTTGTCTGTACTTGAGTATAAAAAGAAGTATCTGTATTATGTACAGATGAAATTTGTTTGAATTTGTTTGGTATGTACAAAGAAATATTATGTACACAAAAGAATGTTTATGGGACTTACACCGTGATGGAGGCCCATTGGTTTGAAAGCAGTTTCACAGGGAATAATGCTCCTTTCAATACCAATGGATTCGGTGTATAAACAAACGAATGAAAACAAACGGAAGAAGTTTGTTTATGTTTGAATATTAACAAAGATATTTTGAATATGTACAAGTAACACTAAATATGTACATAAAGGATTGGGACTTACACCATAAGGGAGGCCCATGATCGATCGAGAAATTCGAGAGAAGACGAAATCAGTTTTATCGTTTAAATCGGATCAATCATGGTAAAAAGATGCAAGTTTGATGAAATGTTTTGAAAATGATTTGAAAATGTTTTGAAAATGTTTTGTTCATTTATGAGAAGTTTTGGAAAAAATCGGAAGTCGAAAACATGAAAAATTCATCTTTGAAAGGAGGTTTGAAAAGTGTTCAAAACGTCGTTTTCGGCTCGATTAAAAATTAATCAGATGAAAATATTTTTGGATTTTTTTGACATAATCATAAAATATATATATTAAATGACAAGTGTGCAAAAAATCATCTCAAAATGAGAAGTTTTGATTGGTTAAAAAAATTGTTGAAGTTTGAAGAAAAAAACATGAAAAAATAACAAGTTTGTAAAAAGAATGGTCTTGTTGGGTTTTGAACCCATGACCTTTGGGTGGGACGCGTGGCACAAAGGACTAAGAGGCAAGCAGGTAACCACTAGGCCAACGCGTTTGAATGTATTAGTGGATTAAAACACGCGTTGATATGATATTGGATTATTTGAATTTTCAAAAAAAACTGAAGAACATATGAACACGCGCGCAGCCTGGGCTTGAGTTTTGATTTTCAGTTTGTTGAATCCAATCCAAAATCTTCATTTCTCCATGAAATTAAGTGATGTAAAGATCAATCTTGCTCGGTTTTTCCTCACGAACATGATGGCATGTGTTAATTTCATTTATTTTAAACCCAGAATGATTTTGATTCGAAGAACACTTATGAACCCTAAAACTGATTTTTCAAATTAAATGATGGATATTGAATGATTCTTTGATTTTATTGAGGGCTATCATTCGTTATTAGTGTAGAAAACTAATGGCCAAGAGTTTTTCTCAATTGAATCAAAGAATTAGGAGAACCAAGTTCGTGTTCATACCTGGAAAAGTGAAGATCGAAATCTGTTTTAGAGCACTTCCAGTTGTGATTTCTTGATCTTTAGAGCACCAGCGGCATGTATGGATCGTGTATGATTGGTCTGCACCTCATGGAATTGCTTGAATATCCCTGACCAAGTCAACCTGCATAAAGCTCAAATGCAAACTGGAAATCGGGGTTAAAGCAGTTACAGCTTGTTGTTCATGGTCTGGATCTCATACATGATGTATGGTGATGATGTTCAAAGGATTAGAACTCAAGTTGCTTACACCAAACTTAAAATCCGATGGCTATGGCAAGTTTTGTGAGTTTTGGAGCATGAAAGATGAAACTGTTTTTTAAACTTAGTTTAGGTTGATTTTAAGTTTCAAATAGATTACATGTTAGTATTAGAACATGTTAGACACCAATACACTTAAAGTTTCTTACTGATTTTCAAAAATGTAAGTTTTTGCAATTTGCACTATGATTCTTGAAAAATGGAGAAAGTGGATAGAAAGAATATATTTGTGAAATCTTGGTGTCATGAACTTGAATTTTGATGAGCTATTTATAGACAAGAGGTTCTGAAATGTTAGGCAAGCAATTGGACATTGGTAAATTTGACTTGCCTTAGAGGGCAAGTTAGTCATTTTTGCCATAAATGCAAAAGGAACCTTCCTTTTAACCATGGTTAAAAATTTCAACTTGATCCTATCTCTTTGCAATTACTTCTCATTGATATTTATCAGCTCTAATCCTCAATTGGCAAGGTGGCATGCTTCTAGAACAAGAAAAATGCAAAATGACCTATAATTTGATGCTTTGATCTTTGAAAATCAAGTGTCATGAGGCATTATGTTTCAATTTCAAAAGTATAGCTAGACTCCATGGATTTTGAAGTTCTTGGACATTTTGGAAAGATCTTTCCACAAGCTACAACTTTCATGTTTTGAGTTTTTTCAAATTCCAATTGGAACTAGGTGAAAAAATGGCTTGAAGTTTGAAAAAAGTGAGAAATTTCAACACTTAGAAATTTTTCTAAGTTATAAAATTTTTGACTTTTTGTTGACTTTTTCAAATTCTTGATTTTTTTTATGATCATGATGGATAATTTGAAGTATTTTGATGATGGAAAAAGTTTTGTTTTGAAAAATTTGATCAAAAGTCAAAGTTTGACTTTTCTGTGCAGATGAAATTTCATCAGATGTTTCTGAAAACGACTGATAAAGTCTGTGAACTTCTGTGATGATTTGAATTCAGAAATTAGGTCAGGATGTTATATCTGAGATGTGATGACCAATCTCTATCCAAAAAAGTTATTTCTTGCTCAAAAAGTCAGAGAAATCTCATGCTCGATCAAAACCCTAATTGGTCGATCCTTGATTGTTCTGTGAGAAAATTTGATATCTGATGATCAGAGGTTGATGATTTGATCAAGATAGAACAAATAAGATGAGAAAATCTCAAACCCTAATTGTTTAGCTCTTGAATCAGATGAAAATCTGATGAAACCCTAATTTTAACCTGTGAAGCCTATACCCGATTAATGCTGTCTGAACTGTTATTTATGCAGATGATGCAAAATGCAAAGTGGTATATTAGGTCAAAATTTGGGGTATGACAGATGCCCCTATTTAAGTTTCTTTAACCTGAGGGATGAAGATGAATATCTTCGTTTTGATAGGTGTAAAGAGACTTAAATATCGGAATACACAGATTTGGACCTAAGATACCAAAAATGCGGATGATGTAAAATGATTGCAAAAGTTTTACCCAGAGAAATGACATGATAGGGAAACAATCTTGCGGATACGTTCCTGTTGGGGAAAGAATGATTCACAGAATATGTGAACATCTGTTTCGTTTTGGGAAACGGAGAGATTACCTTCTGTCAGCCTCGTGACAATGTTTAAGGTAAGTGAAAAAGATATTACCAATTATCAGCCTCGTGATAGTTCCTGGTAATGAATTCAGAAGATATTACCAATTATCAGCAAAGTGATAACTATAACAAGGTAAATCTTTGAAATTTTGTTGAGTATTCAGCTTTGTGAATATCAAACAAATGACGGAAACAGATCTCAAAATGAGTTTTAAAGATATTACCAATTATCAGCAAAGTGATAACTATAACAAGGTAAATCTTTGAAAATTTTGCTGTATATTCAGCTTTGTGAATAACAGACAGTGTTCTATCCAGGAATGAACTGGAAAGAAAGAAGTTAATCAAGACATTGTTCCAAATGAGGGATAACCTCAGCTGGGGAACGTGATAGAGAGAAGAAAATGTCTTTCTCTGCTTGGGGACTTTGCCCGGGAAAAAAGGAAGATGTATCCTTTCTGTTTGGGAATACTCCGTTGGGGAGAAAAGAAAAGGTATCTTTTCTGTTTGGAGATATTCCACTGGGGACAGACTTGTACTCACATGAGTAAGTGTGATTTATACCAGTGATTTGGAAGCAAACATTTTTTTTTGGAGAGATGCAAAAATGCAATGAATGATGCTATGATGTATGAATGTCATGAATGTTATATGCATGCTAACAATACTTTGACAAAGACACTTAAAGAGGATATTTGGGGAAAGGACTGCGTCACAGTTCGAACAAATACTTGGTGAAAATTGCAGCAATGGTGCCGATGTTCACTGATGAAGATTTTGAGTTGCATGCTTTAAACTTTCAGAAGAAGGCATTTTGTTGGCAACTTGGTTGGGGATTCTTTTTTGGATAAGAATACCGTCCTTTGATAATTTCCAATGAGGAGAAGACTGCTGTAGCAGTTGGCGACTCCACTGGGGATCGAAACACTCTTGGAGAAACAGTTGAAGTTATTCCCGTGTTCATTATTTCAAAGGAGAATTTTTGCTTTTGTTTCAAGATTTTGAAGTAAAAATTCATTTAAAACATTTTAGTTTCAAAAAAGTGATTTTCACAATAAAAGCGTTGTTTTGCAAAACAGAATAAAGTAAGAATTGCAAATAAAAGGCACAAGGCTCAAATTTATTGATAGAATGGTAACCAGCCAAAGGCGTGATTCCATGGATTATTTACAAAAGTTGGAAATGATAATTTATTGGGAAAAGGCTACATTGAAAGCAAATAACCGCTACTATCCCTAACAACTTTGAATTCCAACTGTGCTTGTTGCTTTAGAAAAGTTGATTGAAGATCCGTTGATGGAAGATTCTTCAAAATGGACAAAATACAGACGGACTGCAGTTACTTTGTCATTTTTGTGTATCCTTGTTTTTGCCTAGATTGCCTTTTCAGGTTTTCAATCTATCAGGATATTTTCTGTTTATTGTCTCTAATTTTGGCCTGGATCGCCTTTTCGTGTTTTCAATCCACCGAGGCGCTCTTTTTGCCTAAGCCGCCTTTGGGTTTTCGACTTACCGAACTGTTCTTTTGTATTTTAGACAAAGTATTTTTTGACTGCGTCAGCATTCACAGGATGCGGGAGTTCATCACCGTCCATGGTTGTGAGAGTCATAGCACCACCAGAGAAGCTTCTCTTGACAATGTATGGGCCTTCGTAATTAGGAGTCCATTTGCCCCTAGAATCTGTTTGAAAAGACAGAATCTTCTTAAGCACGAGGTCGCCTTCTCGGAATTCACGAGGTCGGACCTTTTTGTCGAAAGCTTTTTTCATTCTTTTTTGATAGAGTTGTCCGTGACACAGAGCGGTCAGGCGCTTTTCTTCAATCAAGTTCAGTTGGTCGTATCTGCTTTGACACCATTCGGCCTCAGATAGCTTAGTTTCCATGAGAACTCTCATTGATGGGATCTCAACTTCTACGGGGAGCACTGCTTCCATGCCGTATACTAGAGAAAAAGGAGTTGCCCCTGTTGAAGTGCGTACTGAAGTACGGTACCCATGCAGAGCAAACGGCAGCATTTCGTGCCAGTCCTTGTAGGTGATGACCATTTTCTGGACAATCTTCTTGATGTTCTTGTTGGCAGCTTCAACGGCGCCGTTCATCTTTGGCCGGTAAGGAGACGAGTTATGATGCTCGATCTTGAATTCCTCACACAGTTCTTTCATCATCTTGTTGTTTAAGTTAGATCCATTGTCTGTAATGATCCTGCTTGGAACACCATATCGGCAAATGAGGTTGTTCTTGATGAACCTCACAACCACTTGTCTTGTGACATTGGCGTAAGATGCTGCTTCGACCCATTTGGTGAAGTAATCAATAGCCACTAGAATGAAGCGATGTCCGTTGGACGCTTTTGGTTCAATCATTCCAATCATGTCAATGCCCCACATGGAGAACGGCCACGGAGAGGAGAGAACGTTGAGTAGAGTCGGTGGCACATGGATCTTATCTGCGTAGATCTGGCACTTGTGACATCTCTTGACGTGTTTGCAGCAATCAGATTCCATCGTTATCCAATAGTATCCTGCTCTCAAGATTTTTCTAGACATCGCATGCCCATTTGAATGAGTTCCAAAGGACCCTTCATGCACTTCATGGATGATCGTGTCTGCTTCTTGTCTATCGACGCATCTGAGCAAAACCATGTCGAAGTTTCTTTTGTACAGAACATCTTCATTGAGGAAGAAGTTTCTTGAAAGCCTCCTTAGAGTCTTCTTGTCTTTGTACGATGCCCCGAATGGGTACTCTCGTGTTTGAAGGAAACGCTTGATGTCTTGAAACCACGTCTTATCATCATCGCCGCAAATACATATGCAGGTCTTTCAAGGCGTCTGATGCGAATTGTAGGCATATCATTCCAATCGTTGACTTTGAACATGGAAGATAGAGTAGCCAAGGCGTCTGCCATTCGATTTTGATCTCGAGGGATATGATGCAGCTCTACTTTGTTGAAGAAAGTCAACAATCGCCTTGCATAATCTCTGTAAGGAATTAGACCAAGATGACGAGTCTCATACTTGTCTTTGATTTGATTGATCACAAGGGCTGAATCTCCATATATGTCAAGGATCTTGATCCTCAAGTCGATGGCTTCTTCGATACCCATGATGCATGCTTCATATTCTGCTATGTTGTTGGTGCAATCAAATAGCAATCTGGCGGAAAACGAGATATGAGAACCCTCGGGAGTAATGATGACTGCCCCAATTCCATTGCCAAAGATGTTAACTGCTCCATCAAAGACTAAACCCCATCTGGATTCTGGATCTGGTCCTTCTCCGGGTAGTGGTTCGTCGCAATCTTTCATCTTCAAGTACATAATATCCTCGTCAGGGAAGTCGAACTTGAGAGATTGGTATTCGTTGAGCGGCTGATAAGCCAAGTGATCGGCGAGAATGCTTCCTTTGACCGCTTTCTGGGCGCGGTACTGGATGTCATATTCAGATAGCAGCATTTGCCATCGAGCAATTCTCCCTGATAAGGCTGGTTTTTCAAAGACATACTTGATCGGATCCATTTTGGAAATTAACCAAGTTGTATGATTGATCATGTATTGGCGGAGACGTTTCGAAGACCATACCAAAGCGCAACATGTTTTCTCGAGCATAGAGTACCGAGTTTCACAGTCCGTGAATTTCTTACTCAGGTAGTAGATGGCATGCTCCCTCTTACCGGTGTCATCTTGTTGTCCAAGTACGCAGCCCATGGACTCTTCTAGCACGGTAAGGTATATGATTAACGGTCTTCCTTCCACTGGAGGGATCAGTATTGGTGGTTCTGACAGGTATTCCTTGATACTGTCAAACGCTTTTTGGCAATCGGCTGTCCACACAACCTTTTGATCTTTGCGGAGAAGCTTGAATATCGGCCCACAGGTAGCAGTCATTTGAGAGATAAATCTGGAGATGTAATTCAACCGTCCGAGAAATCCTCTTACTTGCTTTTCCGTACGTGGCGAAGGCATTTCTTGAATGGCCTTGACTTTATCAGGGTCAACCTCAATTCCTCTTTGACTGACAATGAAACCTAGGAGTTTTCCTGACCTTACCCCAAAGGTACATTTGTTAGGATTCAGGCGGAGCTGAAATTTCCTTAGTCGTTGAAACAACTTTAAGAGATAGTCTATATGCTCTTCTTCAGTGTCAGACTTTGCTATCATGTCTTCTACATAGACTTCGATCTCTTTGTGCATCATGTCATGAAAGAGAGTAGTCATTGCCCTCTGGTAAGTTGCGCCTGCATTCTTTAATCCAAACGGCATTACTTTGTAGCAAAAAGTGCCCCATGGCGTGATGAAAGATGTTTTCTCCATGTCTTCGGGAGCCATTCTGATCTGATTATAACCAGAGAAACCATCCATGAAGGAGAAGACGTTGAATTTTGCAGTACTATCCACTAGCATGTCGATATGCGGTAGTGGGAAATCGTCTTTCGGACTTGCTTTGTTCAAGTCCCGGTAGTCAACACACATTCTGACCTTTCCATCTTTCTTGGAGACAGGTACTATGTTGGCTAGCCATTGAGGATACTCAGAAGTGATAAGGAAACCAGCGTCGAGCTGCTTTTGAACTTCCTTTTTGATTTTATCAGCCATTTCAGGATGAACTCTCCTCAGTTTCTGCTTAATTGGCGGACATTCTGGTCTTAACGGCAGGTGATGCTCTACAATGCTGGTATCCAAACCTGGCATGTCTTGGTAGGACCAAGCAAACACATCAATATATTCTTTGAGAAGATTTATCAGTTTGCTTTTGACACAGCTGTTGAGTGAAGCTCCGATATTTATCTCTTTTCTATCTTCCTCAGAACCCAAGTTGATTGCTTCTAGAGGTTCTTTGTGAGGCTGAATGATCCTTTCCTCGTGCTTAAGTAGTCGAGAAATCTCATCCGGGATCTCTTCTTCAACTTCCTCCTCGGCGACTTCACTGGGGATTTCAAAGTTGGGAGAGAGCGTAGAGTTATTGCTTTCAATGGATTTGTCCATTTGTTTAATCTGCATTTTTGATTTATGTTTGATTAAAATATTTTTTTTTTTGAAAAAGTTAATGTGAAAGTGTATGCAGATTATATTTTTTGATTTTGATTGATTTTTTTTTTGTTTTTTAGGATTATCATTTCCAGAAAAGGGTAAAAATGAAAATAAACACAGAATGTGGAATCAAAACAACGCGTTTTATTTATGATTCACAATATGAACAGGGCCCTAAAATACAAACTCATTCGTCTTGGGCAAGACAAAGAGAAATTATTTAAAAGCTAAAACCCTATAAAACATCTCTTCACTTTGGGCGAAGTGAGAGTTCAAAGCAAAAGCAAAAATAAACTACTTAGAGCTATGAACATTAGTCTTGACTTCAACGGGTTTCCAGTAATGGCGAACTCCTTGGATATCGAGGTAATCTGGTAATTTCCCCACTTGGTTTAATCCTCGAGTAGACTTTGGTCACTGGTCGAGCAGGCTTTGAAGACTCTGGACGACGACCCTTGCCTCTTGTGCTGCTGGAGCAATCTTCTTGATTAACAAATCGGGAAGTATGAGATGTAGCATGTGTACTTCCTGTTGCTTTTTGTGTTGAATTCTGGGGATGTACCTTCCAGTCTTCTGAGTGGAGAGACTCGTTGTCGGCGACACTTTCCGCATCGTATCCTGAGTCGTACTCTTGATCTTCGTTGATCATGTTGATGTAATGATAACCAGGATCTGGCTTGGTGAATTCCACAGATGTGTTGAAGCAGAGATCTTCATTTGGGATCTCGATCTGTTGATTAGGCTGAGAAGACGAGTATACCTCTTCTGTTTGACCAGGGTATTCAAAGTCATCACCCCATCCTGTTGGCTGGATATCTTCGATCCGGATCTTTGAGCTTTCTGGCGCAGTGTATTTAACCATGTAGTCGAATTTACCGCTTGGTTCTCCCAAGGTATCCCATATTTCAGCAGGGACTGGTGGATCTTTATGTTGCTGCAAAGACATTTCTTTGAATTGATCAGTCGGCGCATATGATTCCTCTTGAGACACATACTCAGGGCTGTTTAAATAAGTGCTCCACTCTTCGGAGGGATCTTCTTCATCATCCTCAATGGTGACAACGTTAACCTCTTGCGGAACAGGGTTTAAGAAACCCCCACTGCTGAAAACTTCTTTGATTGGACGAAGTGTTTCGTCCTTTTGCTTGTCCTTGGAAAATATAGGTGTGAACCCAAGTCCGGCTTTTGTTCCATTGATGACAGGTGTGATTACACGTCCCCATCCTTCAGTATTTCCATCTTTCACCATTTGTGCTGCTTCTTTATACCAAGAGATAGGTGATCTGTGTTTTTATTGGTAGATCCATCTTCTAATGGACTTTCTGGGAGATGTGTCCCTTCAATGTCATTTGCTGTGATGAAAGAGAAACTGGACAAATGGTTTATAAGCAGAGCTTGTTCACCGCTGATAGTCACCAACTTTCCATTGACTGTGAATTTTAACTTCTGGCGGAGAGTAGAAGTTACTGCTCCTGCATCATGGATCCAAGGTCTCCCTAGCAAACAGCTGTAGGCAGCTGGTACGTCCATGACCTGGAATGTAATTTGGAAAGTGTGCGGGCCAATTGTCATCGGGAGATCAACTTCCCCAATAACTGCCTTTCTGGATCCATCGAAAGCTCTTACTATTATGTCGTTGAACTTCATTGGCGTTCCTTTGTAAGCTAAACGAGCGAGCGTCGTCTTAGGCATTACGTTCAAAGAGGAACCTGTGTCTACTAATACATTGGACAGGGAATCTGTCTGGCAATTCATCGAGATGTGCAAAGCCAGGTTGTGATCTTTCCCTTCTTCCGGAAGTTCTTCGTCACTAAAACTCAGATTGTTGCATGCTGTTATGTTGGAGACGATTCCTCCAAACTGGTCTGTAGTCACATCGTGATCCACATAAGCCTGGTCTAGTACTCTCATCAAAGCTTCTCGGTGAGCTTCGGAATTAAGGAGTAAAGACAGTATTGATATTTTGGAAGGAGTCTGCATCAGTTGATCTACGACTCGATATTCGCTCTTCTTGATCAGTTTCAGTATCTCTTCAAAGTCTGAGTTGATGTTGGCTCCATCAGTAGAACCAATATTTGTGCTTGGGTTAACAATGGGAATCGTTGCAGGATTCTCAGAAGATGTGTTAACCGGGTTCTGTCTAACAACAGGAGCTGCAGGCGATCTTGGTGGCAGAGGAGCATGTACTCGTCCACTTCGCGTTACTCGTCCGATTTCTGTTATATTGACATTAACTGGAAGTGCAGGCATGGGTTTCTCTTTCCCATTCTCCACCATGGTTGCATTGTATTGGTAAGGAATTGCTTTAGTAGAACTGTATGAAACTGGACCAGATGGGCAAATCACCAAAGGAGATGTTGGAGTGCTGGAACCATTGTACGCGATCTCCACATGCTCGGGTATGTTGAAACAAGGGATCACAACGTTTACTTCGGGGTTTTCCGAGTTGATATCTGAGACTAAAAGCTCATGCGGAAAATGCCCTACTGTATTTACGTCATGGTCATCTCTATACCTATAAATTTGCAAGTCGCCGATGTCTAACAAATATTGAATGTCTGTTTTTATGGTAGGACATCCTCGAATATCTTGGGAGCAGATACGGCAGGCTGCATAATCATGCTTCTTGAAGGTGCTCATCTTTCTGTATGTTTCATGGAGATGCACCAAATTTCCCTTGATCAGGCTTACGTCTGTTACAAGATACTTGTCGGTATTTCTCAGTATCAGATTTACTGAATGTCCACTATGACTGGGAAGTGGATTGGCTTGCACATTTGGGCTCGTATTCTTGAAGGAGAGAAAATTAGTCCTTACTAACCTTTGTACTTCTGCCTTTAATGCTATACAATGCTCAAGGTCATGGCCTAATGCCCCTTGGTGAAAAAGGCAAGATGCGTCTGTTTTGTACCACCCTGGTAATTTTTCTGGGAACCGGAGGTGGTGACCTTGTCTGTATCAAATTCCTTTCTATCAGCGCAGGGTAGAGTTCTGTGTACGTCATTGGAATTGGGTCGAACTGAGTGACCCGAGGCGTACGATTTTGGTTATTAAACTGCTGAGCCTGTTGACGAGGCTGTTGAGTTTGTTGATTTTGTTGAAATTGCGGAGCAATTCCTGTGTTTGGATTTGTGTTGACGGCGGGTGCTATGGCAGCTACCTGTCATTGTTTGATGACATTATTACGTGGTTTCCCTCGGGATACCATTCCTACGTCATGTTCTTTTTCCTTGGGAAGCTGGTTCCAACCTTTTTTGTTCCACTGGAAGATCCTGCTTCCTTGGTCAGGCGTCCGGTTCGAATTCCCTCTTCTAACCGCATTCCCATGCTTATCATTTCATTGAAATTTCCGGGAGCGCTAGCGACCATTCGCTCATAGTAGAATGAGCCTAGAGTATTCAAGTATATCTTAGTCATCTCCTTTTCCTCCATCGGTGGGTTAACTTGGGCAGCAACTTCCCTCCATCGTTGCGCATATTCCTTGAATGTCTCTCGTTCCTTTTGAGACATGGCGCGGAGTTGATCCCTATCAGGAGCCATATCCAAGTTAAACTGGTATTGTTGGACAAAGGCTTTACCTAAGTCGTTAAATGTCTGGATATTCGTGCTGTCTAAACCCATGTACCACTTCAGTGCGGCACCGGTGAGACTGTCCTGGAAGTAATGAATCAGCAACTGATGATCCTCGTTGTACGTAGACATTTTCCTGGCATACATTGTGAGATGGCTTTGTGGACAGGAATTCCCTTTGTACTTTTCAAAGTCAGGGACCTTGAATTTCGCAGGTATTTTCACGCGAGGAACTAGGCAAAGATCCTGGGCGTTTTTCCCAAACAATTCTTTCCCTCGAATCACTTTTATCTCTAGCTGCATTTTGAGGAGCTGTTCCTGGAGATTCTCCATTGAGCCACGGGAATTTGTGTTATTGCTAGGAGTATGGTGAACTTCTTCATCCATGGTAGCGTGTACTACAGACGCTGAGTTCGTCATAATGGGTTGAGAAACCGGCATTGTTACTTGCGGAAGAGTTATTCCACGCTGCGGAGCAGAGCTTTGCTGCAAAGTAGGTATTTCAAGCGAGGTTGTTTGAGAAGTCGGTTGGCGAATTCCAATGCCAAAGTTGAAAGGCATGCCCCATGGATAGCCTTCTGGCATACTGAAGAGTGAGCTACTAGCTGCGACAGTTGAAACTGGAGTAGTAGTGTCATCTGAAATTGCTGGTTGATTTTGACTGCTCGATGCTGCTTGTAGACTTTGCGCGGTGGCCAATGAGTTGACCAAAGATGTGAGTCTCTCCACTTCTTCTTGTAGCGTTGTCACGGTACTACGAAGTTCAACATTATCTTGTTCAAATCCTTCCATTATTTTCCTCCTTTTTGATCTAGTATCGTACGTTCGAGTCGGCTGTGGACGCAGTCGAGAAACTCTAAGACGCGACAGTTTGACGATCTTTTTTCTATTTGTTCGAACTGTGCGAACGGTGAAAGTTGTTTAACCTGGAAAAGCTGGAAAGCTTTAGACTCTGGATAACAGACTTAAATGCAAATTATGATGCATGAATATGATTGTAAAGAAAATATTTCCAAAGAATTTATACTAAGAGAGATATTTCTGGCAAATATTTGGATGGAAAGTCACGAATTTTATTGATTTATTGAAGAAGATTACAACAATTGTTTTTTGTTGGAGCATTGCTCACACAAATGATACAATAAAATAAATGAGAAAAATTACAAACTAAACTAATTAAATGTCTTCGCCAGATGAAGATCCGAAGGCTTGATGCAGTTTCCTCTTCAGGATTTCCTTTCCATAGCGAGCTTTTAGTTCTGCTTTCTCGGCTTTTAGCTTGCTGACGACTCTTTTCCATTCGCTGGGAGTAAGATTGTTATTCATCAAATCTTCAGGCGATCCTTTTCTTTCTTTGATGAATTTCTTGATTGCGTCATGCTTCTGGCGAATCTCCTCATCTTTTTCCATGAGCCATTCATCCTGAAGATAAAGCGTCTTTTCATGATCTTTGACTTGCTTCTTGAGTTTCTCATTCTCAAGGTTAGCATTAAGGAATTTGCTTTCCAAAGCTTCCTTCTCAAGCCTTATCTTGGTCAAGACTTCTTGGTATTCTCCCACAGCTTCGACGGGAAAATTTGTTGATTTGGAAGCGATTGAGAACATGGGATCCTCATAAGCGTAAGGCATTCGAAATTCCTTTGCTCTTTTCTTAACCCAAGAAGTGTAGTTTTCCATGGCTACACAATTTCTTGCTTTCCCTTTTTCTTTCCTTCGGATGTGATGCCAAGCTTTGATCATCCTAGCCTTTAATCCCTGGGAATCCTCTCCTTCATGGTAGAAGTAGCTTTCCACTGTAAATCCAAAAGGTTTACTAGAGTTTGCATATCCGAGATGACGTCTCGCTAGGAATGGGTTGTAGTTGATTCCTCCTTTCGTACCAATGAGGGGTACGTTGGCAAATTCTCCACAGCTCTCAATGATTTCCATCTCATTGTCTGCGAAGATATACCAACGGATATCGTCGTTCGTAAGAGACATGAGTCTTCTGGACCAATGCCACTCATTTTTGTTTTCGCGGAAGATAGGAGATTTAGGCAAGTGTGAGACAATCCATTTGAAAAACAGAGGTACGCAACATATGATCATTCCATCTCCTTGACGATTCCTATGATGAATAGAGACGTACGTATCACCAAGCAGAGTGGGAACTGGATTTCCAATCAGAAAGATCCTTATGGCGTTGATGTCAACGAAATTTGGGACGTTGGGAAACAACACCAATCCATAGAGGAGTAAAGCTAAAATAGCTTCAAAGGCTACCATACTACCGGCCTCAGAGAATTTGAGAGCCTTCTCCATTAGGAACTTTGAAGTCATCCTAAGAGTTTTCCTGGTAGTTAGGTTTTTGTCTATCTCAGATTTCTTTATGTGAGTCATTGTTGTAATGACTGATGACTTGGGAATGGCTTCCAAACCATTGAAAGGCACTTTGTCTGCTACTGAGATACCTAGAATATGCGCGTATTCTTCCAAAGTAGGCATCAACTGATAGTCAGGGAAAGTGAAGCGATAGATGGATCGTAGAACGAGCGAAAGTTTTGAGAAGTCCTTCATCAACGTTAGCGTTCAAAGAGTTAAAAGAGTTCCATAGCATTTTACGAAATCCGAGGATCTTCTACCAAGGATGCTAACTCTTTCAACTTTCCTACGTCAGGAATTCTAAAACTGTATCTTTTGGTGAATCTTCCTCTGACGCCCATCACTCTAACCTAAAATATTTTACAAAGAAAAATCTCTAAATTCTTTGGAAATTGGAAGAGAAAAGTTTTTTTTTGTTTTTATGAATGAATGAATGCGGCAAACATGGTTAGTAGTTATACACACGGTCAAGCGTTCGAAGTCACGAGCATGAAGCCAACGATAAGAATCAACGTGGTTAAGTTCTAAGGGCTTATTCATCTGTGAAACGGGTTCTACTGATAATACAGGCTCAACACTCCTCTTTGAAATATTATCGGATTTGTGGATTACTCGTGTGTCCAATAATATTTTTCAAGAGAAACTCGCCTGATCGTAGTCTCGCATGACAATTACTCTAGACTTACGCCCGAATAATCTCTGCACTACATCCTAATGGCCAGGATGGTTTATGTGTTCTACAGTCCACTCAGCTTCTTAAGTTTCCCCGAAAATACAGTGTTTTCGCAATTACTCGCTAAACACAATACCCCCAAGATAACCTCCACTGAGCGGGAAATATTAACTTCGAAAGCATTGAACTGCTCACGTATTAATATCTCCACCTAAATCTTAAAATGTTTCTTAAATCCGGGTTAGGATTTCTTTCCATCAGATGAAATCGCGAAACACACAATAAAGAAAACAGATATATGCAAAACATAAAAGCTTATCCCCTTTCTTTTCTTTTTGAAAATAAAAAAGCTTGGTGCTCTCGGACAGAGTAACGCGTTTTCCTTTTTTTGAAAATCAAAGTTTCAGCTTCCCCAGCAGAGTCGCCATTTTTCCTGTTCGCGTTAAAAGGTGACGCTAGAGGATGACGTGAGTTCGGATTCTCGCACGTAACGATTTAAATCTTTTGATTTGTTTATAAAGATGCCGCGAGCATCAAGCTTTATTATTTTCAACACAAGAAAGATGATTTAATGATTATGAAAAAGGGGAAAGCTGAAATACCCTCAATTGATATTGGTATGCGTAACGACTAGCGCAAACTAGACGTAACGCATTGGGGAGATTCTGAGTAAGGGGGATTGTTATATAAAGGGAATGGATGGAGCACCCTAAATATATGTAGTTATCTACAGCTTTATATATGAATATATTTGATATGTTTGTGTGTTTTAATTTGCTATTTCTATGATTGGGAAAGTTTCTCCTTTGGAATAAGAAACGTAGATTAGGTGGGATTTCTAAGGTTATTATTATTGTGCTCGCAAAGATCTTTGGATCTTCTGCATACATATCCCCTAGAGGGAATCAGAGCATTTGTAGCTCGGATCTACAGGGTTCTATGGTTTGTTTGGTCTGAGAGAGATAGAAATTTGCTCGCCAAGGATGAGACCTTGTGCCTACGTATTCTCAAAAGGATGTTGAGAAAGTCAGAGCAATCGTAGTTCCCACTTATGCTAGTGGAAGCAACGGAATGTTAGTAAGAGACAGACAGATGTCATCTTAATGAAAAATGTATCTAATCTATTTCATCACATACATTTTGAAAAGTTTGACTGATTGAAATCTTTCATCGTAAGTATCAGGTGTTTTGCTTGAGTGTACAAGCGTTACCACTTACATGTTTAAGAAAGATGTTTGAAAAAGATGATTAAATCTTTTAACTGTAAGCATTGGGTGTTTTGCTCGAGTATTTAAGCGTTACCACTTACAATTAAGAGATGTTTTTGTTTGAAAATAGTTTGAAAAAAGTTTGAAAAAAGTTTGAAAAGTTTTTGACTGTATGTGATGTGATAGATGAGATACTTCTTCCATAGAGATGATAGATGTCTAAATCTCAAGGAGAAATTGATTGGATTAAAGGGATGCTTTTAAGAAGCCCATGGGTCCTTGTATTGTAAGCCCAAGAGGAGGCATTCCGAGGGTCATCGAGGGTCATCGAGGGTCCTTGTATGAAGCTCAAGAGGAAGCTATAGGGTATGATTGGCTTTGGTTTGAAAGGGATTTCACCGAGAAACCGTCCTTTTCTGAATAAGAGCAATTTCACCGAGAAATTTTACTCTATGGTGATTTTGAAAGTGGTTTCACCGGGAAACCATCCTTTCGGGGTTCTATCTTAGCGCGGGTGATTCTTTGTATTGGAAGCCCAAGAGGAGGCTGCTAAGAGATTTCCTGTCTCTTTCATTGTATGATGCCCAAGAGAAGGCTAAACTCAAAGAAGAGTTCTTTTGAACGAAGCCCAAGAGGAGGCTGACTCAACAGGGGAGTGTTGTCTTATATGAAGCCTAAGCGGAGGCTAACTCTGCGGGGAGAGTTTCTTTGTACAAAGCCCAAGAGAAGGCTAAACTCAACGGGGGATGAGTTATCTTGTATGAAGCCCAAGCGGAGGCTGACCCATGCTGGGTATTGATTGTCTTGTATGAAGCCCAAGCGGAGGCTATAGTGTGGGGAACCTATTGATTAGTCTAATTGTTATGTCATGATTAGACAGTTTGTATAAACAGGTGTGTGTGTGTGATATGTATTCACAGGAGTTTATGAAGGAAATATAAACAATGCAATGATGTTTATTTACAACAGTTTATGAAATATAAACAAGTGTCTGTGAAACGAACGTTTAAAACGAGCGTAACTTGATTATTTACAAGTTTGGACTGTGTACAAGGAAGTGAGTATGTACACGAACGAGTATTTATGTACAGAGAAAGATGGATGTACATAGGAGGGTTTGGGACTTACACCGTAAGAGAGGCCCATTGATTTGAAAGTAGTTTCACAGGGAATAATGCTCCTTTCAATACCAATGGTATTTAGTTTAATATGTACAGATAAAACAAAAACGAAAGATTGAAGTTTATACGTGAAAAGTATTTTCAAAAGTATCGTGTTATGTACGATAAAAGTTTGTTTTGTTGAAACTGTTTATGTACGAGAAAAATGTTCTTTGTACATAAAGAATGTTGATTTGAATATCTGATGAAAAGACGATCGAGTTATCTACTTGAGTATAAAAGAAGTATCTGTATTATACAGATGAAATTTGTTTAATTTGTTTGGTATGTACAAAGAAATATTATGTACACAAAGAATGTTTATGGGACTTACACGTGATGGAGGCCCATTGGTTTTGTTTCACAGGAATAATGCTCCTTTCAATACCAATGGATTATAAACAAAATGAAAACAAACGGAAGAAGTTTGTTTATGTTTGAATATTAACAAAGATATTTTGAATATGTACAAGTAACACTAAATATGTACATAAAGGATTGGGACTTACACCATAAGGGAGGCCCATGATCGATCGAGAAATTCGAGAGAAGACGAAATCAGTTTTATCGTTTAAATCGGATCAATCATGGTAAAAAGATGCAAGTTTGATGAAATGTTTTGAAAATGATTTGAAAATGTTTTGAAAATGTTTTGTTCATTTATGAGAAGTTTTGGAAAAAATCGGAAGTCGAAAACATGAAAAATTCACCTTTGAAAGGAGGTTTGAAAAGTGTTCAAAACGTCGTTTTCGGCTCGATTAAAATTAATCGATGAAAATATTTTTGGATTTTTGACATAATCATAAAATATATATATTAAATGACAAGTGTGCAAAAATCATCTCAAAATGAGAAGTTTTGATTGGTTAAAAAATTGTTGAAGTTTGAAGAAAAATAACAAGTTTGTAAAAAGAATGGTCTTGTTGGGTTTTGAACCCATGACCTTTGGGTGGGACGCGTGGCACAAAGGACTAAGAGGCAAGCAGGTAACCACTAGGCCAACGCGTTTGAATGTATTAGTGGATTAAAACACGCGTTGATATGATATTGGATTATTTGAATTTTCAAAAAAAACTGCCTGAAGAACATATGAACACGCGCGCAGCCTGGGCTTGAGTTTTGATTTTCAGTTTGTTGAATCCAATCCAAAATCTTCATTTCTCCATGAAATTAAGTGATGTAAAGATCAATCTTGCTCGGTTTTTCCTCACGAACATGATGGCATGTGTTAATTTCATTTGTTTTAAACCCAGAATGATTTTGATTCGAAGAACACTTATGAACCCTAAAACTGATTTTTCAAATTAAATGATGGATATTGAATGATTCTTTGATTTTATTGAGGGCTATCATTCGTTATTAGTGCAGAAAACTAATGGCCAAGAGTTTTTCTCAATTGAATCAAAGAATTAGGAGAACCAAGTTCGTGTTCATACCTGGAAAAGTGAAGATCGAAATCTGTTTTAGAGCACTTCCAGTTGTGATTTCTTGATCTTTAGAGCACCAGCGGCATGTATGGATCGTGTATGATTGGTCTGCACCTCATGGAATTGCTTGAATATCCCTGACCAAGTCAACCTGCATAAAGCTCAAATGCAAACTGGAAATCGGGGTTAAAGCAGTTACAGCTTGTTGTTCATGGTCTGGATCTCATACATGATGTATGGTGATGATGTTCAAAGGATTAGAACTCAAGTTGCTTACACCAAACTTAAAATCCGATGGCTATGGCAGTTTTGTGAGTTTTGGAGCATGAAAGATGAAACTGTTTTTTTAACTTAGTTTAGGTTGATTATAAGTTTCAAATAGATTACATGTTAGTATTAGAACATGTTAGACACCAATACACTTAAAGTTTCTTACTGATTTTCAAAAATGTAAGTTTTTGCAAATTTGCACTATGATTCTTGAAAAATGGAGAAAGTGGATAGAAAGCATATATTTGTGAAATCTTGGTGTCATGAACTTGAATTTTGATGAGCTATTTATAGACAAGAGGTTCTGAAATGTTAGGCAAGCAATTGGACATTGGTAAATTTGACTTGCCTTAGAGGGCAAGTTAGTCATTTTTGCCATAAATGCAAAAGGAACCTTCCTTTTAACCATGGTTAAAAATTTCAACTTGATCCTATCTCTTTACAATTACTTCTCATTGATATTTATCAGCTCTAATCCTCAATTGGCAAGGTGGCATGCTTCTAGAACAAGAAAAATGCAAAATGACCTATAATTTGATGCTTTGATCTTTGAAAATCAAGTGTCATGAGGCATTATGTTTCAATTTCAAAAGTATAGCTAGACTCCATGGATTTTGAAGTTCTTGGACATTTTGGAAATATCTTTCCACAAGCTACAACTTTCATGTTTTGAGTTTTTTCAAATTCCAATTGGAACTAGGTGAAAAAATGGCTTGAAGTTTGAAAAAAGTGAGAAATTTCAACACTTAGAAATTTTTCTAAGTTATAAATATTTTGACTTTTTGTTGACTTTTTCAAATTCTTGATTTTTTTATGATCATGATGGATCATTTGAAGTATTTTGATGATGGAAAAAGTTTTGTTTTGAAAAATTTGATCAAAAGTCAAAGTTTGACTTTTCTGTGCAGATGAAATTTCATCAGATGTTTCTGAAAACGACTGATGAAGTCTGTGAACTTCTGTGATGATTTGAATTCAGAAATTAGGTCAGGATGTTATATCTGAGATGTGATGACCAATCTCTATCCAAAAAAGTTATTTCTTGCTCAAAAAGTCAGAGAAATCTCATGCTCGATCAAAACCCTAATTGGTCGATCCTTGATTGTTCTGTGAGAAAATTTGATATCTGATGATCAGAGGTTGATGATTTGATCAAGATAGAACAAATAAGATGAGAAAATCTCAAACCCTAATTGTTTAGCTCTTGAATCAGATGAAAATCTGATGAAACCCTAATTTTAACCTGTGAAGCCTATACCCGATTAATGCTGTCTGAACTGTTATTTATGCAGATGATGCAAAATGCAAAGTGGTATATTAGGTCAAAATTTGGGGTATGACACTTACCATTCAAGCTAAACTGACGGCTGCGTTCGATGTGCAGGTACATAAAAAGAAAGGTATGTTGACTCATGCTCAAGAGATTAAAGTTTTTCAAACTTACTTCGAAACTACTTATGATCCAACGCGCCTGCAAACCACTGTATATCGAGCGGCTCAAACCTTGAAGGAAAAATTTAAAGAAAAAATTTCTAAGTTCAAACTTCCTTCAGGGTTGTCACCTGAGGATAGGTATAGGTTGGCACTCGAAATGCATCCACCTAGATTTCCCAAACTACCTACCTCAGAATTGGCTCTGGCTTGGTTTCCTCCATATCCTTGGTGGTTAATTTGCAGCGAAATGTTCGAATATAAATCCCACAAGAAACCAAAGCCATCTGAGACTGTGACATGGGCTCGATACTGGCTCCATAATTTCCCAGGACATCTTCGCTATGACCTTTCTGCCATGTCGATTCTTTCGAATGAGGGCGCAGGTGCGAATGTTTGGGAAATCCCAAATATTTCTTACTTTCTTTGTTTTAACTTCTCGTTTTAATTGCTTCGATTTTCAGCCCTCAGGATCAAGACTGTCGCATCGAAGACCAAAGAAGGAAGCAGCTCTCAACAAACTCACGAAACAAATGATGATGTGCCTGAAGCAACTCCAACAATCAATCCTGCAACTACAACAACGAACACTGCTGCACCAACTCCAACAACTACTCAAATCACAACACCTAAAACAACTGTTCCGATCACAACACCGCAAATAGCTGCTCCGATCCACTCTTCTCCTCATGGAGATTCAAATAATCCAGTGCAGAACAGAGGCTCTTCTAACATGGCAATCCCAACTGGAGCTTCCGATCGACCTGATGACCAAGGCACTTCGCCTCCTCTCAAGGAGACCAACGAAGCAATGCCTGAAGATGCTACAGAAGTGCCTCCAAAGGCTCCTCAGCCAGAATCCCCTCCAAGAATTCCTCAAGAGAGTGAACAAATACCTCAAACTGAAGAGGAAAAAACCACTGCCTCTCAAGAGAGCGAAGATTCTAGTGAGGGAAGGTCTGAGGATGAAGAAGGAGAAGACGCTCAAGAAGGTTCGAGCGAAAGGACAGGGTCTGATGCTGGTGGTGATCAAAACGATGACATCGAGGTGGTGAATTTGACTGATGATGAAGAGGATGATGAAGACGCCAATAATGACGGTGATGGTCTTCGCACCAATGAGCAAATGGACTTCGAAATGGATGTTACTCTATTACGTATGGAACTTCCTGGGTCTTCTCAGCCCCAAACAGCTGAAGAAGAATTAGCCAATCTGAAAAGAAATGACCCCATTGGGTACATGAAGGCTAAGTTGGCTCAAAGAGATACTCCACTCTCTAAGGTTGGCGCTGGTTCGACCTCTAATGCAATGCCTTCTGATGATAGGGTTGTACTTCTTCATAGGATTAGAAAAACAATCCTTGATGTGGATCTATTAGAAGTGCTTAAGCAAGATAGTACAACTTGTTTTATCATGAAGGGATTACTGAATCAAGTTGACCTCGCTACCTGCTCTCTGGAAGTTAGTACCATCCTATTCGAACTTCAGTCTTTGTTGGATAATGTGACTGGGTGCCTCCTCTAGGATGAATCTGCTGCAATCAAAGTCCAAGAGAAAAGAGCTTCAATGAATGCTGCTTATGAACATGCTTCGAAGCTTTCGAAAGAGGCTGAAGAGCAAGCCACACATATCAAGCAAGCTAGAGCTGATTATGAGCTTCGATCTCAATCCATTCTTCTCTGGGAGAAACAGATTCAGGAGCTTCAACATAAGATCAAAGAGGCCCAGCAGCAACAAATTGCCTACGAGTCCAACACCTTTGGCAATCGATTCGAAGAACTTCTTAACAAGGGCCTTGCTGAGACGGAAGCGGCTGAGCAACTTAAAGGCGAAGTTGCTATCCTCGAAGGTGCCAAGCGCTTTACACACAAAAGACTTGAGTCCTATAAGAATATCTTCGATCGATTAAGGAACAACCCTCATTTTTGAATATTGCTTATTTTGTGACTCTTATATTTTGATTAAATGTTTGTTTGTAACGTTTGAACAATGCCATTTTGGCAATTATGTTACCATTTTGGCATTTTCATTATAATATTGTGACTACGTTGTTGATATTCGAATCTCCTGTAGGCATGGTTTATATTTCTTTAAATACTTCCCATTAACCTTTAGGATTCGTTTATCATCTGCCAGTTCTTCTATTTCATATGCATTGTTCGAAAACATTTTTACTATTCGAAAAGGGCCTTCCCAATGAGGTGACCATTTACCTAAAGCTTTATTCTTTTTGTCCATGGGCAATATGACTTTCCATACTAGGTTATTAACGTTGAATGCCTTACCTTTCAATCTTTTGTTATATGCCCTGGCCACTCTTTCCTTTTGCCTCATTAGGATTTCCAATGCATGTAGTCTGACTTCGTCTAACTCAACTAACTCATTCATCATCATTTCCCAATATAATGAAGATGGGAGTTCATGTTGTCTTTGGATTCGAACTGACTGTAGATGAATTTCTACAGGCAAGACTGCATCATGGCCAAATGTTAGTTGGAAAGGTGTAGTATTGGTAGCTTCTTTAGGAGATGTTCTACAGGCCCATAGTACTTGGTCTAAAGTTTTGTGCCAATTCTTTGGCTTTTTACCAACGTGTTTTTTGATCAAACCAATTATTACTTTGTTGGCTGCTTCGACCTGACCATTCGCTTGAGCATAATATGGTGTTGATGTCAATAATCTAAATCCCATCTCCTGAGCAAATTCTTGCATCTTTCTACCAGTAAACACAGATCCTTGGTCTGTAGTAATGCTTTCTGGCAATCCGAACCTATAGATTATTTGTTTCTATATGAATTCAATAATAGCTTCTTGATCTGCAACTACTAATGGTATCGCTTCGATCCACTTAGTAAAATAATCTATTCCTACCAAGATGTATTTCTGACCTTTAGACGAAGCAGGATTGATTTCTCCTATTAAATCTAACGCCCATCCTCTAAAGGGCCATGGTTTAATGATCGAATGCAACTCACTTGCAGGAGCATGCTGAATCCCTGCATGTTTCTGACATTCTTCACATCCTTTAGCAAAGTCTATGCAATCTTTGAGCATGCTAGGCCAGTACATACCATATCGAAATAGCAACCACTTCATCTTATGGCCTGCTTGATGTGCCCCACATGCCCCATTGTGAACTTCTGATAATGCTAGATACGCCTCACTTTTTCCTAGGCATTTGAGCAATATGCCTTCTTGGGTCTTTTTGAACAATTCATTTCCCATAAGGACATATGATAATGCTCTATATTTCATTTTTCTATCTACGTTTAAAGTTGGGTCATTTAAATAACTTACAATTGGGCTTCGCCAATCTGCATCTGATAAGGTGTCTATGGCTAACACTTCGAACCTATCTTTGTCACTACAACCTAACTTGATATTTTCTAAGTCTGATGGTGTTAGTCTGGTAGCCATGACCCTACCTCTTATTTCGATCAACTCTTTAAAGTTTTTGGTAGAGACTTTATAACCTGAAGCCAACTGTGCTAAGTTATTTGCTTCTTGATTTTCTATTCTTGGTATATGTTGGATATCCATGTATTCGATTTTTTTGATCAGTCTGTTGACTATGACAAAGTATGTCATCAAATTTTCCTTTATGCATTTATATTCCTTTGTTATTTGCTTGACCACTAACTCTGAGTCACCTCTAATTTCGACTTTAGTTGCCCCCAATTCCAACAAAGCTTCAAGTCCAACAATAAGTGCTTCGTATTCAGCTTCATTGTTTGAGCAACGAGGACCATCCAATTTATACTTGAATTTTGTTGGAATTCCTTCAGGAGAAATTATAAGAACTCCAACACCACTGCCCTCTTTGTGAGTCGAACCATCAAAGTATAATTTCCAAGGTTGCGTCTCGACATAACCCATAATAGTCTTTTCGACCAGTGAGTGGTCCACAATGAAGTCAGCAATTACTTGGCCTTTCACAGCTCTCAAAGGCATGAAGGTTAAAGAATATTCTGTTAAGGCTAAAGCCCATTTGCCAACTCTACTATGCATAATTGGTTTCGACAGCATGTGTTTGATAACATCGAAATGAGATGAGACATAAACATCAACAGGCTTTATATAATATTTAAGTTTCATACAAGAAAAGTATAAACATAGACATAACTTTTCTATGTTACTATATCTAGTTTCTGCATCATTTAGCACCCTACTTAAATAATATATGGCTCTTTCGATGCCATTACTGTCTTCTTGCACTAACATACTACCTATAGTAAATTCAGAAGCAGATATATACAGTCTCATGGGTTTCCCCCATGAAGGTGGAGACAAGATAGGAGGCTGAGAGAGATATCTTTTAATTTCGTCGAAGGCCTCCTGATGTACTTGATTCCACTCGAAGGCTTGGCCTTGCTTTAAGCGAAGTAGTGGAGAGAATGCTTGAGTCTTTCCACTTAGATTCGAGATGAATCTTCTAAGAAAATTAATCTTCCCCAGCAAAGACTGTAGCTCCCTTTTTGATGTGGGTGCTTTAGTCTCCATGATGTCTTTTGTCTTATTTTGGTTGATTTCGATTCCCTTTTTATGAACCACAAAGCCCAGGAAATCTCCTGCCTGCACAAAAAATGCACATTTAAGGGGATTCATTTTTAAGCCATGTTTTCTCATTCTTTCGAATGATTGGCTCAAGTGATGCAGATGGGTTTCTGAGGAAACAGATTTGATGACTATATCATCAATGTACACCTGCATAAAAGTCTCAATAAAATCATGAAAGATGGAATCCATTGCTCGTTGGTAAGTTGCCCCAGCGTTTTTCAAACCAAAGGGCATCACTACCCACTCATAGGTGCCTAAGGCTCCTGGGCAACGAAATGCTGTTTTAGCAACATCCTCTTCAGCAATAAAAATCTGGTTATAACCAGAGTATCCATCTAGCATGCTTAAGTATTCGAATCCTGCAGCAGAGTCTATTAACATTTCTGCCACAGGCATAGAATATTGATCTTTGGGGGTTTCCGTATTTAAATCCCTAAAGTCTATGCATATTCTCAGGGAACCATTTTTCTTAATAACAGGTACTATATTAGCTAACCATTCGACATACCTTGTGGTCCTGATGAATTTGCAACGCAGCAACCTTTCAACCTCAGCTTTGATCTTCGTGAGCACTGCTGGCGCGAACCTCCTAGGAGTTTGCTTGATGGGCTTCTTGCCATCCTTAATTGGAAGTCTGTGCTCTACTAGCTCTCTTTTCAAACCAGGCATTTCGTCATAGTCCCACGCGAAGCAATCTTTATTTTGCTTGAGGACTTCGATCACCTCTTGCTTGAGACTTGGACCAAGTTTTGCACTTATATAGGTGATTCTTTTTGTGTTGTCATCCCCCAAATTTACCTCTTCGAGTTGATCCTGTGCCAACATCTTAGCGCCTAAGTTTGTAGGATCCTTCTCGAAGCCCAGGGGTTCTGTATCATAAATGGCATCAAGCCTTTGTTCTATTTCATTTTCTTCGCAGGGTGAGTCTTTCGAACCAGCCCCTTTCATTTCGTTTTCTTCAACTATACTGTCTATTTCAGCCTCTGAAGCTGCTATCCATTTGTTCTCAGCCATGTAGGCCGAAATCCTTTCGAAGAAGAAGGACTCAGTCATGAGCAATGTTGTTGAACTCCCAGCCTGCTGGCCGTCTTCGCGAAGTGCCTTCGAGTCCTTCGTCTCCTTTAATTATTTTTCTATCCCAATACATGCCATCGTGGCGAAGGGTCATGTAATATTGCGCATTTCTGACTTCGTTCATTTCATCATTTGGAGCACAAGGGGCTATTCGTGCTAGATACTTGTCATAGTTTCTCTTGTTGACGAGGTTGACTGTAGTCATGAAGTAACTCTGATCTGCTTCGATATTCTCCACTATCCCATCTTCTCTCCATAGCACTAACCTCTGGTGCATTGACGAAGGAACTGCCCCTACACCATGAATCCATTCTCTTCCTAACAACAGGTTATAGTTGGCCTTGGCTTCGATCACCATGAACATGGTGGGCCTGCAGCTCGAACCGACGGTTAACTCCACTTGCACCACTCCCAATGTTTGACCAACTTTCCCTTCATAATTTGATAGAACCATGTTATGCGGTTTGACATCACTCTCTTGTATACCCAGCTTTTTTAGCATAAACTGAGGCATTAGATTAACCGCTGCGCCTCCATCTACTAGAACCTTATTCACACCATGGGCGTTAACCTTTGCTCGAATGAACAATGGCTTCAAATGGTTCTTCATTGCTGGCTCTGGGTGTTCGAAGAACGCATTCTGCTCTTCGACCGCGCCATTATCCATGACGTAGTAGCAAACTGGCCTGTGTTTCATCATATCGATGGTATCATCCTCTTCCTGTTCTTCGATTTCAGTCTCTTGCCCGAACTCAGAAGGTAGTACAGACACCACGTTGCAGTTTAGGTTGAGTGAGGATTCTCCTTCCGATTCGAAGTTATCTGTCAACATATCTTCATCTTTCTCTGGACCTGGAGTATATTCTTTTGATTCATCTGGTTTTGTGTCAGCAAAAAGTCTCCTGCTAACTGGAGGTTTGTTTTGAGGTTGCTTGCTTGTCGTTGGTTTGTTAGTACTGGACATCTCTTTATTGCTGGTCGAAACTGCCTCTTTCGCTGCCAGCGTTTCCCTCTCAGCCTTTCGAACTCGTTGTTGCCTTCGCCATTGGGATCTTGACATGGGATTCTTCCCTTTATAATTCTCCATCCTCAACTCTTCCTTTCTTTTGTTGTTGAACTGCCTCCTGTACACCATGGCGTGACGCGCATTTCGCTCATTACTTCTCCAATTGTCTTTCCCCTTATTGGTTTTGACATGCAGCCATCTATCGGTTGGCACTTCAGCAGGAATTCTGAATGTTACCCTTCGAGCACCTTTGGGGTATGGACTATCAGGCTTTCTTTGACTGTGATTCTCTTTGAGGTGTTGACTCTTCTGACCCATCTCCTTGTGATTCCAGCATGGCGCGAAGGGGATGGTTTCGAATGCCCCTGCCATGTTTTGGTCATATGCTGCTGAACACCTTGGGCAAATCAAACACTTTGTTGCCCCTTTATGGCAGCGTACTAAGAATTCCAACAAACTCTCTCCAGCTCGAGGATAGCATCTAAACAGTTGATTGTCTTGGCGCGATTGGCGCTTGATTCGAGCCCTTTGGCTCCTTTCGAACTCTGCTGCAATCCTCTCGTTGCAGATGATGCTACATCTGGGGCAAAGCATCATCTCAGCGTTTCCTTTGTGGCACAACATGAGGTAATTTTTTAGGCTGGTATCTGCAGCATATCCTTCCTCCATTTTGTATTTTTCCTTTTCAAGATATTTCTCCATCTCCTGCATCTCAGAACAGCGTTTCTCCATGTCCACCATATTTACATCCACCTCTCCATCTCTTTCTTCATCATCTCCCCAACCTGATGGTTTGATATCTTTGATTTGTATTTTCGAGCTCTCTGGGGCAGAGTATTTCACCAGGTAGTCGAATTTGCCACTAGGCTCCCCCAGAGTGTCCCAAACTTCCTTCTTGGGATTGTTGTCTTCTACCTCTCCCCCTTTTGTATCATCATCTCCCCAACCTGATGGTTTGATGGCTTCGATTGGGATTTTTGAACTCTCTGGCGCAGAATATTTTACCAGATAGTCGAATCTTCCACTGGGTTCTCCCAAAGTATCCCAGATCTCTTTCTCAGGGGAAGGTTGCTTTGTAATTTGGACCTTTTCTAATTGGCGCCTCAGACCTTCAGTAGCCTGTACCAATTCCTGTTTCTGACTCTCCTGGCCCTCAGTAGCCTGGATGTCCTTCGAACCCACCGACTGCGCTGGCTTAGTCAAAGTCTCTGGTTGTTGGTGGATGTCTTCAGTGACTCCATTGTTGACTTCGATCAGCACCCAACTCTCATTCTCAGTGTTTTCCTCTTTCAATGTATTGACCCCTTGGTCTGCTTCCACCATATTTATTTCTCCCATGCCTGAAGGCTCGGAGTAGTTGGTGTCTGCAACATCTAAAGGATCTTCATCTACCTTCATCTTTGGTTTGTCAGCAAACTTTAGTCTGCCTTCTTTGATTGCATTCTGAATCAAGTCCCTGAAAAGAAAACACTGTGAGGTTTTGTGGCCTAAGAAACTATGATATTTACAAAATCCTCTTTTCTTTCTTTGATCTAAGGGAGGTATTTTAACATTCGATGGCACAATTAGTTGGCCATCTTTGACAAGCAGATCAAAAATCTCATCACACTTTGTCACATCGAAGGTGTACACCTTCTTTGGGAATTTGTCACTTTTCTCGTTTTTAACAATTTCTTTCCCTTTTGTGGGAACCAACAGTTTACAGGAGTAGGGTGGGGCCTGCTTTAACTCTGCTAGATCCACTTCGACCTCCTCGAAATCGGGATAGTCTTCGACCTCCTCGGTTTCGACATAGGAAATCCTTTCTTTCTTATTACTTTTGAAAGCCCTGTCCTTTTCGGCCTTTAGTCTTTCGACTTGTCGAACCCTATCTGCTAACTGAGCCATATCTCTCAAGTATTGTGTATCTAATTTCTTTCGAATCGAATAGTCTAGGCCACCAGCGGCCGTTTCGACTAGTTCATGTTCAGGGACTACTGTGAAACATCTGGATTTCAATAGTCTGAACCTATTCAAGTATTCGTCTATGGGTTCAGTAAACTTCCTCTTAACACTAGCTAGTTCCTTCAGACTTATCTTGGATTGTCCCATATAGAATTGTTTATGGAACAATCTTTCTAAGAGGGCCCAGGTATCTATGGATCCTGGTGGTAACGTGGTGAACCAGGTGAAAGCATTTTTAGTGAGGGAACTCGGGAAATATTTAATCCTAAGGTTCTCACTATTGGCTATGTCTCCTGCTTCAGTTAAATACCTAGCTATGTGTTCGACTGTTGATTCATTAGTATCTCCAGCAAACTTTGTAAACTTAGGGATCTTATGTCCCCTTGGTAAATCAGTATGCATCACATAATCTGCTATGGGAGAAGCATAATTTGGCCTCCTAATCCCTGTATTAATACCGTTTTGGGCCATTATCCTCTCTATCATGGTGGTTAGGTTATTTTCTGCCAAGATATTATCATTTCGAATTCTATGGACAACTGCATCAGCATCTTGGTTTCTACCTACCATAACCACTCCTCTAGGTTGTTCTTCTCGAAACGCTGGGGCCTCTTACCTTTCGAGCCTGGCCCCTGGTTCCACAACTCCCCTCTGTGGTTCCTCTCGAATCACTGGAGCATCATATCTTTCGATCCTCGCCACTGGTTCTATAAATCCCCTGAGTGGTTCTTCTCGAATCACTGGGGCATTTCCTCTTTGTGCCCTTGCCCCCAGGTTAAATTCTTCTCTAATTGGCCTATAGGGTGGGTGGTCAACGGCTTGTTCGATGATAGGTACGTTCGCTCGAACCATTGCTTGGTTCTGTCTACGCCTCTCTGGCGAAGCAAAGAAATCTGCTATTCGACTCATATTATCTGCATTTTCTCTATTCGTTACAGTCACGTTCTGAACTATTGGGGCGAAGATTTCTTGCATAGTTTGTGCTAGTACTCCTATCATGTTATGGTTACTATCATCCATCAATTGCCTAAAAGCCATTTGGTTTTTTGTAGTTAAGGTGGGTAAGGCACTATAACCCCCTAACCCTTGGTTATTCGTGAGAAATTGATTAACCCCAGATCCAGATCCTAATTGGGGTGATGCATTTGACGTCGAAGTCTGCAAGCCTGCCATAAAAGATGTTGGCATCCCATAAGAAGGGTTTCTGGGTCTATTACCCTCGAAACTAGGTGGTCTAGTTTGTAGTGGGGTGGCGAAATGGGCTTGTGTCCCTGATTGCGGGACGGATCCCCCAGGGTAACCAGTGGTTCCTGTATTGCCTAAGATCAAATTATTTGTTGACATACCACTTGTTCCATTCGTGGCTATATTACTAGTCGAAGATGCAACTGACTGTGCATTCGAAGGGATCGTGCTGGACGTTCCTGTCGAAACAGACGCACTAGTGCCTGTTCCATGTGGGGCATTTTGTTCCCCCTGTTGATTGTTTGTATTAGACATTCTATTATTTCGATTTCTTCTGGGTAAAGGTTGGTTACTATTAGTTATTCTACCACTCCTAAGGTTCATATACCAATGAACTTTGTTTACCCAGAAAGAATTTTTATAATAATTATGGTTATAATTTTCTTAATTTATAACGGCCAAACTCTGTCCCACTGGGCGTGCCATTTTGTTCACAGTGATTTCTGGTGAAACAACCGCTAGTCTTCCAAACTATTGAATAAGCGTTATAACTGTTATGTTATTCAATCCCTCTGGTAACTTGCAGGATCGACTAGATTGATCCTATGGGGTATCGGCCGTTTGTGTGAACTTAAGATAAGGATCCATATTTGAGACTTGTTTTTGGATGTTTTATATAGGTTCAAGTACGTTTCGATTACAACGTTCAATTACTTAGTGATATGATCAAGCAACTAATGTAAAGTTGATTCGAATAAACAAGAACACCAAGATTTCGAATTGCAAGAAAGTGTATAAATGCAATAATATTTAAATAAACTCTTAAAGCATAAAAGATTTTCAAAGTAACTGCATGAAACGTAAAAGACAAGAATGTAAAATAAGTGTATAAAAGCTTTCTGGAAAATAACAGCGTTAATGTAAAAGTTTTGGAAAAGTAAAGAACGTTAATAATGGTAGAAAAACATTTAAATGCAAAGAAGGTTAAATGACTTTGAATGTAAAGAAGTTAAAAGCGTTGGTGCAAGATAAAGTTAAACTGGAAAGGTAAAGATACATTGTTGAATAATAAAGCTTTGGTGCAAATCATACGTACATCATTCGTGCATTCGTTTCCCTAGCCATGTGGTATTTTGAATGTTACTGAATTTTAGTACAATAGATATGACACATGAAATCCTAACATTAAGACTCCTATTTATACTAATTCGGCCATAACGGTCTGACCCATGAGATCTTGCCACGTTTAGAACATGCAGAACACCATGCTTCTCTTGCTTCCACGTCTTCGAACCGTTTTCCAGCGCGCGTTTTAACTCCCATTTATCCCGCTCGCGTTTTGAATTTCAAATGTATCACTTACTTCGATTTCAAACTCATTCCCTCAGATACAACTCTACTGCCCGATCGAAGCTTATTTTACACATATCATCATTATTTCCATTCGAAATTCCAAACTTCAACACATCCATTCGAAGAACTAATCTTTTTCATTCCAAACTATGACATTCACTATGTTCCCACGAACACTCTAACATTATCTCATTTCGAGCTCCATGATCCTTCTTCGAGTCATAGACATCAAAATCTTCAGCTAACAGACAGTTGCCCCTATTCAATCATCTTAAACCTGATAAGTGAGAAAGATTGACGGCTTTCGAACGTTTAAGGTGAAAGAGGATTGAATACCAGAGAACCCCAAAAATTTACCCTATGCGGGACACTAACGCCATAGAAGAAAGAAAATAAGATATCTTGACTACAAAGTCAAGGAAGAGACGCTTACGGAGAACAAACTTGTTAAACATCAACAAAATGTCTTAACAACAATAGTAACAAATCGAGAAATATGTGGAGGTTTCAATAATACTGGGGATAACCGAATGCCGTAAATGAGCAATGAACAATAATTTTTAACGAAAATGCTTTGAGAAGAAAACCGAACTCCTCAAGCGAAAAGAAAAACAAGGAAATGCTATAAGAAGAAAACCGAACTTCTCAAGCGGCAGGAAATAAAATAACGCTTTGAGAAGAAAACCGAACTTCTCAAGCGACAGGAAATAAGATATTGCTTTGAGAAGAAAACCGAACTTCTTAAGCGACAGGAAATAAAATAATGCTTTGAGAAGAAAACCGAACTTCTCAAGCGACAAGAAATAAAATAATGCTTTGAGAAGAAAACCGAACTTCTCAAGCGACAAGAAATAAGATAATGCTTTGAGAAGAAAACCGAACTTCTCAAGCGACAAGAAATAAAACAATGCTTTGAGAAGAAAACCGAACTTCTCAAGCGACAAGAAATAAAATAATGCTTTGAGAAGAAAACCGAACTTCTCAAGCGACAAGAAATAAAATAATGCTTTGAAGAAAACCGAACTTCTCAAGCGACAAGAAATAAAATAATGCTTTGAAGAAAACCGAACTTCTCAAGCGACAAGAAATAAGATAATGCTTTGAGAAGAAAACCGAACTTCTCAAGCGACAAGAAATATAATAATGCTTTGAGAAGAAAACCGAACTTCTCAAGCGACAGGAAATAAGATAATGCTTTGAGAAGAAAACCGAACTTCTCAAGCGACAAGAAATAAAATAATGCTTTGAGAAGAAAACCGAACTTCTCAAGCGACAAGAAATAAGATAATGCTTTGAGAAGAAAACCGAACTTCTCAAGCGACAAGAAATAAGATAATGCTTTGAGAAGAAAACCGAACTTCTCAAGCGACAAGAAATAAAATAATGCTTTGAGAAGAAAACCGAACTTCTCAAGCGACAAGAAATAAAATAATGCTTTGAGAAGAAAACCGAACATCTCAAGCGACAAGAAATAAAATAATGCTTTGAGAAGAAAACCGAACTTCTCAAGCGACAAGAAATAAGATAATGCTTTGAGAAGAAAACTGAACTTCTCAAGCGACAAGAAATAAAGATTAAGAATTCGATGTGATTGAGAACTTATCAAAGAGTTCCCGATAATTAAGGAATACCCGCAGACCTTAACAAAGATGAAGTTGAGAAACTGTTTGAAGATCCCAAAGAGTTAAAGAATACCCGGAAACTTTAACGAAGATATAATCGAGAATTTTGTCAGAAAATCCCGAAGAGTTAAGGAATACCCAGACCTTAACGAAGATATATAGCTAGAACAATATCGAATTATTGGTGCACGAAGGTGCGAGGTGCCATGGCATGCTGAATGTCTTTGACCGTGTAACTTCCGAGTTACCAGCAGAACAAATTTAGTAGCGCACCCGAGAATACAATTTTCCGGGGATAAACAAAACAATATCCAGCACACTGGTGTGATATAGATGTTTATGAAGTCGGTAAATCTTGTTTCCGACATTTCTGCTGATGAGAGATCTTATTGAACATGTACAGACATGTTGAACAACTTCGAGTTGACAAGATCTTCAATTTGTATGAGATAGCTCTAGGTGATAGAAGAATCGGGTTCGGCACCTCTGATGAAAAACTTCTAGGGTAATGAGCTTCAATTTGCTGGCATTGTATAAACAAATGCGTTGTAGCAAGTGGATATGTGGATCAACTTCTGAGTTGGAGAAATATCCTGAGATTGAATAAACGTCCTACCCGGTGGATATTTATTTGTTGAGTATTTGAAAACTTACTGGGGAAATAAACACACCAGCAGTTCAATGTAGTTTTCTGAGAACAACTCAGAGGAGTAAATTGCAGAAGCCACTGCCAATAAGATTTGTTGTGAAGATTCTTGTCCGAAAGAAATCTTTGAAAATACCAAGAATAATGTTGTAATAATCCTTTCTGAAGGAGACTCACTTGCGAGTAAATTAAGCTTCGCTAGGGAAACTCTATAAGAAAACCGTGTGGGAAATTCATTGGGGATTCCCAGTTGATAATTTTGCTGACGTTAGAGTCCATCTGAAAGAGACAATTGTTTCGCTGAGGAAGAAATCTCGATTGGAGAAACCATCAGCTGTTAAAGTCCAAGCGAGCGTACCGCTTGTGTTATAGAAAAGAGGATAATTATGTCGTCTGAGAACTAATCCTTCAATTTTGATCCTTGCGAGGATATTTACAGTTTTAGTTGGAAAAACCTGCAAAAGAATAACCGGAGCTAATGTATGAGTATGATATGCATGATATGATATGCATGATGATTTTTTTTATGTTTTAATGCAACTAGTATATGATTTCCTAATACTGCTGAGAGAAAGAAGATATCACTGTGGAATCCAATTTGAACAATCCTGTTGTCACAAGAATTCACTGGGGATGATTAATCACTTCTCTGAGGAAGAGACTTAACTTGAGAGTTGACCCACTGCCGATTTATTTTTCAACTAAGCATTCAAGCTTTGCACTGGGGAGAAAAGCTAGATTGTCATCTAGGAAAAAGTCCTGGGCGGCCACATTCAACATATTCTGAACAGATCCCAGATTCTGGCGAAGGTTCATGCATGACTGTACCGTGATATGACATGAACGGATGAATGAATGAATTATGCGTGAATATACTGGTTGATGTATTGGTTATCAAACTGAATTCCCGACATAGCTGGTTAGGAGGATAGAAGAAAATGGCACAAAAAGATGATTGACCAAGCTCCAAATGTTGAATTGCCACTGGAAGGGCTGCAATGCTAATTCTTGTAGAAGGAAGAATAGCAAACTTCTGAATTGATTAGATAATGATGATTAGAGGCGTGCCCCATGCGTGGGAATGCAGCTGCATTAGATTTTTCACTTAAGAGATATATCGACTTCAGAATCTCAACCTGCCCCGGTCGGTTAGACCTTCTAGCAATCTTTCTGGGAAAGGGCTGCCCCGGTATCCTGTGTTCTGAAGCAATAACTCTACTGATCGTCAGTATTTCAAAGGAACTAGGTATTCTGATATGGGAATATCATGCCTCGATAGGAGCTTTGGAGGTATTTCTACATCTCAAAATAACCTCCTTAGATTTACCGAATCTTAGAGTGGCAGACTTTGCATAGATGGACGACATGCCCCAGGATAAACATTGGAGAGACTCCAACGTCTCGAAGTAGTTTCTTCAGATTAAATGAATCTTTTCAGCAAGCTTGCTTTAGAAAGAATCTTGGAGAGAATTCTCGTCTCAAGTTGTTTCCCAGTTGATTGTATCGAATAATTGGCTATCTGAAACATAGGGAAGGCGTGCTCCGGCGAGCTTTTAGAGAGACTTCTACGTCTCGAAGTAATTGTTTCAGACTGATTGATTCTTGAAACGAACACTTGCTCCAATAAAGAGAGCTTTACCGTCACGAGGTAACTACTTCAGATCAACAACATGTGGGCAACTAACTTGATGGAATGAGAGCTCTCTTTTTTTTAGAAGGCTTCAATGTGTCGAAGTATTTGCCTCGAATTGATTTGAACTAAACGATTAGTTCTACGAAGATTGGAGTGAGATGACCCCACTTTATAGCCTTAGAGAGACTTTCCCGTCTCGAGGTGATTGCTTCAAGTTGACTGAAACATGGAACGACGGTTGTCCCAGGCTAATCGGTCTTTTGAGAAGGACTAAATCAATTGTTGATTGCTCTTTAAGGATTTGCCCCCAGATTGGCAGAAATTCGAGGAGCTGAATTTCGATTTGATTGCCCCCAAGTTAACAGAATCTTGAGAAGACAACTTGTGATATGCTCAAAGGAGTCCTTAGACGTCCTGCCCTTGCTACAAGTAACTGCTAACTCAACAGAATAATCAAGTTTTTCTTCTTTGGACAAAGTTAAACTCTTCACTGATGTTCATTATGAGAACTTCTTCAATGTCAAATAATTGTTTTACATGTAGAAGAATGTTTATTGTGACAATTATAATGCAACATTTATGCGTCTTGAAGTTTTGTATGAAAAACATTATGACCCTTTTTTTTGTGTGAGTGAAACACTTTTAGAGTGCAACACTGAAAACTTTCTTTTTGAAAGATAAGACAAGCATATAATACCAACACAGATACTTAGCACACACTGTAGGAGTCAGGTAAACGCGATCTCTTCGTTGTATGCTTTTGAATTAACCCATGCTTCAATTAGGACTTTTAAAGGTTGTAACGTGGCCTGGTTCACGGGTTTTTTTTTAGAAAAAATGATTTTTAGGCTCAAAATATTTGGTGCCCGCCCATTATCCATGATGTCCTTCAGTCCTAAGTTCAACTATCTTGATACGAGGTTTCTTGGACACGACAGTCACTCATATTTTGTCTTTTGGTACTTGACCACACAACTTGTTCTTTGTTGAGAATCCTTTGATAATACATTTCGGGATTTTACCTGACTTTTGCCTAAGCGACTTATTACTAAGTTTCGACTTAGCGGGCTCTTTGCCTTTTTTTTCCTCTATTTTTGAACAAGTCGTGGATCTATACACAACCTTTGATTTGTTAAAAGTGATGGTGACCGTCTGAGTCTTTGGTAGATGAAGGGTAACCGTTATTATATCGTCATCTGTTGACCTTCTGATGTGCGAGAGACAACCATGCGGTATCATTCTCTTTTGATGCACATTATTGATAGACGAAGGTTGACTATTGCGGTTCTGACCTTCCTTAACCTCTTTAAGGATAACCATTGTTGTATCCTTAGATGCACACTTTTGATGAGTTTTGAACGCTCGATCAGATTAACTGAACACTACCCTCCCACAAGGTTAAAAAAATGAGGGTTTTTTCTGAACAGAAAAGAAACTCCTACTTCAAGGCTCAAAGGGGTTAACGAGGGTCTATCTCCTTTATAACTCCGGTGTTTGGGGATTTGAAACAAGGCCTGTACATCGTTAGCAGGGTTCTACTCAAGAACATACATTCAAAGATCTAGCGTTTTTTCAATTATCGTCATCCTCCCTCCGATCTTTGCCTAGGCGAAAGATTGATAACGTTAGTATCAAAATGCTAAATCATTTAAAGAGTGATAACGAATGGATTGAGTGACAACGAATGGATTACTTCAAGACAAACATACTCATTGCATTAAGATAAAAACAAACAAGTTTCTACATGCAAACAAAGTTTAAACAATTAAACAAGATACGCATGAAAATGCAGTAAAGAAATAAAAGACTGTCGTTGTTGAGGAGACTTGAGCTCCGTCTTGACTTGTTGATCAGATGATATTCAGTAGGCTTGGCGTTCACTTGAGTACGAGGTTTCCATTCACAAACAGATTCCCTCCTCGAAGAGTCAAGTACTTCTGGTCGATCAACTGTTGAACCTTGGCTTTGTAAGGATTGCAGTCCTCTGTTGAGTGGCCTACTGTTCCATCATGGTATCCACATCGCGCGTTATGATCATAACCAAGCGGGAATAACTTTGGTGGGTTAAGAAATTTAGGAACCACCAATGAACTTTGAACCAGATACAGCAGAAGTTGACTGTAGGCCACTGGAATTGGATCAAGAGGAGCATTCCTTCTTTCCAGATTATTCCGAGGCATAGTTTGATTTTGAGAATTCTGACTCTGAAGTTGAGGAAGATCAGACAAAAGTTGTTGATGCAAAGACTTGAAAGATGGTAATGGAGGATAATGAGTTGGTGTTGCAACTGACTTCCCTTTGCTAGAACTTGAGATATCTTTGCTGAAGGTTACCACCTTTTCTGAAGTGGACATCTGGTCTACTTCATCACTATTGTTCAAAGTCTCAACTTCCTCTTGGCAAGCAATTGTCCCAATGAGTTTTGGAAGTTCCTCAAAATTGCTATGATCAGAACTTGCAAGCAAAATGTCTAAGCTCGATCCATTATGTTTGAAAAACATAATCTTATCATCAATTAGCTCTTGAACTGTGCATTTGAAGGCCAAACAATTCTCAGTTTCGTGTCCTACAGAGTCAGCATGAAAAGCACATTTAGCTCTCTCATCAAACCAAGCTTTAGCAACCCCTGGTACCGGCTTCAACTCCCTTGGTATCACAACACCACTCTGAACCAAGCAAGGCAATAGTCGAGAATATGATATCAGGATTGGCTGAATATCTTGTTGAGCATATCGACGGTAATGCGGATTAATTTGCTGATTTAGTCCCTTCTTCTTCGATCTGGGAGTGAGCAATTGTTGTTGTCGAGGAATCTTCGAAGGTGAAGGCCAAGGATGATGCTCAGTAGGAAAATTTTGAACTGGAGAGTTCTCCACATGTGGGTGTCCTTGACCCATGGAGACATCAGATGATAGAGCAGCAACCAAACTTGCGGAGATTGGTGTGGTGTTGCATTCTCTTTTCAACACAACCTGCAAGAGATCCATGACCAGACTCATCTGACTCTTTAAGTGCCTAACTTTTGTCTTCAATAGTTCCTGACCATGCTGAAGCTCGTCTATAGCCCTCTGAGACATCCTTGGAGTTCCGAACGTGCTTCGAGTAGACAGTTTGATATTTTTGGACAGAAGAGATGAAATGAGTTTTTTCTGGTGAAAATGAAATGCATGGTAATGCATTAAAGAATACAAATGTAATGTAATGGTAATGCATGTAAGAATGCAACATGACATTAATACATATAAGAATGTCATATGATGGTGATGCATGTTGTAATACGGTGAACTGACTTTGAGATTTTTGTATCGCAAATGTGCGGATAACAAGAGTCGCCACCGACTTTTCTTTTATCCAATTAAGGAAAGGTGAAAAGAACAGGAAAAAACCTTCGTTAGATTCTGAGTAAGGGAGAAGGTTATGAAAAGGGAAGGTATTAGCACCCCTTTTCATCCGTAGTTATCTACGGGCTCTTAGTTTCTCTTAGATCATTTTCAAAAAGTGCTTTCTGTGTGTTTGACAAAAACGCTTTGAAAAGGCATTTCGCTTTGACTTTGTAATGATTCATGTAGGAATGTATACAAAGTGTTCGGAAATGTTTCGTTTTTGAAAAGAGTTTGAACTTTGACAAAAGTGTGTGGTGCGAAAAGTATTTTGATAGAGCAAGAAACTAAAAGTCTTATTACCTACTCAGAACGGTCGTTTTCGTGTTATTTTACATTTCTTTAGAATAGTGCTATCCATACCATTAGTTGGTAGGTAACCCTATTCGTGGATGTAGAAGGGACATTCGAAGGGACATCGGATGGTCATAGAAGGCAACTTGTAGGAAGTATCCTAGCATATTCGAAGGGACTATCATCATTTTTTGTAGGCGACAATCGAGGGTCAAGATCATGTATTCGTAGGCGACATCGTGGGTCTATGATCTTTGTATCGAAGGGACTATGATGATTTGTTTTGAAGGCAACGGTGCTAGGATACCTCTACGTTCGAGGGACTTGACCATTTATTCGAAAGGCAACGAGAGAGAATACTCTAAGGGGTGCATGTGTGAAAAGAGTGTGTCAAATTCAAATATGTTATCTTGAAATTATGGGTAATCTACGTCCAATTTTATCTTGCCATACACGCCTAATTACTAGCAGTTTATAGGGTGCGGAAAGTAAATTGCGGAAGTATAAAGTGCGGAAAGATAAAGTCCTACGCTATTACATGGCTTTGGGGAAGTTACATAATAGGAGTGCGGAAAATAAAAGTCCTAATTAAACTATTACATCCCATAGGCAGTTACATAATTGAAAAAGAAAAACAAGAAAAAACGTCTGAAACGTTACAACCTGTGAACAGATACATAATCGGAAGACGAGAGAAATTGCATAAGAAGAAAATGTTAGTAAAGAGAAATATTTTTGAATGAGGAAAAAGGTTTTTGATTAGTAATGACATTAACATGATAAGATAAATTTTTGGTAATTTTCAGAATCGATTTCGATATTTAAAAACAATTTAAAGTCATTTAAATGATTAATTAATAATTAAATAAAATATGCATGCAAAAATAATAATTTTAGTATTAAAAATTAAATAAACATTTTCTGATGATAATGCAAAAAGAAAAATATTTTTGGTGTTTTTTAAATGCATGCTAAAATTATTTGAAGATAAATTAAAATAACATGAAAATATTAAAGAAAATAGAAAAATATGTTAGTTTTCAAAGAAACAAAAAAAATTTGGTCTTGCCAGGATTCGAACTGGAGACGTTCTGGTGAAAACTCACGCTCCCTTGCCTTTACCACTGAGCCAAAGCGCGTTTGGTGTCATAATGTTGGAACACAACGCTTTTTATGCAACGCTTCTGGACATTCAAATCAGCGAAGAACACCTTCTTCTTCGTTTGAATTTTTGAAAACTTAAGCGTCGTGAGTTCGACGCTATAATACATATTTCAAAATCAATACAAGCAATATAAATGAAATACAAAGCCATGGTTCGACTGGAAACATCATTCTAAACACGATAGTGGTATTGGTTTTGTCCAACTTTACGGATTTAGGGAAACCCCAATTCGAACCAGAAAACCCTAGCAATGATGATTCTCGTTTCAGGCCATGAAAATGCAATTAAATCATCCAGAAAGCTTACAAACTTTGTTCTAAACACAAAACAAACGTCAAAACATGTTAAAGATGCATGAATAACAGAATTCGAATTTGGAAAAAGTATGAACAAACCAAAACTGGATTTCGTGATTCTTGATGGTTTTGAGAGATGTAAAGGTCTGGAATGATTCAGGACACCTCAAGGAACGTGTTTGGATGCTTGGAATTGGCTGAATCGAAACAAAACTATGGCTGCAAGTTGCTTCAAGAACACGGTTTTTTGGCTTTAGGTTAGGGTTCCTCCAAGCAATTTTTCTGTTCTCTCTCATGTTGTATACATTGTATATTTATAATGGATGGATTTTGGGCTGAATTCAAGAGTAAATATTGATCAATCAATGTAGAAAATATTTGATTTTATGAAATCAAATCTTCCTTTTTTGATCCAATCTTCATCAATTTCTTGCCAAATCAATGTAAATTTCGAAATTTGCCAGCTTTGATGAGTTGCTTGGACCTCAAGAATGAGAGAAAAAATCACTTTGCATTTAATTTTGATTTTATACCTTATTTTTTAAATTTAATTTGTTTTTAAATGAATAAAATCCAAATTAAATAGAAAAATAAAGACAAAATTCGTGGCATTGGGCTTGAAGGTTCCAAATAAGATAAGGAACAAGTTTAAACCAAGAAAAACTAGGCCCATTTGCAAAATTTTGGATTTTGACAAGTATTTCTCTTTGTGCACCTCTTCAAAAATGCCCAACTTGTGCAAGGTGTATTTTGCTCAATTTTCCACATTTTTGAGTGTTCTTGGACTTTTTAGAAAGATCTAGGTGTCCTCTAAACAACATCTTTGGTTTCATCTCAATTGGAGTTTCCATGCTCAATAAAACTTCATTACAAAAAGTTGACTTTTTGTTGACTTTGAAAAGGACCTGTAATGTTTTGATCCATATCTTCCAAATGAAGCAATTTTTGACCTAGCTTGTGAGACATGAAGTTGTAGAGAATTGAATTTCCTTCAAAATGAGAGGTGGTGGAAAAATTTCTGAAAAAGTATGAAGAAGTTATGCTCAGTCAAAGTTCAGTTGACTTTTCTCTAGGAAACCCTAATTTGGAAAGTTTGACTTTTGAGCAAATCTTGAGTTTTCTTGATGAATCATGATCAACCCTTGATCAAATGATGAATGTCACTTCAAAATGAGGATGTTGACCAAAAATCAGGAAGTTTGACTGTATGTTGACCATAGTTGACTTTTTGTCCAATATAGTTGATTTTCAACCATCTGAGCAATTGTCTGAGGAAACTTGACTTGTAAGGCTTAAAACTTGACATGGAGATTCTTTGAAGCATATGAGGAGGCATGATGACCATTGATGATGTTGGAAATTCATCTGGATCTGAGGATAGCCAAACCCTAGTTTGGGTTGATTGTCTAGGAGAGAGTTTGTCTGATCAACTCTTGAGGAATCCTTGAGTATGGATGTATGAAATGTCTTAAGGAATAAGAGGGAAAATTTTGGGGTATGACAGCTGCCCCTGTTCAATATTCTTATACTGGAAAGGTTAGATTGGCATGCTTGCCTTTTGTGACCTGGAAGTAGAAGATGATTGAACACTCGAGTACACCTGAAAATTTGCACTCGCCGTTGATTGATGATGCATGGGAATGGGCTGATAGATGACATTTGGAGAAGCCGGGAACTTCACTGGGGAATGAGTCGTATGCTAGACTCAAGAATGACGTCTGAAGAAAAAACGTCGGAGATGGGCTTAAGATGCCATCTGGAGAGACTGATGCTGGGGAGTGAGCTGTACGTTAGACTCTGCAGGTATTCTTGAAAATAGTAGGGAGCATGGAGATGGGCTTAAGATGCCATCCGAAGAGAACGATGTCGAGTCGTACGTTAGACTTCAACACTCGTATTTGAATGAAGTTATTGGTTTGTATAGGTTTTTTAACCAAATATGCAACATTCTGAAAGTGGAGAGATGTCGATAAATAGTCGGAGATGGGCTTAAGATGCCATCCAAGGCAACTGAGTCGTGCGCCAGACTATGTAGTCGCTGTTGATAATAAGAGAGTGTCAGAATAAATCTTTGTCTCGATTACTCTGAGGGGATAATGGTTGGCAGAAGGTGGACAACTTCCCTGTTGTGCTTCGGGTGTTGATCCAATGCCTGTTATCGGAGGATAACTTGTGTGATCGTTCGGATAGGGTTTCCCGTCTGGCTTCGGGTATTAATCCTGGATCTGTTGTCGGAGGACAACTGGGGCGGTCGTTTCGGATAGGGTTTCTCGTCTGGCTTCAGGTATTAATCCTGGACCCGTTGTCGGAGGATAACTGGGGTGGTCATTCGGATAGGGTTTCCCGTCTGGTTTCGGGTATTAATCCTGGACCTGTTGTTTCAGAAGTGATTTTCATCTGTTTGGGAAAAGCAAAAGAAACTTTGATAGAATATCGTTAGTCTTATGCAGATCATGATGCACGATGTAATGTGTATGAATAATATATGCATAAGTTATGGCTTCTATGAAAAATGTATGAATGATATATGTTGTGGTATTTAAAAACATATCCATCTTGAAGAAGATGTGAATGCTCCGCTTGGGGATTGTGGCTTCTGTCTGGGGACAAAACGGATGGAAACCCTGAGAAGAAAGATAACCTTGATTCCTCCGATGCAATATCTGACCAAGTCTTGAGCCTAGATATTTGTTGAGGACGGTAGAGATTGAGAGGTATGCTGCCGAGGATCTTGTGCGTAGACCCTCCTGGGGGAAAATTTGGAGGCGCTCTACTGGGGATCTTGCGTATAGATCTTACTGGAGAGTATTCGATCATCGCTGGGAGACAGGGCTGGAGCCCGTTGAAGCCTCTAGCTGGGGAATAAAAGTCGTAGATTTCCTCCGATGCACTATCTGACCAAATCTCAAGTCTGGATATTGCTGTTGCCGGGGGAATGGTATTTGTTGAGAGATATTCTGCTAGGGACAAATACCTCTGCTGGGGATGAAATGTTATTGCTCGAAGACCGATGCAACATGATTCAGCTGGTCGGGGATTCATTGTTCGGGGACTAACGTGATGGCGCCTGGAATGGCTGGATTAGTGGAGGAGAATGTGTATTCCGCTGGGGGGAGATTTGGGGTGAGCGACACTTCTGTGGGGATTGTTCTCTACAGGGGAACGTATTGGTGACTTTCGTCGCCATGTCAATTCCTATAGCTTGTAGCAATTATCCTTGTTCGTTCACTTTTTGCATGTTTGTAAATAGCTATTTATTGTTAGATGCATATAATCATTCAAAGCAAACGTTGGACTTTATGCAAACAACAACAGTGAAAATTGTAAAGAGAAAGAAACTTGTATTTAATTTGAAAGGCGGCGTATGGCCAAGTAATTTGTACAAGAGAAAAGTAAAAAGCTATGCGGAAACAATCTCGTTAAGTTCCAACTATGCTAGTACTCATATATTTCGATTATCTCATCTCCTTGCTGTCAATAGAAAGTGAGTGAATTGATTTTCGCCCTTTGAATCTTGAATGCTGATAGTAGTAGTTTGTAGATAGGTGATCTGGACGAGACATAGTCGTACGCTTAAATCCATAACTTTTGCCTAGACCGCCCTTTCGGGTTTTTAGTCTACCGGGATACCCTTTTTTGCCCAAGCCGCCTTTGCAGGTTTTCGACTTGCCGGGTGTACATGTTTTGTATATATATCCTTAACTTTTGCCCGAACCCTTTTGGTTCGCCAGGATGCCCTTAATTTTGCCTAGGTCAGTCGACCTAGCGGGTCTCATTTATGCGTAGTATTTTTTGACTATGTCAGCATTCACAGGGTGTGGGAAGTCTTCACCATCCATGGTGCTAAGTATCATAGCTCCGCCTGAAAATACTGTCTTGACTACGAATGGTCCCTCATAGGTGGGAGTCCATTTGCCCCTGGGATCACCTTGTGGAAGAATGATGCGCTTGACTACTAGATCACCGACTTGGTAAACTCGGTGCTTGACCTTTTTGTTAAATGCTCGATCATTAAACCGATAGATCATCCATGGCAAATGGGCGAGTCGTTCTCATCGACCAAGTTGATCTGGTCAAGGCGATGCGGATCAATCGTCTTCGCCTAGCTACGTATCACGGAGGACTACGGTTGAGGTACGAACCTTGATTGGTAGGACTGCTTCCATACCGTATACAAGAGAGAAAGGGGTTGCCCCTGTTGATGTCCGTACTGTAGTGCGGTAACCATGAAGAGCAAATGGTAACATCTCATGCCAATCCTTGTAAGTCACTGTCATTTTCTGTATGATCTTCTTAATGTTCTTGTTGGCGGCTTCCACTACGCCATTCATCTTAGGCCGATAAGGAGAAGAGTTGTGATGCTTGATCTTGAACTGCATGCAGAGTTTAGTGATCATTTTGTTGTTGAGATTAGAACCGTTATCTGTGATGATCCTTTTGGGAGTGCCATACTGACAGATAAGATTATGCTTGATGAATCGAGCCACAACATTCACAGTAGCAGATCTGACGAGGTACTTCTACCCATTTGGTGAAATAATCAATTGCCACAAGGATGAAACGATGTCCGTTGGAAGTTGTGGGCTTGATTTATCCAATCAGTTCAATGCCCCACATTGCAAAAGGCCAAGGAGCGGTTAAAACATTCAGAGGTACTGGAGTACGTGCACTTTGTCTGCATATATCTGGCACTTGTGACAAGATCGAGCATAGCGGTGACAATCAGTTTCCATGGTGGACCAATAGTAACCTGTTCTTAGTATCTTCTTGGCCATGGTATGTCCACTGGAATGGGTACCAAATGCGCCTTCGTGTAATTCTTCCATGATACGTTCCGCTGTTTTTCGGTCTACACAACGGAGCAAGCACAAATCGTGATTGCGCTTGTATAAGATGTCGTTGCTGAGGAAGAATTTGGATGCAAATCTTCTCAAAAACTTCTTATCATTGATAGATGCCCTTGCGGGATATTCCTGCGTCTCAAGATACCTCTTCACATCGTAGTACCAAGGTTTCTCTTCTGTATCAAGTTCACAACAGTATGTCGGTCCGTCAAACCTTTCAATGATGACCTGGGGAGCCTTGTTGTCCCATCTGACCTTGAACATAGATGACATAGCAGCTAATTTTCATACCCCAATTTTTGACCTAATATACCACCTTACATTTGCATCACTGCATCACTAACAGCTCAGAACAGAATTAATCGGGTGTGGCTTTTACAGGTCAAAATTAGGGTTTCATCAATTTTTCATCTGATTCAAGAGGCAATCAATTAGGGTTTGAGTTTCACTCACCTCAATTGATCCATCTTAATCAAATCATCAACCTCTGATCTTCAGATATCCAATTTTTTCTCCTGATCTATCGAGGATCGACCAATTAGGGTTTTTATCGAGGATAAGCAATCATTGATTTTGTGATCAATGAATGACTTTTTTGCTTAGAGATTGATCTTCATATCTTCAATACAACATGTTGACCTAATTTCTGGATTCAAAACATCACAGAAGTTCACAAACTTCATCAGTCAATTTCTGGATCATCTGATGAAATTTCATCTGCACTGAAAAGTCAAACTTTGACTTTTGGTCAACTTTTTCAAGATAAAACTTTTTCAATCATCAAAATACTTCAAATGATCCATCATGATCATAAAAAATGAAGAAATTTGGAAAAGTCAACAAAAAGTCAAAATTTGCAACACTTAGAAAATTTTTCAAGTGTTAAAATTTCACATTTTTTCCAAACTTCATGGCATTTTTTCACATAGTTCCATTTGGAATTAGGAAAAACTCAAAACATGAACGTTGTAGCCCTTGAAACAAGCTTTCCAAAATGTCCAAAAACTTGCAAATCCATGGTGTCTAGCTATACTTTTGATTTTGAAACATAGAGCTCCAAAAGCCATGATTTTCAAGTACAAGCTTCAAAGTTACAAGGCATTTTTTGATTTTTCTTTCTAGAACACTTGCCACCTAGCCAATGTGGATTAGAACTGATAAAAATCAATTGAGAAAGTAATTATGATGAGATAAGATCAAGGTGAAAATTTAACCATGGTTAAAAGGAAGCTTCCTTTTGCATTTATTGCAAAAATGACTTTCTTGCCCTCTAAGGCAAGTTGTCCAACTCCAAGCCTATCTCTTTTCACTTGCCATTCATAAATCTTGACCTATAAATAGAGGTCATGTTTTCCATTTGAAACTACACCAAAGCTATGCCAAAACAAGCTTTCTCACTTCTTTCTTAATTTTCAAGTAACATAGTGCAATTTGAGAAAACTTGTATTTTTTAAAACTTGTGAAAAAACATGAGAGATTTGGTGTCTAACATGTCTTAAACATCATATGTAATTGGTTTGTAACTTAAAATCAACACAAGAAACACTAAAAATCATAATTGCATTTCATGTTTCTAAACTTGCCAAAACTACCTTAACATTCGAATTCGATCTTTGGCTCGAGCAAGTTATGATTTTTTGACTCAAACATCATCAACATACTCCATATGAATGATGCAGACCATTAACTTTAACCTGTAACACCTCTAACATCAAATTCGAGTTTCACTTTGAAGCCAATGCAGGTGGACTTGGTTGGAATGATCCGGGCAAATTCATGAGGAGCAGACCATCCTCACACGATCCTTGAAGTCCGTTGGTGCTATAGGAATCATCAAAACAGTTCTGGAAACACTCCATTAACGATTTCGATCTCAGCTTCAAGAGGTAAGAACTCGAACTTCAAACTCCTTGATTCTTTGCTTCCAGTTCAAAAAGCTCTTGGCCTTTTTGTTTCTGCACCATCACTGATCAATAACCCTCAATCAATTGCTCAATTCATTCACCATACACGATTTCAATTAGAATTTTCAAAACTAGGGTTCTTCGTGTTCGTGTGAAATTTAATCATGTTAAACTGGAAATAAATGAAATTAAACAACATCATCATGTTCCTGGGTTTAAAACGATCAAGTTTGATGTTTACATCATTCAATTTCATCAAGAAATAAGGATTTTAGGATTGATTGAAGATTGGAGAGGATGAAGAACACTGCGCGCGTTTTTTTCAAATTCAAATATCCAGTTTATAATATTATAACATTGTTTGATTTCAATACACGGATGTATTGCCGCCCCAGCGGTTGCCAGCTCACTCTTAAGTCATTCTTGCCACGCCTTGCCTAATGGTCCCGGGTTCGAGTAGCCTTGGGACCATTTTTGCCAAACTTTGTCATTTTTTTTTCATATTTTTTGCAAACTTTGACTCTTTCAAAACCCAATCAAAACTCCTCACTTTGAGGTGATTTTTTGTACACATGTCAATTAACATATCTATTTTATGATAGTGTCAAAAAAATTCAGAAAAACTTTCATCTGATTATATTTTTATCGAGCCGAAAACGATACTTTTGAGTACTTTTCAAAGCACTTTCAAAGGCGTTTTTTTTCAAACTTTCGAAGCCCGATTCTTTTTCAAACTTCTCACAAGTATATTTCATTTTTAAAAACTACTTTCAAGATCATTTTTTCAAAAACTTTTCATCAAACTTACATCTTTTTCCATGATCGATCCGATTTAACGATAAAACCGAAATCGTTTTCTCTCGAATTTCTTAACCGATCATAGGCCTCCCTCATGGTGTAAGTCCCAAAAATTCTTTTATGTACATAAATATTTCCTTGTACATATCCAATTCTTTTATGTACATACCAACTTTTACTTGTACATAATACAGATACCTTTGTAAATACTCAAAGGAGACAAACTCCGTTTGTTGTCATTTAACTTGTATATACCTTTGGATACCATTGGTATTAAAAGGAGCATTATTCGGTGAAGCGCTTTTAAACCAATGGGCCTCCCTTACGGTGTAAGTCCCAACCCTCCTATGTACATCCACACCTCCTTGTACATAAATACTCGTTCGTGTACATATTTACTTCCTTGTACACAATTCAAACTTGTAAATAATCAAGTTACGCTCGTTTTAAACGTCCGTTTTACACACACTTGTTTATATTTCCTTTATAAACTCCTGTAAATAAACTTTACACGCATTGTTTATATTTCCTTCATAAACTCCTATGAATAAACTTCATACATATTTGTTCATACAACTGTCTAGTTATAACATAACAACTAGTCTAATCAATAGGTTTCTCACAGAGTTTAGCCTCCGCTTGGGCTTTATACAAGATAACTCGTTCATCTGAGTTCAGCCTCCTCTTAGGCTTCATATAAGAAAACTCGTTCATCTGAGTTTAGCCTCCGCTTAGGCTTCATATAAGACAACACTCCCCTGCTGAGTCAGCCTCCTCTTGGGCTTCGTTCAAAAGAACTCCTCGTTGAGTTTAGGTTTCTCTTGGGCATCAAAAGAGTATAATTTCCCGGTGAAATTTCTCTTAATCCTAAGAGGATGGTTTCCCGGTGAAACCCCTTTTAAAGTCAAAGCCAGCCATACCCTATAGCTTCCTCTTGAGCTTCATACAAGGACCCTCAAGGACCCTCGATGACCCTCAGAATGCCTCCTCTTGGGATTACAATACAAGGACCCATGGGCTTCTTAAAAGCATCCCCTTTGAAATTCCTGGCAGCAGATACTTGATGTCACAGAGAATGTTATGACACAGTATCTGACACTATGTTAACAATTCACACAGTAAATACAGAAGGCAGTAAAGAACACAATAAGTTGTTTACCCAGTTCAGTGCATAACTACACTTACATCTGGAGGCTACCAAGCCAGGGAGGAAATTCACTATTAGTAGAACTAATTCAGGAATAAACCAACCAGTTTATCTCCTTCACTTAAAACCTACCCAATGACACTTCAATCTAAGTCCTACCTAGACCTGAGTTCCTACTCACTCCCCCTCAATCACAACAGTGATATCAACCTATTGATTAATTGAATTGTGAAGACACACTTTAATAAACTATCTTGATCTTGCTTCAAAGCTTTCAATCAAGAGACAAACACTCGTGCTTCAAAGCTTTGAGTGATAAACTACCCTTACAAACAAATCCTAGTCCAAGCACTTATCAATTGATAATTGTTTGGCTCACACGAGAAACTAGAATTACACAAATACAACTGTTAAATCTCTTAACAGTACACAAATAACAACCTGCTATATCTTCAATAAATTCCAGAGGCGTTACAGCAATGTAAGCGTTGAATTCCTTTTATAGAAGCAGTCTTGAATCTTCAGTTTTGGGCTTCCATAAAGATAGCTAGGGTTCACTTAATTTAATCCTAAAAACATGGTCTTTTCAACAACCAATTTAGATTTAATTAAGATTAACCTAGCAGCCATGTGAGCATGCTTTCTAATAACAGAAAAACATAATTTAGCATCTCAACAAACTTCCTGAAAAATCTCAGGAAAAACAGATTCTGCAGAACAGAATGTCACACTGAATGTCATAACATCTGTTATGACATCAGACTGTTTTCTGCAGAATTTCCAGCACAGCTTTAGCTTCCAGTTCTGAGCTGTCCTTTAAACATCCTTGTCCAGTAGGATTTATCTTCAATCTCTGAATGTCATGACGTTTATCAAGACATTGCTATAACCTAGTTTTACCAAAATTGATGCCAACTTAAAACACTAACACCCTTAATCCAATCAATTTCTCCTTGAGATTTAGACGTTTATCATCTCTATGGAAGAAGTATCTTATCTGTCCCATCACATACAATCAAAAACTTTTCAAAACTCTTTTCAAACAAAAAACATCTCTTAATCGTAAGTGGTAACACTTGTACACTCAAGCAAAACACCCAATGCTTACAATTAAAAGATTCAATCATTTTTCAAACATCTTTCTAAAACTCGTAAGTGGTAACGCTTGTACACTCAAGCAAAACACCTATAACTTACGACGAAAGATTCAATCAATCAACCCTTCAAAATGTATGTGATGAAATAGATTATATACATTTTTCATTAAGATGACATTTGTCTTTTTCTCTTACTAACATCGCGTTGCTTCCACTAGCATAAGTGGGAACTACGATTGCTCTGACTTTCTCAACATCCCTTTGAGAATACGTAGGCACAAGGTCTCATCCTTGGCGAGCAAAACTTCTCCCTCAAACCAAACAAACCATAGCTCCCTTTAGATCCGAGCTACATATGCTCTGATTCCCATTAAGGGATATGTATGTAGAAGATCCCAATGATCTTTGCGAGCACAATAATAACAAAACCTAGGATCCCACATAATCTATCCTTCTTAAAATCCAAAGGAGAAACTTTCCCAATCTTAGAAATAGCAACTTAAAACACACAAACATATCAAACATATTCATATATAAAGCTATGGATAACCATATATATTTAGGGTGCTCCATCTATTCCCTTTATATAACAAACCCCCTTACCCGGAATCTCCCCAATGCGTTGCGTCTAGTTTGCGCTAGTCGTAATGCATATCATATCAATTGAGGGTATTGCAGCTTTCCCCTTTTTCATAATCATTTTCTTGTGTTGGAAATAATAAAGATTGATGCTCGTGGCATCTTTATAAACAAATCAAAAGAGTAAATCGTTTGAGCGGAGGATCGAATTGATTCGATTCCTAGCGTCACTTTTAGCGTGAGCAGGAAAATGGCGACTCTGTTTGGGGAATACGCTAAATTTTGATTTTCAAAAATGTGACTCTGGCAAGAGCACCAAGCTTTGTTTTCAAAAGAAAAAAAAGGTTAAGCTTTCATATGTGCATATGTTTGTTTTTCTTTATTGTGTGTTTCGCGATTTCATCGATGGAAAGAAATCCTAACGGTTAAGAAACATTTTAAGATCTAGGTGGGGTATAGTCCTATTAACTTGTGAGAAGTCTCAGTACTTACGGAGTTAATTTGAGATCCCTCTCTCAGTGGAGGTTGTCTTAGGAGTATTTGTGTTTAGCAAGTATTTGCGAAGACATTTTGCTTTTAAGGGAACTTGTGAAGCTGAGTGGCTGTAGAACACATAACCCATCCTGGCCATTTAGGATGTAGTGCATAAATTATTCAGGCGTAAGCTTAGAATAATTGTCATGCGAGACTACGATCAGGCGAGTTTTTCTTGAAAAATATTATTGGACTTCGAGTATTCAACAAATCCGATAATATTTCAAAGAGAAGCGTTGAACCTGTATTATCAGTAGAACCCGTTTCACAGATGAATAAGCCCTTAGAACTTACCCACGTTTGGTTCTTATCGTTGGCCTCATGCTCGTGACTTCAAACGCTTGACCGTGTGTATAACAACTAACCATGTTTGTAGCATTCATGTATTCATTCAAAAACTTCATTTCTCTTCCCATTTCCAAAGAATTTAGAGATTTTTCTTTGTAAATATTTTAGGTTAGAGTGATGGACGTCGGAGGAAGATTCACCAAAATACAGTTTAAGATTCTGATGTAGGAAAGTTAAAGAGTTAGCATCCTTGGTAGAAGATCCCTCGGATTTCGACGCTATGGAACTCTTTTTAGCTTACGAACACTAACGTTGATGAAGGACTTCTCAAAACTTTCGTTCAATTTTACGATCCAGTTTATCGCTGTTTCACTTTCCCTGATTATCAGTTGATGCCTACTTTGGAAGAGTACGCACACATCCTAGGTATCTCAGTATCAGACAAAGTGCCTTTCAATGGTTTGGAAGCCATTCCTAAGTCACCAGTCATTGCGACAATGACTCACTTAAAGAAATCTGAGATAGACAAAAACCTAACTACCAAAGGAAAACTCTTAGGACTCACTTCAAAGTTCCTAATGGATAAGGCTCTCAAATTCTCTGAAGTCGGTAGTATGGTAGCCTTTGAAGCTATTTTAGCTTTACTCATCTATGGATTGGTGTTGTTTCCCAACGTCCCAAGTTTCGTTGATATCAATGCCATAAGAATTTTTCTGATTGGAAATCCCGTTCCCACTTTGCTTGGTGACACGTATTTCTCCATTCACCATAGGAATCGTCAAGGAGATGGAACTATCGTATGTTGTGTACCTCTGTTTTTCAAATGGATTGTCTCACACTTGCCTAAATCTCCTATCTTCCGCGAAAACAAAGATGATTGGCATTGGTCTCGAAGGCTCATGTCTCTTACAAACGACGATATCCATTGGTATACCTTGGCAGACAATGAGATGGAAATCATTGAAAGTTGTGGAGAATTTGCCAACGTACCTCTCATCGGTACAAAAGGAGGAATCAACTACAACCCATTCTTGGCGAGACGTCAACTCGGATATGCGAACTCTATTAAACCTCTTGGTTTTACGGTAGAGAGCTACTTTTATCATGAGGGGGAAGATTCCCAAGGTTTGAAAGCCAGAATGATAAGAGCTTGACACCACATCCGAAGGAAAGAAAGAGGTAAGGCAAGGAATTGTGTAGCCATGGAAATCTACACTTCTTGGGTGAAGAAAAGAGCAAAGGAATTCCGAATGCCTTATGCGTATGAAGAACCTATGTTCTCAGCAGCTTCCAAATCAACAATTTTTCCCGTTGAGACTATGGGAGAATACCAAGAAGCTTTGGCCAAGATGAGGCTTGAGAAAGAGGCTTTGGAAGATAAGTTCTTAAAGACTGATCTCGAGAATGAGAAGCTCAAGAAGCAAGTCAAAGATCATGAAAAGACGCTTTACTTCCAAGATGAATGGCTCATGGAGAAAGATGAGAAGATTCGTCAGAAAGATAACGCGATCAAAAGATACATCAAAGAAAGGAAAAGAAATCTTGAGGAAATGACAACTAGCGATCCTGCTCCCGACGAGTGGAAGAAAGTCATTAGCAAGCTAAAAGCCGAGAAAGTTGAACTAAAAGTTCACTATGGGAAGGAAATCCTGAAGTTGAAGCTACATCAAGCCTTTGGATCTTCATCCGACGAGGACGATTAATTAGTTTAGATTGTAATTTTATCATTTATTCTATCATTGAATATGCTATGCTCAAAAGCAAAAATTGTTGTAATCTTCTTTCAATAATTAATAAAATAAGTGTTTTCCATCCAAATATCTGCCAGAAATTTCTCTTTTAGCATAAATTCTTTGGAAATTATTTTCTCTCTACATTCATAATCATGCATCATGTTTTGCATATCGAGTTTGTTGTCTAGAATCTTATCTTTTGGAACTTTTTCCAGAAAGAAAGATCGTCAAGCTGTCGCGTCTTAGAGTTTCTCGACCACGTCCACAGCCAACTCGTACATACAATACACGTTCAAAAAGAAGGAAAATAATGGAAGGCTTTGAGCAAGAAAATGTTGAGCTTCGTAGCACAGTAACAACACTTCAAGAAGAGGTGGAGAGACTCACTTCTTTAGTAAGTTCATTGGCAACCGCGCAAAGTCAGCAAGCAACATTGAGCAGTCAAAATCAAGCGGCAATTTCAGAGATCACTACTACTCCAGTTTCTACTGTTACTGTTAGCAGTCCTCTCTTCAGTATGCCAGAAGGTTATCCATGGGGCATGCCTTTCAATTTCGGCATCGGATTTCGTTAGCCTACTTCTCAGGTACAAACAACCACGTTTGAGGTGCCTACTTTACAGAACTCAACACTTACTCCACAGCATGGAGTAACTTTTCCACAAGTCACTATGTCGGTTTCTCAACCGATCATGACAAACTCAGCTTCTATAGTTCACACTACTGCGGACGAAGAAGTACACCATAACCTAGGCGACAACACGAATCCTCGTGGCCAGATGGAGACTCTCCAGGAGCAGCTCCTCAAGATGCAGCTTGAGATCAAAACAATCCGTGGAAAGGAATTGTTTGGGAAAAACGCCCACGATCTATGCCTAGTTCCTCGCGTAAGGATACCCGCTAAATTCAAAGTCCCTGACTTTGAAAAGTATAAAGGAAATTCCTGCCCGCAGAGTCATCTTACGATGTACGCTAGGAAGATGTCTACGTACAATGACAATCACCAATTGTTAATTCACTATTTCCAAGATAGTCTCATAGGCGCCGCACTGAAGTGGTACATGGGACTAGACAGTGCGAATATCCAAACGTTCAATGACCTAGGCGAAGCCTTTGTCCAACAATACAAATTCAACTTGGACATGGCTCTAGATCGGGATCAACTCCGCTCCATGTCTCAGAAAGAAAAAGAGACGTTCAAAGAATACGCTCAACGATGGAGGGAAATTGCTGCCCAAGTCAACCCACCGTTGGAAGAAAAGGAAATGACCAAGGTTTTCTTAAACACTCTTGGCCCATTTTACTATGAACGCATGATCGCCAGCGCTCCCGGATATTTCACCGAGATGGTAAGCATGGGAATGCGACTAGAGGAAGGAGTTCGAACAGGACGCCTGGTCAAAGAAATAGGATCTTCTAGTGGAACTAAGAAGATTGGAACCAATTTTCCAAAGAAAAAGGAACATGACATAGGAATGGTATCCCGAGGGAAACCATGAAAGAATGTCAGTCAACAGCAACAGGTAGCTGCCATAGCACCCACTGTTAATACAAGTCCAAATACAGGAATTGCTCCGCAGTTCCAGCAAACTCAACAGCCTCGACAACAGGCTCAGCAGTTCAGCAATCAAAACCGTGCGCCCAGGGTCTCACAATTTGATCCAATTCTGATGACGTACACAGAACTATATCCTGCATTAATAGAAAGAAATCTTGTACAAACAAGATTACCGCCTCCAGTACCAGAAAAATTACCATGGTGGTACAGAGCAGACGTATCTTGCCCTTTTCATCAAGGGGCATCGGGTCATGATCTTGAGCATTGCATAGCGCTGAAAGCCGAGGTACAAAGGTTAGTAAGGTCTAACCTTCTCTCCTTCAGAAATACAAATCCAAATGTACAAGCAAATCCACTTCCCAGTCATAGTGGACATGCTGTGAATTTGATACTAAGGAATACAGATCGATATCTTGTCACCAATGTGAATCTGATAAGAGAAAGTTTAGTACAGCTCCATGGAACATACAGTACAATGAGCGCCTTCGCTAAACACGACTACATAGCCTGCAGAATCTGCTTCAAGGACTTTCGAGGATGTCCAACTGTGAGGGCAGACATTCAACGGTTAATAGACATTGGCGATCTTTAGATCTTCAGAAATAGAAACGATTATGATGTGAATACGGTAGGGCATTTTCCGCATGAGCTTTTAGTCTCAGATATCAACTCGGAAATTCCCAAAGTAAACGTCATCATCCCCTGTTTCAATGTGCCCGAATGTGCAGAAATTGAGTACAATGGTCCAAAAGTTTCAGAATCTCCCTTGGTGATCTGTCCACCTGGTCCTGTTCCATACATTTCTAACAAAGCAATTCCCTATCAATACAGTGCAACTATGATAGAGGATGGGAAGGAGAAACCCATGCCAACTCTTTCAGCCAATGTCAATATAACTGAAATTGGACGAGTAACGCGAAGTGGATGCGTACATGCTCCGTTGCTCCCAAAGCCGCCTGTTGTTCCTATGGTGGGACGAAATCCAGTTAATACACCGCCCGAGAACCCCACGAGGATTCCCGTTGATAATCCAAATGTAAACGTTGGACCATCTGATGGAACCAACGTCAACTCAGATTTCGATGAAATTTTGAAGCTAATCAAGAAAAGCGAGTACAGAGTTGTGGATCAGTTGATGCAGACTCCCTCCAAGATTTCTATACTATCTCTACTTCTGAATTTTGAAGCTCACCGAGAGGCTTTAATGAAGGTGCTAGATCAAGCTTACGTAGATCACGACGTAACTACAGATCAGTTTGGGGGAATTGTAGGCAACATAACAGCTTGCAACAATTTAAGCTTCGGTGATGAAGAACTCCCAGAAGAAGGAAAAGATCACAATCTGGCTCTACATATCTCAATGATTTGCCAATCAGATTCTCTGTCCAACGTACTAGTGGATACCGGTTTGTCCTTGAACGTAATGCCAAAAACGACTCTCGCTCGTTTAGCTTACAAAGGAACGCCGATGAAGTTCAATGACATAGTGGTAAGGGCCTTTGATGGGTCGAGGAAATATGTTATTGGGGAAGTTGATCTTCCAATGACGATTGGTCCGCATACCTTCCAAATCACTTTCCAGGTCATGGATGTGCCAGCTGCTTACAGTTGTTTGCTAGGAAGACCATGGATACATGAAGCGGGAGCTGTGACATCCACTCTCCATCAAAAACTGAAGTTCACAGTAAATGGGAAGCTAGTAACCATCATCGGTGAACAAGCCTTACTAGTCAGCCATTTATCCAACTTTTCTTTCATCATAGCCAACAACGTTGAAGGGACACAATTCCCAGAACATCCGTTAGAAGATGAATCTACAAGCGAAAACAGATCATATATCTCCTCTTACAAGGAAGCAACACAAATGGTGAAAGATGGTAATACTGCAGGTTGGGGACAAGTAATAAAACCTTACAACAACGAGACAAAAGCCGGGCTCGGGTTCGCTCCAGTATTTCCTAAAGACAAGCAAAGGGATGAAACACTTCGTCCAATCAGAGAAGTATTCCACAGTGGGGGTTTCTTAAACCTGGTTCTTCAAGAAGTTAACGTTCTTACCAATGATGGTGATGAAGACGATCTCTCTAGATCTGAAGAGTGGAGCACTTATCTTACCAGCTTTGAATATGTGTCTCAGGAAGAATCGTATGCGCCATTTTATCCTCCAACTGATCAATTCAAAGGCATGTCCTTACAAAAGAATGAAAATCCACCTGTCCCTTCTGAAGTTTGGGATACCTTGGGAGAACCAAGTGGAAAGTTTGACTACATGGTGAAATACACTGCGCCTGAAAGCTCAAAAATCAAAATTGAAGATATCCAGCCAACTGGATGGGTGATTCTTTTGAGTATCCTAGTCAACCAGAAGAGGTGTATACATCCTCCCGATCTCATCAACCAATTGAGGTTCCAAATGAAGATCTCTGTTTAATGCGCTAGTGGAATTTGTTAAACCAGATCTTAATTACCACTACATCAACGTAATTACTGAAGATCAGGGATACGATTCGGGATACGAACTGGAAAGTGTCGCCGACAACGAGTCTCTTCACTCAGAAGATTGGAGAATACATCCTCAGAATTCAGCACATATGCCAATAGAAAGTACATATGCTGTATCCCATGCTTCTCGATCTGTCCGTCAAGCAGAAGAAGATCGTTTCAGTAGCACAAAAGGCAAGGTCAACCGTCCAGAGTCTTCAAAGCCTGTTCGACCAATGACCAAAGTCTACTCAAGAAATAAACCAAGTGGAAAACTACCAGAGTACCTCGATGTCCAAGGAGTTCGCTACTATTGGAAGCCTGTTGAAGTTCGGACTAACGTTCATAGCTCTAAGTAGTTTATTTTGCTTTTGTTTTGAACTCTCGCTTCGCCCAAAGCGAAGAGATGTTTTATAGGGTTTAGCTTTTAAATAATTTCTCTTTGTCTTGCCCAAGACAAATGAGTTTGTATTTTGGGGCCCTGTTTCATATTGTGAATCATAAATAAAAATGCGTTATTTTGATTCCACATTTTGTGTTTGTTTTTCATTTTACCCTTTTCTTGGAAATGATAATCCTAAAAAACACAATAAAAATCTTCAAAAAAATAATAATAATAAAAGATCTGCATACACTTTCACGTTAACTTTGTCTAAAAAAGAAAAGTTAATTAATCAAACATAAATAAAAAATGCAGATTAACAAATGGACAAATCCATTAAAAGCAATAACTCTATGCTCTCTCCCAACTTTGAAATCCCCAGTGAAGTTGCCAAGGAAGAAGTTGAAGAAGAGATCCCGGATGAGATTTCTCGACTACTTAAGCACGAGGAAAGAATCATTCAACCTCACAAAGAGTCTTTGGAAGCAATCAATTTAGGTTCTGAGGAAGACAAAAAAGAAATAAACATCGGAGCTCTACTCGATAGCAATGTCAAGGGCAAACTGATAGATCTTCTCAAAGAATATGTTGATGTGTTCGCTTGGTCCTACCAAGACATGCCGGGTTTAGATACCAGCATCGTGGAGCATCACCTGCCGTTAAGACCAGAGTGTCCACCAGTTAAACAGAAACTGAGAAGAGTTCACCCTGAAATGGCCGACAAAATCAAAAAGGAAGTTCAAAAGCAGCTCGATGCAGGTTTCCTCGTCACCTCTGAATATCCTCAATGGTTATCCAACATAGTACCTGTCTCCAAGAAAGACGGAAAGGTCAGAATGTGTGTTGGCTACCGGGACTTGAACAAAGCTAGTCCAAAAGACGATTTCCCACTACCGCATATCGACATGCTGGTGGATAGCACTGCAAAGTTCAACGTCTTTTCCTTCATGGACGGTTTTTCTGGCTATAATCAGATCAGAATGGCTCCCGAAGACATGGAGAAGACATCTTTCATCACGCCATGGGGCACGTTTTGCTACAAAGTAATGCCGTTTGGATTAAAGAATGCAGGCGCAACTTACCAAAGGGCGATGACTACTCTCTTTCATGACATGATGCACAAAGAGATCGAAGTCTACGTGGATGACATGATAGCAAAGTCTGACACTGAAGAAGAGCATATAGAATATCTCTTGAAATTGTTTCAGCGACTAAGGAAATTTCAGCTCCGCCTGAATCCTAACAAATGCACCTTTGGGGTAAGATCCGGAAAACTCCTAGGTTTCATCGTCAGTCAAAGAGGTATTGAAGTTGACCCTGACAAAGTAAAGGCTATTCAAGAAATGCCTACGCCACATACAGAGAAACAAGTAAGAGGATTTCTTGGACGGTTGAATTACATCTCCAGGTTTATCTCTCAAATGACTGCTACTTGTGGGCCGATATTCAAGCTTCTCCGCAAAAACCAAGAGGTTGTGTGGACAGAAGATTGCCAAAAAGCGTTTGACAGTATCAAAGAATACCTGTCAGAACCACCGATTTTGATTCCTCCAGTCGAAGGAAGACCATTAATCCTGTACCTTACCGTGCTAGAAGATTCCATGGGTTGCGTGTTTGGACAGCAAGATGAAACCGGTAAGAAAGAACATGTCATCTACTACTTGAGTAAAAAGTTCACAGACTGTGAAACTCGTTACTCCATGCTCGAGAAAACATGTTGCGCTTTGGTGTGGGCTTCGAAACGTCTCCGCCAGTACATGATCAATCACACGACTTGGTTAATCTCCAAAATGGATCCAATCAAGTACGTCTTTGAAAAACCTGCCTTAACAGGAAGAATTGCTCGATGGCAGATGCTATTATCTGAATATGACATCCAATACCGTGCCCAAAAAGTGGTCAAAGGAAGCATTCTTGCCGATCACTTGGCTTATCATCCGCTCAACGAATACCAATCTCTCAAGTTTGACTTCCCGGACGAGGATGTTATGTACTTAAAGATGAAAGATTGTGACGAACCATTACCCGAAGAAGGTCCTGATCCAGAATCTAGATGGAGTCTGGTCTTTGATGGAGCAGTTAACGTTTTTGGCAATGGAATTGGGGAAGTCATCATCACTCCTAAGGGTTCTCATATCCCGTTTTCCGCCAGATTGCTATTTGATTGCACCAACAACATCGCAGAATATGAAGCTTGTATCATGGGTATCGAAGAAGCCATCGACTTGAGGATCAAGATCCTTGACATATATGGAGATTCAGCCCTTGTGATCAATCAAATCAAAGACAAGTATGAAACTCATCATCTTGGTTTGATTCCCTACAGAGATTATGCAAGACGTTTGTTGACTTTCTTCAACAAAGTTGAACTGCATCATATCCCTCGACATCAGAATCGAATGGCAGACGCCTTGGCTACTCTATCTTCCATGTTCAAAGTCAATGATTGGAATGATATGCCTAAGATTCGTATCAGACGCCTTGAAAGACCTGCGTATGTATTTACAACTGAAGCAGTCTTCGATGATAAACCGTGGTTCCACGACATCAAACGTTTCCTTCAAACTCAGGAGTACCCACTTGGGGCATCATACAAAGATAGGAAAACTCTAAGGAGGCTTTCTAGAAATTTCTTCCTGAATGAAGATGTGCTATACAAAAGAAACTTCGACATGGTCCTGCTCAGATCCGTCGACAGACATGAAGCAGACACGATAATTCACGAAGTACATGAAGGGTCATTTGGAACCCATTCAAATGGGCATGCAATGTCCAGAAAAATCTTGAGAGTAGGATACTATTGGATAACAATGGAATCTGATTGCTGTAAACACGTCAAAAGATGTCACAAGTGCCAAATCTACGCAGATAAGATCCATGTGCCACCGACTCTACTCAACGTTCTTTCCTCTCCATGGCCTTTCTCCATGTGGGGCATCGACATGATTGGGATGATCGAACCAAAAGCGTCCAACGGACATCGCTTCATTCTAGTGGCTATTGATTACTTCACCAAATGGGTCGAAGCAGCATCTTACGCCAACGTTACAAGACAAGTGGTTGTGAGGTTCATCAAGAACAACCTCATTTGCCGATATGGAATTCCAAGTAAGATCATTACAGACAATGGATCGAACTTGAACAATAAAATGATGAAAGAACTGTGTAAGGAATTCAAGATCGAGCATCATAACTCATCTCCTTACCGGCCAAAGACGAACGGCGCCGTTGAAGCTTCCAACAAGAACATCAAAAAGATCGTCCAGAAGATGGTCATCACTTACAAAGATTGGCACGAAATGCTGCCATTTGCTCTGCATGGGTATCGTACTTCAGTACGCACTTCAACAGGGGCAACTCCTTTTTCTCTAGTATACGGCATGGAAGCAGTGCTCCCCGTAGAAGTTGAGATTCCGTCAATGAGAGTTCTCATGGAAACTAAGTTATCTGAGGCCGAATGGTGTCAAAGCAGATACGACCAGCTGAACTTAATTGAAGAAAAGCGCCTGACCGCTCTGTGTCATGGACAGTTATATCAAAGAAGGATGAAGAAAGCCTTCGACAAAAAGGTTCGACCTCGTGAATTCCGAGAAGGAGACCTCGTGCTTAAAAAGATTCATCTTTTCAACCGATTCTAGGGGCAAGTGGACTCCTAATTACGAAGGCCCGTACATCGTCAAAAGAAGCTTTTCTGGCGGTGCTATGACTCTCACAACCATGGATGGTGATGAACTCCCGCATCCTGTAAATGTTGATGCAGTCAAGAAATACTTTGTCTAAAAAAAACAAAAGAACGGCTCGGTAAGTCGAAAACCTGAAAAGGGCGGCTTAGGCAAAAAAGAGCGTCTCGGTGGATGACGAAAGGCGGTCGGCAAAAATTAGAGACAATAAACAGAAATTATCCTGATAGATTGAAAACCTGAAAAGGAAATCTATGCAAAAATTAAGGATACAAAAAAATGGCAAAGTAACTGCATCAGTTTGTACTTCGTCAATCTGAAGAATCTTCCATCGACGGATCTTCAATCAAATCTTCTGAAGCAACAAGCACAGTTGGAATTCAAAGTTGTTAGGGATAATAGTGGTTATTTGCTTTTAATGTAGCCTTTTCCCAATAAATTATCATTTCCAACTCTTGTAAATAGTTCATGGAATCACGCCTTTGGCTGATCACCATTCTATCAATAAATTTGAGCCTTGTGCCCTTTTGTTTGCAATTCCTGATTTATTCTGTTTTGCAAAATAACGCTTTTATTGTGAAAATCACTTTTGAAACTAAAAAAGTTTTAAATGAATTTTTACTTCAAAATTTTGAAATAAAAATGAAATATTCCTTTGAACTACGAACACAGAAGAACTTCAACAGTTTCTCCATGAGTGTTTCGACTTCTGAAGGATAAAACAGCTACTAAAGAAGTCTTCTTCTCTTCAGCAGAGATCTCCAAAGAACGGTATTCTTATCCAAAAGGAATCCACAACAAGGTTGCCAATGAAATGCCTTCCTCGAAAAGTGTAAAGCACGCAACTCAGGTTCATCATCAGTAACAGCTACGCCATCGCTGCAGATTTTGTTGAGTATTTGTTTGAACTGTGACGTAGTCCTTTTCCCAAATACGCCGTTTGTTGTCTTGTCAAGTATCGTCAGCATGCATATGACATTCATAACATTCATCATTCATACATAATAGCATCATTAATGCATTTATGCATTTCTCAAATGTTTGCTTCTATATCACTGGTTTAGGTTACATGTACTCATATGGGTATGTCGTCTCTCCCGTAGATTATCCCCAAGCAGAAAAATACATTTTTCTCTCCTATTCCCCAGCTGAGATCATTCCTCATTAGGGAACAAAAAAAAACTCTTGATTGACCATTTCTTTCCAGTTCATTCCTGGACAGAACCTCGTCTCTAACCAACTCAGGCTTAAATTTCACAGAGAAATCTGCCTGCAAACAGTAAGCAATAGCCTTGTCTTCTGAGCTGCTTATTTCCTTTTCATCTCGAAATTTGTCATAAAAGGATTGTTCTTCTCAGTAAGTTCAAACCATGACAGTTCAAAGAAATCCCCACAATTGTCTTTTTGTCTAAAAGAAAACCTGTGTCTTATCAATCAAAATGCCCGCATCTTCTCAAGAGAGAAAGATTCCCGGCAAGATTGTAGCTGAAAAATAGAAACTCATTTGAGATCTGTTTCCGTCATTGACTGCTATTCACAAGGCTGAATACTCAGTACTTTTCTCAAGAATTACCTTGTTATAGTTATCACTTCGCTGATAATTGGTAATTTCTTCAGAACTCATTACCATAAACTATCACAAGGCTGATAATTGGTAATATCATTTTCATTTACCTTAAACATTGTCACAAGGCTGACAGAAGGTAATCTCCTAGTTTCCCAAAGAAAAAAAGATATTCACATACATTGTGAATCTATTTTCTCAGTGAAACAAATTGCTTGTTTCCCAACAAACGGGATTCTCTTTTCTTAGACAGACTGAGTCATCCTTACAATCTTTCCCCATCATATCAATCTTTGATATTTCCTGGGTAATATTTTTGCAATCATTTTGCATTATCTCGCATCTTTTGGTATCTTAGGTCCAAAATTTGCGTATTCTGATATTTAAGTCTCTTCACACCTATCGAGACGAAGATCATCATCTTCATATCTCAGGTTAAAGAAACTTAAATAGGGGCATCTGTCATACCCCAATTTTTGACCTAATATACCACCTTACATTTGCATCACTGCATCACTAACTTCGAATGTAATTAATCGGGTGTGGCTTTTACAGGTCAAAATTAGGGTTTCATCAATTTTTCATCTGATTCAAGAGGCAATCAATTAGGGTTTGAGTTTCACTCACCTCAATTGATCCATCTTAATCAAATCATCAACCTCTGATCTTCAGATATCCAATTTTTTTTCCTGATCTATCGAGGATCGACCAATTAGGGTTTTTATCGAGGATAAGCAATCATTGATTTTCTGATCAATGAATGACTTTTTTGCTTGGAGATTGATCTTCATATCTTCAATACAACATGTTGACCTAATTTCTGGATTCAAAACATCACAGAAGTTCACAAACTTCATCAGTCAATTTCTGGATCATCTGATGAAATTTCATATGCACTGAAAAGTCAAACTTTGACTTTTGGTCAACTTTTTCAAGATAAAACTTTTTCAATCATCAAAATACTTCAAATGATCCATCATGATCATAAAAAATCAAGAAATTTGGAAAAGTCAACAAAAAGTCAAAATTTTCAACACTTAGAAAATTTTTCAAGTGTTAAAATTTCACATTTTTTCCAAACTTCATGGCATTTTTTCACATAGTTCCATTTGGAATTAGGAAAAACTCAAAACATGAAAATTGTAGCCATTGAAACAAGCTTTCCAAAATGTCCAAAAACTTGCAAATCCATGGTGTCTAGCTATACTTTTGATTTTGAAACATAGAGCTCCAAAAGCCATGATTTTCAAGTACAAGCTTCAAAGTTACAAGGCATTTTTTGATTTTTCTTTCTAGAACACTTGCCACCTAGCCAATGTGGATTAGAACTGATAAAAATCAATTGAGAAAGTAATTATGATGAGATAAGATCAAGGTGAAAATTTAACCATGGTTAAAAGGAAGCTTCCTTTTGCATTTATTGCAAAAATGACTTTCTTGCCCTCTAAGGCAAGTTATCCAACTCCAAGCCTATCTCTTTTCACTTGCCATTCAGAAATCTTGACCTATAAATAGAGGTCATGTTTGCCATTTGAAACTACACCAAAGCTATGCCAAAACAAGCTTTCTCACTTCTTTCTTAATTTTCAAGTAACATAGTGCAATTTGAGAAAACTTGTATTTTTTAAAACTTGTGAAAAAACATGAGAGATTTGGTGTCTAACATGTCTTAAACATCATATGTAATTGGTTTGTAACTTAAAATTAACACAAGAAACACTAAAAATCAGAATTTCATTTCATGTTTCTAAACTTGCCAAAACTGCCTTAACATTCGAATTCGATCTTTGGCTCGAGCAAGTTATGATTTTTTGACTCAAACATCATCAACATACTCCATATGGATGATGCAGACCATTAACTTCAACCTGTAACACCTCTAACATCAAATTCGAGTTTCACTTTGAAGCCAATGCAAGTGGACTTGGTTGGAATGATCCAGGCAAATTCATGAGGAGCAGACCATCCTCACACGATCCTTGAAGTCCGTTGGTGCTATAGGAATCATCAAAACAATTCTGGAAACACTCCATTAACAATTTCGATCTCAGCTTCAAGAGGTAAGAACTCGAACTTCAAACTCCTTGATTCTTTGCTTCCAGTTCAAAAAGCTCTTGGCCGTTTTGTTTCTGCACCATCACTGATCAATAACCCTTAATCAATTGCTCAATTCATTCACCATACACGATTTCAATTAGAATTTTCAGAACTAGGGTTCTTCGTGTTCGTGCGAAATTTAATCATGTTAAACTGGAAATAAATGAAATTAAACAACATCATCATGTTCCTGGGTTTAAAACGATCAAGTTTGATGTTTACATCATTCAATTTCATCAAGAAATAAGGATTTTAGGATTGATTGAAGATTGGAGAGGATGAAGAACACTACGCGCGTTTTTTTCAAATTCAAATATCCAGTTTATAATATTATAACATTGTTTGATTTCAATACACGGATGTATTGCCGCCCCAGCGGTTGCCAGCTCACTCTTAAGTCATTATTGCCACGCCTTGCCTAATGGTCCCGGGTTCGAGTAGCCTTGGAACCATTTTTTCCAAACTTTGTCATTTTTTTTCATATTTTTTGCAAACTTTGACTCTTTCAAAACCCAATCAAAACTCCTCATTTTGAGGTGATTTTTTGTACACGTGTCAATTAACATATCTATTTTATGATAGTGTCAAAAAAATTCAGAAAAACTTTTATCTGATTATATTTTTATCGAGCCGAAAACGATACTTTTGAGTACTTTTCAAAGCACTTTCAAAGGCGTTTTTTTTCAAACTTTCGAAGCCCGATTCTTTTTCAAACTTCTCACAAGTATATTTCATCTTTCAAAACTACTTTCAAGATCATTTTTTCAAAAACTTTTCATCAAACTTACATCTTTTTCCATGATCGATCCGATTTAACGATAAAACCGAAATCGTTTTCTCTCGAATTTCTTAACCGATCATGGGCCTCCCTCACGGTGTAAGTCCCAAAAATTATTTTATGTACATAAATATTTCCTTGTACATATCCAATTATTTTGTGTACATACCAACTTTTACTTGTACATAATACAGATACCTTTGTAAATACTCAAGTACAGACAAACTTCGTCCGTTTGTTGTCATTTCGCTTGTATATACACTGAATACCATTGGTATTAAAAGGAGCATTATTCCCGGTGAAACTGCTTTTAAACAAATGGGCCTCCCTTACGGTGTAAGTCCCAACCCTCCTATGTACATCCACACCTCCTTGTACATAAATACTCGTTCGTGTACATATTTACTTCCTTGTACACAATTCAAACTTGTAAATAATCAAGTTACGCTCGTTTTAAACGTCCGTTTTACACACACTTGTTTATATTTCCTTTATAAACTCCTGTAAATAAACTTTACACGCATTGTTTATATTTCCTTCATAAACTCCTGTGAATAAACTTCATACATATTTGTTCATACAACTGTCTAGTTATAACATAACAACTAGTCTAATCAATAGGTTTCCCACAGAGTTTAGCCTCCACTTGGGATTTATACAAGATAACTCGTTCATCTGAGTTCAGCCTCCTCTTAGGCTTCATATAAGAAAACTCGTTCATCTGAGTTTAGCCTCCGCTTAGGCTTCATATAAGACAACACTCCCCTGCTGAGTCAGCCTCCTCTTGGGCTTCGTTCAAAAGAACTCCTCGTTGAGTTTAGGTTTCTCTTGGGCATCAAAAGAGTATAATTTCCCGGTGAAATTTCTCTTAATCCTAAGAGGATGGTTTCCCGGTGAAACCCCTTTTAAAGTCAAAGCCAGCCATACCCTATAGCTTCCTCTTGAGCTTCATACAAGGACCCTCAAGGACCCTCGATGACCCTCAGAATGCCTCCTCTTGGGATTACAATACAAGGACCCATGGGCTTCTTAAAAGCATCCCCTTTGAAATTCCTGGCAGCAGATACTTGATGTCACAGAGAATGTTATGACACAGTATCTGACACTATGTTAACAATTCACACAGTAAATACAGAAGGCAGTAAAGAACACAATAAGTTGTTTACCCAGTTCAGTGCATAACTACACTTACATCTGGAGGCTACCAAGCCAGGGAGGAAATTCACTATTAGTAGAACTAATTCAGGAATAAACCAACCAGTTTATCTCCTTCACTTAAAACCTACCCAATGACACTTCAATCTAAGTCCTACCTAGACCTGAGTTCCTACTCACTCCCCCTCAATCACAACAGTGATATCAACCTATTGATTAATTGAATTGTGAAGACACACTTCAATAAACTATCTTGATCTTGCTTCAAAGCTTTCAATCAAGAGACAAACACTCGTGCTTCAAAGCTTTGAGTGATAAACTACCCTTACAAACAAATCCTAGTCCAAGCACTTATCAATTGATAATTGTTTGGCTCACACGAGAAACTAGAATTACACAAATACAAGCTGTTAAATCTCTTAACGGTACACAAATAACAACTGCTATATCTTCAATAAATTCCGAGGCGTTACACAATGTAGCGTTGAATTCCTTTATAGAAGCGATCTTGAATCTTCGCTTTGGGCTTCCATAAAGATAGCTAGGGTTCACTTAATTTAATCCTAAAACATGGTCTTTTCAACAACCAATTTAGATTTAATTAAGATTAACCTAGCAGCCATGTGAGCATGCTTTCTAATAACAGAAAAACATAATTTAGCATCTCAACAAACTTCGAAAATCTCAGAAAAGCAGTTCGCAGAATGTCACCTTGAATGTCATAACATACATTATGACATCGATTTTCTATGAAATTTCAGATGACTTTAGCTTCCGATTAGCTGTCCTTTAAACATCCTTGTCCATTAGGATTTATCTTCAATCTCTGAATGTCATGACATTTATCAAGACATTGCTATAACCTAGTTTTACTAAAATTGATGCCAACTTAAAACACTAACAAACTCCCCCTTTGGCACATTTTTGGCTAAAACTACTTAACACATCAGAGTACCTATGTAGCAGAAGGCAAACTAGTTCTAAGCTTAAAGAAACTAGAACCTAGAGATAAGATAAATTCTACCCACACAAAAATCCCACAATTTCCCACATACAATTTCCCACATGCAAATTTAAATTGCCATTGTCATACAGTTTCCCAAATATCCCAGCCACTGTCACACAATAGTACAGTAGTTCTTCTCCCCCTTTTTAGCCATAAATGGCCAAAGGAAACCATACAAGTACCCCAAGCATTCAAGCATATAATTAAAGATGGTACCACAATTGTTAAGAGTACAATGCTGTCAACAGTAAGTTACAATCATCCAAACAGAATTGGGAAATACAAGGGCAAGAAACAATTGACAGTACAAACAAATGTAACAGGGCACAGGAGTACAACTCAAGTGCTTTCTTCTCCAGAAGAAGCACTGTGGAAGGAAACATTTTCAGAGCCTTCTTCACCAGCAGCTGCATGGTTATCCTCAGCATCTTCATCCATATTAGCAGCAGAATTATTACCATCAAGCCTTTCTTCCTCAACCTCTGTGTCTCTCTCCTTTTCAAGTGTAGAGATCAGTTCTTCAATGGTCTGCTTCCTTGCTTCAAGTTCCCTACATGTCTCTTTTAGCACAGCAATGACATTTGCCTTCTGAGAGTTTGTCTTGACATTTGATGTCTCAGCAGATGTCATGACAATGTCAGGAACATGCTTCCCTTGAAATAGCTTGTAGTGGAAGCCAAGGGCAGGAGCTCTTTTACACACTATATCTCTATTAACCAGAATGTCAGGGTATTGATCGGTTATAATACCACACAAGAGGGAGGGGAAGGCTATTGGTCCTTTTATAGCATAACTGTCAGCATGTTTTAGGATCTGATCAAAAATGTAGGTTCCATAATCAAACTTTGCTTTTGTTCCAACAGCAAAAATGAACCTCCCCAGACCAATGGAGATGGTTGACTTGTGGTTTGTGGGAACCCAGTTGGCTGCACCTATCTTGTGCAGAATAGCAAATTTGACACTTAATTTGCTAGCAGTAAGCTTTCCCTTCAAAGGCCAATGTTTTACTTGCTTGGCAGTAATTGTTTGACACACTTGATTATCAGTTTCTTCAAGCTCAGGTTGAGCATCTTTTGATCTCCCCAGATACTTGTTGATTACATTTGGGGAAAACTTCACTTTTCTTCCCCTAACAAACACAGTCTTGAAATCTGCTGACCTTCCATCAGCACACCCACTTGACAGGTTCATAATGAACTCCTTCACCAACCCTTCATAACAATTTGAGAACTTCACCACAGTTCTCATCAACCCAGCTTCTTTGATCAGATCCATCACATCCTTGCATTCAAGAGCTTCTTTATTCAGTTCCCTCTCAAGTGAAATTCTCTTCAAGTTCACATATTTCCACCTGTTAGCATTCTCAGGGTGGTGGAAGGAAATGTTGTCAATTGCCACTTCAGGGACTATGGGCAATTTCCCAAGGGACATCCTCTTTCTTGAATGAATGTCAGAGACATTCTCTGTAACATCAAAGTCAGAATCATCATGTTCTGATGGCTCAGGTGCTTTCCTCTTCTTTACCATTGAGGTTCTCTTTGCTTTAGAGATACCTCCAACACACTTTACTTTACCCTTCCCTTTGGAAGTTCCAGCCTTGTGGCCCTTACCAGATTGTTCTACAGCCTTACTCTCAGCCCTAGGAGTCTTGCAAGCAACTTCAGTACTCTTCTCATGAACAGAACTTGGAATAGCACTTTGCTTCCCTTTCCTACTCATTACCCTCCTAGCAATGTTGGGATTAACCTTGGCTATGAGGTCATTATCAGAAAACTCCTCATCTAGATTGATGATATGGGAATCAATATTCTAATTAGTGTTCTTCTCAGGAGAATCTTCAAGAATGCTATCAGAGATGTTACCAGCAGAGATAGCAGGAGATTTAACAGAGGTACAATGATCTGGGGATTTCTCAAGAATCTCAACAGAAATCTCATTCTCATTAGCAGCAGTTAGCAGGGGATTCAATTACATTATCATCTTTACATCCTTCAGGAACTGGAGCAGAATGATTTACATCATCCATGACAGGAGAATCAACATCATCACGAGATGTCTTGACATTCTTATTGACATCTGGATCAACTGCTAAGCTAGGGCTAGCAGACTTATGATTCAGAGGGACCGAAATCCAAGGTACAGATTGATTCTCATTTAGGATATTAGTCACTATCCTAGCTATGGCCTCATGCACTGACCTAGACCCTGGAGAAGAGGATGATGGTATAGAAGTCTTACCAGAAGGGGATGCTTGTGCCCTTCTTGCATTTCTTGTGCGTAACTTCTTGACTTTTCTGGGTCAGTGGCCATTGTATGCGGTAACTCTCCGCTTACTTGCATGGCCGATTTGACTTGACCATGGAGGGAGATGAAGATCCTGATTCTTGGGATGATGAGGATGATGAAGACATATTCAGCTGATGGTTTTTGAGAGGAGGAGAGCAAAAAAGGCAAAGGATTTCAGAGTTTCTTTTAGGTGAAGAAAGAGTGATACTACTTTCAAATGGAGAAACTATTATATGTGGGTGTCTCTTCCTATTCTTGGACTTTTTAAAATAAGGATGAAAATACCTAAATAACCCACTTATGAATAATTGAAATAACAAGTCCCTTTCATCCCTTGTTGTAGGCTCAGTTAATTGCTACAACTCCTCATATTGACAAATGCCCAATTTGTCCCCTAAAGTCTTAACCTGACTAGCCTCAAGCACTTTAGTAAAGATGTCACAGGACAATGTCATGACATCCTGCGTGACATTGTACTTAGTCAGCATTTGCTTCATCGAGACCATCTTAAAGCAGTTTCTCCCATCTGCTATGTATTCAACTTCAACATTGTATAAAGCCAAACAGTTTTGCTTCTTGCTGATCCAAGAAATAAGATTGTTTCTCAAGAAGAAACATCCATCACAAGGGCTTTTACACAAGCTTTGATCAACACTTTCTCCACTTGTTTTCTTGGACAACTTCAAATGTGGAGGGGTAAGAGTCCTAGTGTGGCTGTCATTATTCATTCCAAGCTTCTTGACACAATTCCTTGCATACTTGCTCTATGAAAGAAGTGTTGAGTCTTCCATCTGTGAGACTTTCGGTCAAGAATCGACTCTCCAATGAGGCTCATCCAGTTGACTTGCATTTGGTTGTCAACATATCTCACAATTGTGTTAGGTATTCTTCCAAAAGCTATGTTATTAACATAAATTTGAAGCACCATGACCTTTCCTCCTTTGACAAAGAGGGTTTCATCCAAGACTCCTCTCCTATCCTTTGTGATAAGATACTTGGTCGACCTTTCATGCGGATCCTAGTACTTTGCTTCAGTACTTTAGTAGTGGTCAGATGTCTAGACATTGAGTGTGACATTTTGATTTCCTGTCCAGCCTTATATTTACCACAGATTCTCCCTTTGTTCATGAGAAATCTTGGTATCCTTCTGGCTCCCTTTATGGAACTGATCCTTTTCATTCCTCTGAAATGTGGATGACTAGATTCTTGTTGCCACAGCTTCACTTCCTCTTCATCTTTGTCTGTAGAGCATACAGAGGGCAGAGTGGTGTTCTCAGATTCCCACAAGTAGCAGTTGTCCTTTGATCTGACTCCTTTCATGATCACTACTTGTTCATCATTGATTACAAGACATTCAGACATAGCGAAGTTGTCTGTGAGTCCCATATCACATAGCTGACTTATGCTAATGAGATTTGCAGCCAAACCTTTTACCAGCAACACTCCATTTAGGCTTGGAGCTCGAGACCAGTTTGAGTTTCCAATACCTTTGATTTCTCCTTTAGCTCCATCTCCAAAAGTAACAGACTTGACAGAATGAGGTTTAACATCTTTAAGAAGATTTCTGTCTCCAGTCATATGCTTAGAACACCCACTGTCAAAGTACTAGTCTTCCTTGGCAGACACTCTAAGAGAAGTGTGAGCTATCAGAGCTGCAGTCCTCTTCTTCCACTTTTGAGTGTAGGGTACCTTGATGTTTTTAGGCTTAACATAAGGAGTCTGATTAGGGTATCCATGTAGCCTATAGCAGAAGGACTTTATGTGATCAAACCTTCCACAATAATGACATCTCCATCTTTGAAACTTTCTATTCAAGTTTCTATGATTTTGATGTTGAACCCAATGTTGTGACATCTGATTTGACATTGGTTCATTAGGTCTGTTCTTCCTTTTGTTATTAACAAATTTCTTAGCCTCCACATATCCTGATGAGGCAGACCTATTTCCTGTTTTGTGGTATGACATCTTCTTTGCCTTTGACTTGCCAGGTTTGTTCCTCTCCTGGTTATTAGCAAATCTCTTTGCAGCCACATACCCTGAACCAGACATATTTCCTGTTTTGTGTTGTGACAACTGGTTTGCCATTGTTTTCCCATGTCTCTTCTTTTTAATGTCACCAACAGGTTTCTTTTCAGCCACATATCCTAGACCATGCTTATTTCCTGCATTTTGTCCAAGCTGAAGTATTTCCTCCAACTTATCAGTACCAGATGTCAACATTTTGACAGATTTAGACATCTGATCAAGTTTGGAGTTTAACATGACAATATCACTATTGAGGAGATCTATAGTGGCTGTGTTTTCCTTTTTCTCAGCCTCTAGCTTCACATTCTCAGCTTCCAACTTCTCAATCAGCTTTTTCTGTTCCTCATTTTGCTGACAAACTTCACCACTTTTTATACACAGCTTCTGGTAGGTTTCAGCAAGTTCTTCAAATGTCACTTCTTCATCACTAGAATCCATATCAGAATTGTACACTCCAGTGAGAGCAGTGACAAGTTTGGCACCTTCTTCCTCAGATTCACTTCCTGAATCACCATCAGACCAAGTAACAGCCATTCCTTTCTTTTGTTTCTTAAGAAAGGTGGGACATTCAGCTCTAATATGCCCATATCCTTCACATCCATGACATTGGATTCCACTGCCTTGACTTCCTTTCTCCTCTGACTTGGATCTTCTGCTGGAGTCATAAGATCTGCTGATGTCAGATGCAGTGTCCTTGACATTTGACCTTGACTTTGGATCAATCCTCTTGATGAGTCTGTTGAACTGTCTTCCAAGCATGGCTATAGCTTCAAATATCTTCTCTTCATCTTCCACCTTGCATCCTTCTTCAGAATTGGATACAAGTGCTATGCTCTTGTTCTTTTTATCAACAGTTTCACTGATTCCCATCTCAAAGGTCATAAGAGATCCAATAAGTTCTTCAACCTTCAAGGTGCTGATGTCCTGAGCCTCTTCTATTGCAGTTACTTTCATTGCAAATCTCATAGGCAAGGATCTGAGAATTTTCCTCACCAGCTTCTCCTCTGACATCGTTTCACCAAGAGCTCCTGAGGTGTTGGCAATCTCCAAGATATTCATGTGAAACTCATGAATAGTTTCATCTTCTTTCATCTTCAAATTCTCAAATTTAGAAGTGAGCATCTGAAGTCTTGACATCTTCACCTTGGATGTCCCCTCATGAGTAGTTTTGAGGGTGTCCCAAACATCCTTGGCCAGCTCACATTGATGAACCAGTCTGAAGATATTTCTGTCAATACCATTAAATAAAGCATTCAGTGCTTTAGAATTCCCCAGGGCAAGCTCCTCTTCCTCTTTGCTCCATTCTTCCTCAGGTTTCAAGACAGTAGTCCCATCTTTCTCAACCTTGGTTGGATGTTTCCATCCTTTATTAGCAGCTCTCCAAGCCTTAATATCCACTGATCTTAAAAAGGCAATCATACGAGGTTTCCAGTATTCATAATTAGACCCATCCAGAATAGGTGGTCTACCTCCAAATCCTCCTTCCTTATCCATTATGCCAGAAACAATTATCCCTAGATCTCACCCAGAAATAACAGGCAGGGTGCCTGCTCTGATGCCAATTGAAATTCCTGGCAGCAGATACTTGATGTCACAGAGAATGTTATGACACAGTATCTGACACTATGTTAACAATTCACACAGTAAATACAGAAGGCAGTAAAGAACACAATAAGTTGTTTACCCAGTTCAGTGCATAACTACACTTACATCTGGAGGCTACCAAGCCAGGGAGGAAATTCACTATTAGTAGAATTAATTCAGGAATAAACCAACCAGTTTATCTCCTTCACTTAAAACCTACCCAATGACACTTCAATCTAAGTCCTACCTAGACCTGAGTTCCTACTCACTCCCCCTCAATCACAGCAGTGATATCAACCTATTGATTAATTGAATTGTGAAGACACACTTCAATAAACTATCTTGATCTTGCTTCAAAGCTTTCAATCAAGAGACAAACACTCGTGCTTCAAAGCTTTGAGTGATAAACTACCCTTACAAACAAATCCTAGTCCAAGCACTTATCAATTGATAATTGTTTGGCTCACACGAGAAACTAGAATTACACAAATACAACTGTTAAATCTCTTAACAGTACACAAATAACAACCTGCTATATCTTCAATAAATTCCAGAGGCGTTACAGCAATGTAAGCGTTGAATTCCTTTTATAGAAGCAGTCTTGAATCTTCAGTTTTGGGCTTCCATAAAGATAGCTAGGGTTCACTTAATTTAATCCTAAAAACATGGTCTTTTCAACAACCAATTTAGATTTAATTAAGATTAACCTAGCAGCCATGTGAGCATGCTTTCTAATAACAGAAAAACATAATTTAGCATCTCAACAAACTTCCTGAAAAATCTCAGGAAAAACAGATTCTGCAGAACAGAATGTCACACTGAATGTCATAACATCTGTTATGACATCAGACTGTTTTCTGCAGAATTTCCAGCACAGCTTTAGCTTCCAGTTCTGAGCTGTCCTTTAAACATCCTTGTCCAGTAGGATTTATCTTCAATCTCTGAATGTCATGACATTTATCAAGACATTGCTATAACCTAGTTTTACTAAAATTGATGCCAACTTAAAACACTAACAAACTCCCCCTTTGGCACATTTTTGGCTAAAACTACTTAACACATCAGAGTACCTATGCAGCAGAAGGCAAACTAGTTCTAAGCTTAAAGAAACTAGAACCTAGAGATAAGATAAATTCTACCCACACAAAAATCCCACAATTTCCCACATACAATTTCCCACATGCAAATTTAAATTGCCATTGTCATACAGTTTCCCAAATATCCCAGCCACTGTCACACAATAGTACAGTAGTTCTTCTCCCCCTTTTTAGCCATAAATGGCCAAAGGAAACCATACAAGTACCCCAAGCATTCAAGCATATAATTAAAGATGGTACCACAATTGTTAAGAGTACAATGCTGTCAACAGTAAGTTACAATCATCCAAACAGAATTGGGAAATACAAGGGCAAGAAACAATTGACAGTACAAACAAATGTAACAGGGCACAGGAGTACAACTCAAGTGCTTTCTTCTCCAGAAGAAGCACTGTGGAAGGAAACATTTTCAGAGCCTTCTTCACCAGCAGCTGCATGGTTATCCTCAGCATCTTCATCCATATTAGCAGCAGAATTATTACCATCAAGCCTTTCTTCCTCAACCTCTGTGTCTCTCTCCTTTTCAAGTGTAGAGATCAGTTCTTCAATGGTCTGCTTCCTTGCTTCAAGTTCCCTACATGTCTCTTTTAGCACAGCAATGACATTTGCCTTCTGAGAGTTTGTCTTGACATTTGATGTCTCAGCAGATGTCATGACAATGTCAGGAACATGCTTCCCTTGAAATAGCTTGTAGTGGAAGCCAAGGGCAGGAGCTCTTTTACACACTATATCTCTATTAACCAGAATGTCAGGGTATTGATCGGTTATAATACCACACAAGAGGGAGGGGAAGGCTATTGGTCCTTTTATAGCATAACTGTCAGCATGTTTTAGGATCTGATCAAAAATGTAGGTTCCATAATCAAACTTTGCTTTTGTTCCAACAGCAAAAATGAACCTCCCCAGACCAATGGAGATGGTTGACTTGTGGTTTGTGGGAACCCAGTTGGCTGCACCTATCTTGTGCAGAATAGCAAATTTGACACTTAATTTGCTAGCAGTAAGCTTTCCCTTCAAAGGCCAATGTTTTACTTGCTTGGCAGTAATTGTTTGACACACTTGATTATCAGTTTCTTCAAGCTCAGGTTGAGCATCTTTTGATCTCCCCAGATACTTGTTGATTACATTTGGGGAAAACTTCACTTTTCTTCCCCTAACAAACACAGTCTTGAAATCTGCTGACCTTCCATCAGCACACCCACTTGACAGGTTCATAATGAACTCCTTCACCAACCCTTCATAACAATTTGAGAACTTCACCACAGTTCTCATCAACCCAGCTTCTTTGATCAGATCCATCACATCCTTGCATTCAAGAGCTTCTTTATTCAGTTCCCTCTCAAGTGAAATTCTCTTCAAGTTCACATATTTCCACCTGTTAGCATTCTCAGGGTGGTGGAAGGAAATGTTGTCAATTGCCACTTCAGGGACTATGGGCAATTTCCCAAGGGACATCCTCTTTCTTGAATGAATGTCAGAGACATTCTCTGTAACATCAAAGTCAGAATCATCATGTTCTGATGGCTCAGGTGCTTTCCTCTTCTTTACCATTGAGGTTCTCTTTGCTTTAGAGATACCTCCAACACACTTTACTTTACCCTTCCCTTTGGAAGTTCCAGCCTTGTGGCCCTTACCAGATTGTTCTACAGCCTTACTCTCAGCCCTAGGAGTCTTGCAAGCAACTTCAGTACTCTTCTCATGAACAGAACTTGGAATAGCACTTTGCTTCCCTTTCCTACTCATTACCCTCCTAGCAATGTTGGGATTAACCTTGGCTATGAGGTCATTATCAGAAAACTCCTCATCTAGATTGATGATATGGGAATCAATATTCTAATTAGTGTTCTTCTCAGGAGAATCTTCAAGAATGCTATCAGAGATGTTACCAGCAGAGATAGCAGGAGATTTAACAGAGGTACAATGATCTGGGGATTTCTCAAGAATCTCAACAGAAATCTCATTCTCATTAGCAGCAGGGGATTCAATTACATTATCATCTTTACATCCTTCAGGAACTGGAGCAGAATGATTTACATCATCCATGACAGGAGAATCAACATCATCACCAGATGTCTTGACATTCTTATTGACATCTGGATCAACTGCTAAGCTAGGGCTAGCAGACTTATGATTCAGAGGGACTGAAATCCCAGGTACAGATTGATTCTCATTTAGGATATTAGTCACTATCCTAGCTATGGCCTCATGCACTGACCTAGACCCTGGAGAAGAGGATGATGGTATAGAAGTCTTACCAGAAGGGGATGCTTGTGCCCTTCTTGCATTTCTTGTGCGTAACTTCTTGACTTTTCTGGGTCAGTGGCCATTGTATGCAGCGAAGTAACTCTCAGCGCTTCAGCTTGCATGGCTTCAGTATTTGACCTAACTTCAGCCATGGAGGGAGATGAAGATCCTGATTCTTGGGATGATGAGGATGATGAAGACATATTCCGCTGATGGTTTTTGAGAGGAGGAGAGCAAAAAAGGCAAAGGATTTCAGAGTTTCTTTTAGGTGAAGAAAGAGTGATACTACTTTCAAATGGAGAAACTATTATATGTGGGTGTCTCTTCCTATTCTTGGACTTTTTAAAATAAGGATGAAAATACCTAAATAACCCACTTATGAATAATTGAAATAACAAGTCCCTTTCATCCCTTGTTGTAGGCTCAGTTAATTGCTACAACTCCTCATATTGACAAATGCCCAATTTGTCCCCTAAAGTCTTAACCTGACTAGCCTCAAGCACTTTAGTAAAGATGTCACAGGACAATGTCATGACATCCTGCGTGACATTGTACTTAGTCAGCATTTGCTTCATCCAGACCATCTTAAAGCAGTTTCTCCCATCTGCTATGTATTCAACTTCAACATTGTATAAAGCCAAACAGTTTTGCTTCTTGCTGATCCAAGAAATAAGATTGTTTCTCAAGAAGAAACATCCATCACAAGGGCTTTTACACAAGCTTTGATCAACACTTTCTCCACTTGTTTTCTTGGACAACTTCAAATGTGGAGGGGTAAGAGTCCTAGTGTGGCTGTCATTATTCATTCCAAGCTTCTTGACACAATTCCTTGCATACTTGCTCTATGAAAGAAGTGTTGAGTCTTCCATCTGTGAGACTTTCAGTCCAAGAAACTGAATCAGCTCTCCAATGAGGCTCATCCCAGATTCAGCTTGCATTTGGTTGTCAACATATCTCACAATTGTGTTAGGTATTCTTCCAAAAGCTATGTTATTAACATAAATTTGAAGCACCATGACCTTTCCTCCTTTGACAAAGAGGGTTTCATCCAAGACTCCTCTCCTGTATCCTTTGACAGTAAGATACTTGGTCAGCCTTTCATGCCAGATCCTAGTACTTTGCTTCAGTACTTTAGTAGTGGTCAGATGTCTAGACATTGAGTGTGACATTTTGATTTCCTGTCCAGCCTTATATTTACCACAGATTCTCCCTTTGTTCATGAGAAATCTTGGTATCCTTCTGGCTCCCTTTATGAAACTGATCCTTTTCATTCCTCTGAAATGTGGATGACTAGATTCTTGTTGCCACAGCTTCACTTCCTCTTCATCTTTGTCTGTAGAGCATACAGAGGGCAGAGTGGTGTTCTCAGATTCCCACAAGTAGCAGTTGTCCTTTGATCTGACTCCTTTCATGATCACTACTTGTTCATCATTGATTACAAGACATTCAGACATAGCGAAGTTGACTGTGAGTCCCATATCACATAGCTGACTTATGCTAATGAGATTTGCAGCCAAACCTTTTACCAGCAACACTCCATTTAGGCTTGGAGCTCCAGACCAGTTTGAGTTTCCAATACCTTTGATTTCTCCTTTAGCTCCATCTCCAAAAGTAACAGACCTGACAGAATGAGGTTTAACATCTTTAAGAAGATTTCTGTCTCCAGTCATATGCTTAGAACACCCACTGTCAAAGTACTAGTCTTCCTTGGCAGACACTCTAAGAGAAGTGTGAGCTATCAGAGCTGCAGTCCTCTTCTTCCACTTTTGAGTGTAGGGTACCTTGATGTTTTTAGGCTTAACATAAGGAGTCTGATTAGGGTATCCATGTAGCCTATAGCAGAAGGACTTTATGTGATCAAACCTTCCACAATAATGACATCTCCATCTTTGAAACTTTCTATTCAAGTTTCTATGATTTTGATGTTGAACCCAATGTTGTGACATCTGATTTGACATTGGTTCATTAGGTCTGTTCTTCCTTTTGTTATTAACAAATTTCTTAGCCTCCACATATCCTGAGGCAGACCTATTTCCTGTTTTGTGGTATGACATCTTCTTTGCCTTTGACTTGCCAGGTTTGTTCCTCTCCTGGTTATTAGCAAATCTCTTTGCAGCCACATACCCTGAACCAGACATATTTCCTGTTTTGTGTTGTGACAACTGGTTTGCCATTGTTTTCCCATGTCTCTTCTTTTTAATGTCACCAACAGGTTTCTTTTCAGCCACATATCCTAGACCATGCTTATTTCCTGCATTTTGTCCAAGCTGAAGTATTTCCTCCAACTTATCAGTACTAGATGTCAACATTTTGACAGATTTAGACATCTGATCAAGTTTGGAGTTTAACATGACAATATCACTATTGAGGAGATCTATAGTGGCTGTGTTTTCCTTTTTCTCAGCCTCTAGCTTCACATTCTCAGCTTCCAACTTCTCAATCAGCTTTTTCTGTTCCTCATTTTGCTGACAAACTTCACCACTTTTTATACACAGCTTCTGGTAGGTTTCACCAAGTTCTTCAAATGTCACTTCTTCATCACTAAAATCCATATCAGAATTGTACACTCCAGTGAGAGCAGTGACAAGTTTGGCACCTTCTTCCTCAGATTCACTTCCTGAATCACCATCAGACCAAGTGACAGCCATTCCTTTCTTTGGTTTCTTAAGAAAGGTGGGACATTCAGCTCTAATATGCCCATATCCTTCACATCCATGACATTGGATTCCACTGCCTTGACTTCCTTTTTCCTCTGACTTGGATCTTCTGCTGGAGTCATAAGATCTGCTGATGTCAGATGCAGTGTCCTTGACATTTGACCTTGACTTTGGATCAATCCTCTTGATGAGTCTGTTGAACTGTCTTCCAAGCATGGCTATAGCTTCAAATATCTTCTCTTCATCTTCCACCTTGCATCCTTCTTCAGAATTGGATACAAGTGCTATGCTCTTGTTCTTTTTATCAACAGTTTCACTGATTCCCATCTCAAAGGTCATAAGAGATCCAATAAGTTCTTCAACCTTCAAGGTGCTGATGTCCTGAGCCTCTTCTATTGCAGTTACTTTCATTGCAAATCTCATAGGCAAGGATCTGAGAATTTTCCTCACCAGCTTCTCCTCTGACATCGTTTCACCAAGAGCTCCTGAGGTGTTGGCAATCTCCAAGATATTCATGTGAAACTCATGAATAGTTTCATCTTCTTTCATCTTCAAATTCTCAAATTTAGAAGTGAGCATCTGAAGTCTTGACATCTTCACCTTGGATGTCCCCTCATGAGTGGTTTTGAGGGTGTCCCAAACATCCTTGGCCAGCTCACATTGATGAACCAGTCTGAAGATATTTCTGTCAATACCATTAAATAAAGCATTCAGTGCTTTAGAATTCCCCAGGGCAAGCTCCTCTTCCTCTTTGCTCCATTCTTCCTCAGGTTTCAAGACAGTAGTCCCATCTTTCTCAACCTTGGTTGGATGTTTCCATCCTTTATTAGCAGCTCTCCAAGCCTTAATATCCACTGATCTTAAAAAGGCAATCATACGAGGTTTCCAGTATTCATAATTAGACCCATCCAGAATAGGTGGTCTACCTCCAAATCCTCCTTCCTTATCCATTATGCCAGAAACAATTATCCCTAGATCTCACCCAGAAATAACAGGCAGGGTGCCTGCTCTGATGCCAATTGAAATTCCTGGCAGCAGATACTTGATGTCACAGAGAATGTTATGACACAGTATCTGACACTATGTTAACAATTCACACAGTAAATACAGAAGGCAGTAAAGAACACAATAAGTTGTTTACCCAGTTCAGTGCATAACTACACTTACATCTGGAGGCTACCAAGCCAGGGAGGAAATTCACTATTAGTAGAATTAATTCAGGAATAAACCAACCAGTTTATCTCCTTCACTTAAAACCTACCCAATGACACTTCAATCTAAGTCCTACCTAGACCTGAGTTCCTACTCACTCCCCCTCAATCACAACAGTGATATCAACCTATTGATTAATTGAATTGTGAAGACACACTTTAATAAACTATCTTGATCTTGCTTCAAAGCTTTCAATCAAGAGACAAACACTCGTGCTTCAAAGCTTTGAGTGATAAACTACCCTTACAAACAAATCCTAGTCCAAGCACTTATCAATTGATAATTGTTTGGCTCACAAGAGAAACTAGAATTACACAAATACAACTGTTAAATCTCTTAACAGTACACAAATAACAACCTGCTATATCTTCAATAAATTCCAGAGGCGTTACAGCAATGTAAGCGTTGAATTCCTTTTATAGAAGCAGTCTTGAATCTTCAGTTTTGGGCTTCCATAAAGATAGCTAGGGTTCACTTAATTTAATCCTAAAAACATGGTCTTTTCAACAACCAATTTAGATTTAATTAAGATTAACCTAGCAGCCATGTGAGCATGCTTTCTAATAACAGAAAAACATAATTTAGCATCTCAACAAACTTCCTGAAAAATCTCAGGAAAAACAGATTCTGCAGAACAGAATGTCACACTGAATGTCATAACATCTGTTATGACATCAGACTGTTTTCTGCAGAATTTCCAGCACAGCTTTAGCTTCCAGTTCTGAGCTGTCCTTTAAACATCCTTGTCCAGTAGGATTTATCTTCAATCTCTGAATGTCATGACGTTTATCAAGACATTGCTATAACCTAGTTTTACCAAAATTGATGCCAACTTAAAACACTAACACCCTTAATCCAATCAATTTCTCCTTGAGATTTAGACGTTTATCATCTCTATGGAAGAAGTATCTTATCTGTCCCATCACATACAATCAAAAACTTTTCAAAACTCTTTTCAAACAAAAAACATCTCTTAATCGTAAGTGGTAACGCTTGTACACTCAAGCAAAACACCCAATGCTTACAATTAAAAGATTCAATCATTTTTCAAACATCCTTCTAAAACTCGTAAGTGGTAACGCTTGTACACTCAAGCAAAACACCTATAACTTACGACGAAAGATTCAATCAATCAACCCTTCAAAATGTATGTGATGACATAGATTAGATACATTTTTCATTAAGATGACATTTGTCTTTGTCTCTTACTAACATCCCGTTGCTTCCACTAGCATAAGTGGGAACTACGATTGCTCTGACTTTCTCAACATCCCTTTGAGAATACGTAGGCACAAGGTCTCATCCTTGGCGAGCAAAACTTCTCCCTCAAGCCATAGCTCCCTTTAGATCCGAGCTACAAATGCTCTGATTCCCATTAAGGGATATGTATGCAGAAGATCCCAATGATCTTTGCGAGCACAATAATAACAAAACCTAGGATCCCACATAATCTATCCTTCTTAAAATCCAAAGGAGAAACTTTCCCAATCTTAGAAATAGCAACTTAAAACACACAAACATATCAAACATATTCATATATAAAGCTATGGATAACCATATATATTTAGGGTGCTCCATCTATTCCCTTTATATAACAAACCCCCTTACCCGAAATCTCCCCAATGCGTTGCGTCTAGTTTGCGCTAGTCGTAATGCATATCATATCAATTGAGGGTATTGCAGCTTTCCCCTTTTTCATAATCATTTTATTGTGTTGGAAATAATAAAGCTTGATGCTCGCGGCATCTTTATAAACAAATCAAAAGAGTAAATCGTTTCGAGCCAGAGGATCCGAATTCAGATTCGATTCCCTAGCACGTCACTTTTTAACGCGAACATTAATGCGTCTGCCAACTGATTCTCTTCTCGTGTAATATGATCGAAAGTAATCTCTTCGAAGTAGGGGATTAAACTCAGAACATGCTCTCGATAGGGAATGAGATTCGGATGCTTCGTATCCCACTCGCCTTTTATCTGACTGATCTCTAAAGCTGAGTCTCCATATACTTGCAAGAACTTGATTCTTAAGTCAATAGCAGCTTTAATACCCATGATGCACGCTTCGTATTCGGCCATGTTGTTGGTGCAGCTGAAACATAATCTGGCGGTGAAGGGTGTATGTCCACCTGTAGGGGATGTAATGATGGCGCCAATGCCATTGCCAAGTGCGTTTGAGGCTCCATCAAAGACCATAGTCCATCGGGGTCCTTGTTCAGGTTCTTCGTCTGGGCCTGGTTCTTCACAATCAGTAACTAGTAAAACATCTTCATCTGGAAACTCGAACTGCATAGACTGATAGTCATCTATGGCTTGATGAGCCAAATGATCGGCTACTACACTTCCTTTGATCGCTTTCTGAGAAGTATACTGGATGTCGTACTCGGTCAAGATCATTTGCCATCTTTCTATTCTTCCAGAAAGAGCTGGTTTCTCGAATATGTATTTTATCAGATCCATCTTGGAGATCAACAAAGTAGTGTGAGTCAACATATACTATCTTAGTCGGCGAGCAGCCCAAGCCAAAGCGCTGCAAGTTTTCTCGAGCTGTGAGTATCTTGTTTCACAGTCGGTAAACTTTTTGCTAAGGTAGTATATTGCATACTCTTTTCGACCAGACTCGTCATGTTGCCCCAACACACACCCCATTGAGTTCTCTAACACTGTTAAGTACATGATAAGAGGTCTTCCTTCGGCAGACGGCATCAGGATAGGAGGATTCTGTAGGTACTCCTTGATTTTGTCAAAAGAGATCTGGCAATCATCGTTCCATTCCACCACTTGATCTTTCTTCAGTAACTTGAAGATTGGTTCACAAGTAGCAGTTAGATGTGCAATGAATCTGGCAATGTAGTTCAATCGTCCCAAGAAACCTCTAACTTCTTTCTCGGTGCGGGGAGCTGGCATTTCTTGGATAGCTTTAACCTTGGCAGGGTCAACTTCAATACCTTTACCACTGACAACAAATCCTAAGAGTTTACCGGATCTGACTCCAAAGGTGCACTTGTTAGGATTAAGTCTCAGTTTGTACTTCTTCAGTCTATCAAACAGTTTCTGCAAATGATCGAGATGTTCTTCTTCTATCTGTGATCGAGCTATCATGTCGTCGACGTAGACCTCTATCTCGTGATGAATCATGTCATGAAATAATGCCACCATGGCACGCTGATAAGTGGCGCCAGCGTTCTTCAGTCCGAACGGCATGACCTTGTAACAGAAAGTGCCCCACTGTGTAATAAAAGTAGTCTTCTCCATGTCTTCGGGAGCCATTTTGATCTGATTGTAACCGGAGAAACCATCCATGAAGGAGAAAACTTTATGTTGAGCGGTGTTGTCGACTAGAACATCAATGTGAGGAAGCGGGAAATCGTCTTTCGGACTTGCTTTGTTCAGATCTTTGTAATCCACACACATTCGTACCTTGCCATCTTTCTTAGGTACGGGTACCACGTTGGCAACCCACTGTGGGTAAGAAGTGACAGCTAAGAAACCGGCATTGAACTGCTTCATAACTTCGGCTTTGATTTTCTCAGACATCTCAGGACGCATACGACGAACCTTCTGCTTCACTGGGAGAAAACCTTCTTTCGTTGGTAACCAGTGTACCACAATATCAATGTCTAGACCTGGCATGTCTTTGTATGACCAAGCGAAAACCTCGATATAGTCTCATAGCATCTGAACCAATCTCTCTTTGACACTGTTCTTGAGTCCTGCTCCTATCTTGATCTCTTTTCTGTCTTCGTCAGTACCCAAATTCACAACCTCAACTGGCTCTTCGTGTGGCTGTATAACTCGTTCTTCTTGTTGTAGCAGTCTGACAAGTTCTCCTGGCACTTCACATTCTTCCTCACCATCGTCTTCGGCTTGGTAGATCGGATTATCGAAGTCATATTTAGCAATAGCATAGCTGTTATCAACGAGATTCGGAGTGAATCTGCAGTGTATCACGTGGGTGTGTGTAAGAACACATAACCTTTTGAAGGGGTGATAAAGTAAAAGAAAGAAAACCATAATTGAATGCAAAAGTCCAACGATTTTATTGAATGAAAATATGCAAATGACAGATAATAACCCTCACAAACGAGCCACGATGCCCCGGGTAAGGCACTAGGCTTTAGAGTTTATTGTTCAAAACATAGAAACGAAAAGCAAAACAGAAAACAAAGGCAATTACTCCTGTCTAAAGGAGATTGGTATGACGTCTTCAGTCTTCCAACTGCTGAGTCCATTGTCGGGAGTTGGAAAGATCCATTTGCTGATGTCGAAGTCACTGTCGCTGTCTTCTATAGCATGAACTCCATCTTTGCTGATGCGGAAAGGAAGTTGGCCGGCATGCTCGCGGCGTATCATCTTCTGACCCTTGATGGCGAAGCCTAAACCAGTCTTGTCAAACTTGAAAGGAAAATCGGGGAGCTGACCCCAAACAGTATTACCTCCTTCTTCAACTGCAGCTTGAGCATCTTTCAGCGAGGCCATCCTAGGCGAAGCTTGTGTAACTTCAGGAGTAACAGGAGATTCAACAGGCATGACTCTGGGGATTGTTTCGAAAGCTTGACAGGGAGTCTCAAAGAATTTACCTTCCATCTCGAGATAACGGAAAGACTGTAGATGACTGACCATGTATTCCTCTTCACCGCATACTGTAACAACCTTCCCCTTCACTGGGTACTTCAGCTTCTGATGCAAGGTAGAGGTAACAGCGCCTGCCCCATGTATCCAAGGGCGTCTAAGTAGGCAAGAGTAAGATGGACGGATGTCCATGACAAAGAATGTGGAATCAAAAGTCTGGGAACCGACTTTAACAGGCAGAGTGAGCTCTCCAAGTACTATTCGCTTAGAGCCATCAAAAGCTCTCACAATTATGTCATTGGGCTTTAAAACCAATCCTTCAACATCAAGTCGATCAAAAGCAGTCTTTGGTAGGATGTTCAGAGCAGAACAAGTATCCACCAAAACATAAGATAATGTAATGCCCTTGCATTCAACAGAGATGTGCAAGGCTTTGTTGTGTTTCCTTCCGGCAGGAGTTAAATCAGCATCAGAGAAGCCTAGGCCGTTGTTGGCAGCCAAGCTAGAAATACAAACTTCAAATTGATCAGTAGTAGTGTCTTGCGGTACGTGAGCATTCTTCAGAAACTTCACCAAGGCTTTAGCATGAGCCTCAGAGCACAAGAGCAGAGCAAGCATGGAGATCTTGGACGGAGTCTGTCCCAACTGTTCCACAACATTGTAGTCACTCTTCTTGATGATCTTCAGAATTTCCTCCATTTCTTGTTTGGAGGTGTCTTCAGCAACTTCCTTTGGTACTTCTGGCTGAGCAGGATGAATTACTGGCTCTTTCCCTCTAGTCTCAGGAATTGGTTCAATAGCTGGAACGCAAGCTGGAGTCGCATTGTCTTTTGGAGGAGAGATCTCTGGAGAGAACACCCTTCCGGTTCTGGTCACCTTACTTGATCCGGTGATGTTGTCAATGTCAGGAATGGTAGCTTCAATTGTAAGATCCTCAATGGTCAGAGGGTCTTGTTTGACTCCATGGTAGTAAACTTCGGCTCCATAACTCCAAGGGATAGCTTTGTCAGAGGAGTATGGAATTGGTCTGGGAGAAGTAATGATGAGAGGTGCCACTCTAGGCATAGGATCAGCAGAGGAAATCCTTATGGTATTAACATCAGCATAGTCTTTTGGGAAACCGTCTCCCCATCCGGTCGCCTTAACATCTCCAATAGGAATTTTGTAGCTCTCTGGAACAGCATACTTCACCATATAATCGAACTTTCCACTTGGCTGCCCCAAGGTATCCCACACATCTGGTACAGTCTCATTCACATCTTCGATCTTCAGGTTCTTAGACACGTCTTCACACAGCTTCTCCACAGGTGATGGTTTTAGAAATAGTATTTCGCGGTTATCCATCATGCACTGAACACGTCTTCTCAACCAAGCACAACCGTCAGGCGCAGATGGGCACCAACGACAATTCTCTGGGCATCCTGAATTAACACCGGCTTGCAGCAAATTCTTCTTAACAGCCATCAGAGGAATGGTCAAGTCATCTATGTTGAAAACACAAGAGTTCTCGCCAATAGCATTGGAACTTTTGTCATGGTTAGGCATAGGCGCGTTGATCACGTTCGGAGTCTCGACGGGAGGATCAAACTCAATATGTTTAGCTTCAATCATGTCTTGAATCTTGTTCTTTAGAGCCCAACAGTTGTCGGTGTCGTGCCCTGGACTGTTGGAGTGGTAAGCACATTTAGCATTAGGATTGTATCTCGGAGAGGAAGTGTTGATATTCTGAGGAGGATCCCTCAAGGTAATCAACTCTGCTTTCAACATGTGTTGCAAGGCTTGCGACAATGGCATGTTGATCTTTGTAAACACTGTCTTCGTGGCGCGTTCTGGTTACGCGCGTTGTCTCGCTGAGGTTGTGCTGATGTAGGATTGGAGATCACAACTGCCCCCACAGATTGAGCATGGTCGGTCTTGGCTCGGCTTTTCTGACAATACACAACATTGGCTTCTTTCTTACTACCAAAAGATCTCTTCGCAACATTTGATGACGACTCTACCTGAATCTTTCCACTCTTGATACCAGCTTCAATGCGCTCTCCTGTAAGTATCAGCTCGGTGAATCCGGCTGAAGAGTTTCCAATCAGATGATTAAAGAATGGACCTGACAATGTCTCCATGAACATATCAACCAATTCCCTATTGGACAAGGGTGGTTGAACTTTGCCTGCTAGATCTCTCCATTTCTGAGCATACTCTTTGAACTTCTCATCACGACCCATAGACATGCTTTGTAGTTGCATGCGAGTGGGGGCCAATTCAGAATTGTACTCATACTGTCTGTAGAAAGCATCTGCTAAGTCACTCCAAGTACGGATACGGTCATTCTCTAGCTGATAATACCACTCCAACTGAGTCCCGGACAAACTCTCTTGAAAATAATGCATCCACAACTTTCTGTCATCAGTGTGGGGGTTGATCTCCTGAACATAGGACTTCAAATGCAGCTTCGGACAAGAAATGCCATCATACTTGGCAAAGGTAGGAACCTTGAATTTGGGAGGAATCACCACACCAGGAACAAGACTCAGGTCATCAAAATTCAGCCCTAACATTTTCAGATTTTCCACAGCATTCAGACGGTCTTCAAGTTTCTTGTATTTTTCATCTTCATAAGAGTACTGATCATTCTCATAATCTTCTTCTTTCTTCTCGGGCTCACGCTGGTCGTCTTCGTTGCCCTTGACACTTCCCTCAGTCTTGACACTCCCTTCTGAAAGCTCTATCCGACTAACCACTTTAGGACCACCTTTGTAACGTCTTCCCATGTTGAGAACGCCAACGACCCTCTTCTTTTTGTTGATGAGCTTCTTCAAATCTTCTTGGCCTTGGACCAAGTTGGTGAACATCTCCTGGAACTGAGCATTCTGAGCCTGAAGATCTTTGACAGTCTGTTCAAGAGCCATTTCTCTGCTAAAATAAATAGCGAGAAAATGAGAAAACCAATCTTCAATGTACCTGTTATGAGATGTTATTCCATGATATGCGATGTTTATGCAAATGCAATGCAATGTTTTCAAGGACCTTAAGGATTTAAATTTGTTAAACAAGCATGAACAAACTTTATTAGTTCTCATTTTATTCTTTTCTCTTTAAGTACAAAAGATAGTTCAGAAAAATAAAATAAAAGAACAAAATCCTAAAGCTCTAAGTCTCCCATGGGCGCTTCCTCTTGGTGCCGAGGTAGGCGTTGATGTTTCGCTCCTCGTGAAGTAGCTTGGTCAACCCTAGTACTTTCTTCTCACTTGCATAGCAGAGCTTGAATGTATCCCTTTCTTCTTTAAAATTTGAATCAGGATCTCTTCAAGTCTTCAAAATCGGTAGGCATGTCGGGATGGAGAGCGGTATAGTCGTCACCTATAGCAACAGGTTCCATAATTCTTGGTAGAGCAGTGAATGGCATCATGAGGTTTTGAGCTCGAGCTCACACCCATTTGAGGTAAGGTTCCCAAGGAATGGAGTTACGGTGCCCCAAAGTCTTGGTATCGATCTTCTTTACCATGCCCAGCGTGTATGAACCTTTCGGTGATGCGGAGATCATGGTTGTAGTCGAACACAATATCTTGGAGAAGCATATCATGAGGACCATCTCTTCGAGCATAACCAAACTGATGTAGAGCTAGAGAAGGGTTGTAAGTAATACCTCCCCTTATGCCAAAGAGTGGTACATTAGGGAATTCTCCACAACGCTCAATGAATGTGAAGTCCTTTTGAGAGAAAAGACACCAACGAATATCTGAATGAGATAGTGACATTAGTCTTTGAGACCACTTCAATCTTTGTTCGTTCTTCAAAACTGATGGAGGAAGGTGCGAAATAAACCACCTGGAAAGTAACGGTATGCAACACATGAGAGTTCCTTGTCTTTTGATAGTGCGAGTGTGGAGAGAATGTAGAATATCTCCAAGTAAAGTAGGCACTGGATTGCGAGTGAGAAATATCTTAATGGCGTTGATATCTATGAATTGATCCGAGTTAGGAAATAGAACCAAACCATAGATTAGCAAAGCCAAGATGTCTTCGAATGCATGGAAACTTATAGCTTTGAGGAATTCTCAGGCTTTCTTTATTAGGAACTTAGCAAGTAAACCCTTAACTCCGCTTCTGGTTTCCCAATTGGCTTCAATGTCTGAGCGCTTTAGGTGTAATGCTGATGCGATGTCTTCGTACCTAGGAACCTTTTCTAAACCGGTGAATGGCATTTGGTCAAGAATAGGTACCCCAGTAGCTTAGAGAACTCTTCCAGGTAGGAACCAAGCGATAGTCAGGAATGTAAAGCAATGGTGTTTCGGATCGAAGAAGCGGAATAGGGCGTGCATCATATCTTCTTCAAAACGGAGATAACCAAGTCAAGCGAGATAACCATGTCTTTTGATGGCCGAGCATGATCGGAATTTACGAAACCAAATCTACGGTGAGAAGGTATACCCATGAAGTTGATTCGGATAGTCTTTCTAGAAGTCATAATCCCTAAAAAGCAGAGCAAAGATAAATCCTAGGTCCTTGAAATAGTTAGAAATGATATGCAATGTGATGATGTCATGATGTCATGTTTAGCAAGCACAAACAATTCACACAATAGCCCTAGGTTTAAGGCTTGCATGAGGTATTGGTGTTTACCCACCGAAGTTTGAGTTGGTTCATCTGTCCTATAATAGTAACGGGTTCTAGGAATCTCATATCATTGATCTTTCTCGTAGGCGTTTATTTCAATGCGACTACCAAGTGGTCGACGAAAATATCCCAAAGTCGATCTTAATGAGCGTAGCATCAGTATCGACCAACCTAGGTCTACACCAAAGTCGACCATCTCACTACCTTCTAATGGCCAAGATGGGTCAATTAGGGTTCTAAAAGTTTAGTTAGTGCTGATGACACCACGCAGAAGCCAAATACTATCCTCAACTTGGAAATGAAGAGTATCAGGACATCCAAAGTGTCACACTAACGTAGCCATCATGTTGACCGTTTGGTATCGCCTACGGTCATGACGATCTATTGCTACTTACCTAAAGTAAACCTGGATCCGGATGTAGGATCCCCCACAAATATAATACCCAAGCAACCCTTAAAGATAAAGCAAGCAAGTCAAACAAAAAACAGTAAAGATGATCTAGAAATCCCTAAGGCATTCTCTCTTTAAGGGTGTCTCCCCGACAGAGTCAAACAAACCAAAACTGGATTTCGTGATTCTTGATGGTTTTGAGAGTTGTAAAGGTCTGGAATGATTCAGGAGACCTCAAGGAACGTGTTTGGATGCTTGGAATTGGCTGAATCGAAACAAAACTCTGGCTGCAAGTTGCTTCAAGAACACTGTTTTTTGGCTTTAGGTTAGGGTTCCACCAAGCAATTTTTCTGTTCTTTCTCATGTTGTATGCATTGTATATTTATAATGGATAGATTTTGGGCTGAATTCAAGAGCAAATATTGATCAATCAATGTAGAAAATATTTGATTTTGTATGAAATCAAATCTTCCTTTTTTGATCCAATCTTCATCAATTTCTTGTCAAATCAATGTAAATTTCGAAATTTGCCAGCTTTGATGAGTTGCTTGGACCTCAAGAATGAGAGAAAAAATCACTTTGCATTTAATTTTGATTTTATACCTTATTTTTTTAATTTAATTTGTTTTTAAATGAATAAAATCCAAATTAAATAGAAAAATAAAGACAAAATTCGTGGCATTGGGCTTGAAGGTTCCAAATAAGATAAGGAACAAGTTTAAACCAAGAAAAACTAGGCCCATTTGCAAAATTTTGGATTTTGACAAGTATTTCTCTTTGTGCACCTCTTCAAAAATGCCCAACTTGTGCAAGGTGTATTTTGCTCAATTTTCCACATTTTTGAGTGTTCTTGGACTTTTTAGAAAGCTCTAGGTGTCCTCTAAACAACATCTTTGGTTTCATCTCAATTGGAGTTCCCATTCTCAATAAAACTTCATTACCAAAAGTTGACTTTTTGTTGACTTTGAAAATGACCTGTAATGTTTTGATCCATATCTTCCAAATGAAGCATTTTTTGACCTAGCTTGTGAGACATGAAGTTGTAGAGAATTTAATTTCCTTCAAAATTAGAGGTGGTGGAAAAAATTTTGAAAAAGTATGAAGAAGTTATGCTCAGTCAAAGTTCAGTTGACTTTTCTCTAGGAAACCCTAATTTGGAAAGTTTGACTTTTGAGCAAATCTTGAGTTTTCTTGATGAATCATGATCAACCCTTGATCAAATGATGAATGTCACTTCAAAATGAGGATGTTGACCAAAAATCAGGAAGTTTGACTGTATGTTGACCACATTTGACGTTTTGTCCAATATAGTTGATTTTCAACCATCTGAGCAATTGTCTGAGGAAACTTGACTTGTAATGCTTGAAACTTGACATGGAGATTCTTTGAAGCATATGAGGAGGCATGATGACCATTGATGATGTTGGAAATTCATCTGGATCTGAGGATAGCCAAACCCTAGTTTGGGTTGATTGTCTAGGAGAGAGTTTGTCTGATCAACTCTTGAGGAATCCTTGAGTATGGATGTATGAAATGTCTTGAGGAATAAGAGGGAAAATTTTGGGGTATGACACATGTAAGAATGCAATGTGATGGTAATGCATGTAAGAATGTAATGTGATGCGATACATATTGATGTTATGCGCAAAATCACATGTAAAGTTAAACAGACAAGGGTTTAAAAGGACGGTCGGACATGGTTTCGATGTCTACTCAACAATTCCCCAAACAAGGTTGGTTCTAGTGTTTTTTATGTAAATGCTTCTTTTAGAAATATTATCATCACGCGAGCGGCCTACGTGGGGATAATACTTCCAAAAGTATACTCCAAGAAGCGGCTCTTAAAGGGATACTCAAAATCCTTTGAGCGGTCGGTTTTGGTTTGGACATCCTAATACTTAGAGTTATAGGCATTTTGTCCAAGAATTATCGTCCCGCGCTAGCGTGCGGTGCGATAACTCCCTTAAAAAGACCAACTCTAAGTTGTGGTCTTCACGTCGATCCAAAAGACACGGATGTCTAGCGGACCTAAGCTACTCAACCACTCTAAGCTTATGTTTCCTAGAAGCCTGGGTATTGGGCTTATCTATGAATCATAACCAACAAGTTCCCAATATCAAAATACATCAACAGGATAGTATACAAATAAATATCAAAGCAAAAAACAAACACACAAGTGAAGAACTAAATTAGGGTTAACTCGCTTAAAAAATATTCCCCAGTGAAGTCGCCAACTGAAGCAACTCGATTTTCAAAAATCGTTTAAATTTTCGAAAACTAGTGAAATCGCCACCTAATTTTATTTGTTCTAAAAAGAACGGGAAAATATAGATAAAACCCCATACAAGCGGATAAGGCGGTCTACGTGACCAAAAATGTGGGATCGGGAGTCGGTTATGTAAGGGGAAGGTGTTAGCACCCCTTACATCCATCGTACTCGATGGGACCCATTTAGTTCTAAGTGTTTGTGTATATTCGCTAATTTCTAAGTTATAATCGAAAAAGAAACGGGATTTGCTTGTTATTATTTTGAGTTTGGCAAGGTTTCAGAACCGTGTGCCTACATATTCCCTTGTGCAATGGAAAAGTCAAAACTCTGTAGTTCCTCTCAAAAAGGTTTTTAGTTTGTTGTATTGATTTTATAAGAAAAATCGTGCATTAGACATTTCAAATGCTTGAATTTGGACTTGTTTAGTTTGTTTGAAAATCTTTAAGTCCACGTTCGTGTTTGAAATGACTATTGCACACTCTTTGTTGGAAAAGAGTTTTTATGATCGCATATGAGCGATAAAAGAGTTTGAGTGAGTTGAATTGTTTTTAAGTGGGCGAAAAAGTACCGAACAATAAGACTAACGTCTTACGATTGAAATACTAGAAACCCGAGGAACTAATGTTCAGACGAGTCGTCTATCACCCAAAAATGGTTTTCTTAAGAAAAAGTGAAGTGAAACGAGTTTCACGTTATTTAGAAATCTTTAAGCAACTGGTCTAGCGTCCAACGACTTAAGGACTAAGAGTTCATTTGGGACAAGTTTTTCAGCAATTGGTCTAGCGTCCAACGACTTAAACTTGTATTTTATTATGAAAAAGGTTTTGGAAATGCACTCGACGTTGGATCGAGGTTTGAAACCTTATTATGGAAGTGTTTTGAGATACGTGCTGAGATGAAGTATGGAGTCGGGTTATGATTAATCAAGTATATGGACTTGATTAACCTCGTGAGGATAGGTGCTCCTATCCCCAACCATGAGACCCTGGTGCATGGTGATTGGTATATAGACCAATGTTATTTTCGGGTTATGATTTATTAAAGCAACAAGGGCTTTAATCAACCTCGTGAGGATGGCCATGCCCATCCCCAACTATGAGACCCTTCAAGAAATCGGCATACGAGCCAATCAAGATATAATCGAATTGATTTTAATTTTAATTGTGTGCAAAGTGTACAATGGTGAAATAAATGCGGAACAAACAGATAATCATCACACAATATAATCGGAACTTTAAATAATTATTAGAAACGATCTTTCCTATTTGATAAGAAATCGACTAATAGTTTAATCGATAAATTATCAAATAAAAACTATCAGAACTAATTATTACTTAGTACATCGCACAAAATATAATTTACGAAAAAATAAAATAATTGAAAAGGTGAAGGTTTAGAGATAGCCTGTATGACGTGAGTCTGAGCGGTGCAAAAAGAAAACCAGAGACGATACTCTTGGACCCAAATAAAGTGCCCAATGAGAAACTTCGTATGAGCGCGATCGTCGTTGATCAGAGAAACGGAAATTCAAGGCATACGGAGGTAGTGACAATACAGGTACATCGGGGACGAATAGAGGAAAGAACGCTAAAAACTCCTTACTTAAGCAAAAATGGGCCAACTTAACATTATTATTATTATTATTATTATTTTATATTTTTTAGAAGTATACTAATAATTTTAATGGTTAAAAAAAATATAATAATAATAATTATTAATTAAAGAAAATAATAATAATTGGTAATAATAATAATAATAATAATAGTTATGATAGGAATAATAATAATTATTAAGTAATAAAAAAATAGTAAACTAATAATAATAATATTTACTAAGTAATAATAATAATAATAATAATAATAATAATAATAATAGTTATGATAGTAATAAAAAATAGTAAACTAATAATAATAATATTTACTAATCCTATTAATTTAAACAAAACAAAAGAAAAATGAGTTAACAATCCATCTGTTCTCTCTCTCTCGCTTCACGTTCCTCATCGCGACCCAGAACCCTCATCCTCTCATGGTCTCTCACTCGATTCTCACAGACCCTCATCGATCTCTCTCACGATTTACATTATGAACCCAGTAAACCCAACCTTCTCCCTCTCTCATGCGATTTTCGTACTCACCCTCTCTCTCAAATGCTTTCTGATGGAAACCCTAACTTCACAGATTCTATTTCTTGCGTTTTTCTTGGTTTATTACATGTTTCTGATGTTGAATGCCACGATTTTGTAGGTATTCACCTGATTCTTGGAACTTGAAGGGGTTGGAACCCTAGCTTGCTGGATTCGACCGCTTCTTGCTCCCGGTGAAACGTTCCTTTATCGACTTCTTTTCCTCTTGGATTTCGAATTGAACTTTTGATTTACGAAACAAAATTTGAAGGGTTTGTTTACAAGGAAAATGATGATTTATATGCTTTGTCATTTTGATGTTGTTCTTGTTGTTCCTGTTTGTGACTTCAATTGGGATTTTGTATCTGTTTGGAACGATGGCTCTCTGTGTTTGGGATTTCTGTGTTTGGGTTTTTGGATTTTTGAATAGATGCTATGTTGGTTTAGAGAATAGATACTACACGACCTTGCTGGCCTTTTGAATATTTGTTGTCTGAACTGCTCTATGCTTCTGTTGGCTTTTGAACTGATATCTCTCTTGATTATATTTCTCTTGTTCTGTTTTCTTTTGCTGGCTTAGTACTTTTGAACAAAGACAGATGCTACACTTTCTAAATAGAGCATGCTTTTTCTGGTTGGTATCCCTGCTGCCATTTACCTTCTAATGTTGGTTTACCTTATGGTTTACCCATCTGAAGCAAATCTCTTCTTTTTTTATCCTTACTTCATTAAGTGATAAAAATCTGAACAGAACCTCTCTTGATTCTTGCTTAAAACTGGCTTTTTTATTACTTTAATGCAAATTCCAATTGTCCCTCATTGGAAACATGTTCTGTGGCATTTGGTTGCTTGCAATTAAACTCACTTTTCCTCTTTCAGCTATGCTTTCTGTGTTGTTTAAAACTGACCCTTGGCATTTTTGTCATTTCTGTGTACACATCCTGTTGTGGTACATTATGCTGATAACCAAGTAATTGGGTAAAAAAGTCTCTCTCTTGTTGCCTGTTATGCTTGCTGCAGTATATTGACCTTCTCTTTTTTTATATTGGGCTGAACTGAATTGTTTTTGGAACTCTTTGACACTGTTGGGCTGACTTTATTTAGGAAAAATGATGCTTCTGATTTCCATTTTTACACCTCCCTTTGTGAACCAACAACGAAAGTTGTTGTGATTTGCAATGGAGGTAACGGTAACGGCCGATGAAGGAACTTCGGTTCTTAGGCTTTGTCATTTGAAATAACTGACCTTTAATCCTGATTCCTTAACATAACCTTCGTGATGAGTCCGAAAAAACAATAATTCTCTTGGTTTTCGTATGAAATTTATTCATGTTTCGTTTTGTAACTACTAACTGATGTTTTTTTTGTTTCAGGTGACAATGGATGGCACGGCATGAAAGTGAAGAGGAACACTCGGACATGAAGGATGGCTCGGAGAAAGACAACAACTCGCTCGACAATCTTTTAGAAACTCATAGCATTAGAATTAGGATACCTTTGTATTTTTTTGTAGCCTTTGTAACTTGTAACTGTAATGGAATTTTAAAGAAATAATAATAAGAACTTTTTTCAACATCGAATCTTGTAATTCCAAACTTGCATTTTTGCTTGAAATAAACAACATCCAATATAAATTAGATAGTTTCTTGTAATTATCTCCTGCTAGCAAAAGGAATTTAAGTGAAATAAACAACATCCAATATAAACTTGCATTTTTGCTTGAAATAAACAACATCCAATATAAACAACATCCAAGAACGGCGTTTCCCTCCGCCGAATTTAAGTGACCCAAGTAAAAAAAAGGAATTTCTTTTAAAATTTAAATTCTCAAATAAATAATTATTTTTGAATTCAAGTTCTAAAACAAATAACCCCTTTTCGGACAAATAAATCCAAACAACCTTTTGCACCAATAGTCCGAAACCGTTCGAAACCTCTTGAATTTGAATTGAATCGGTAACAAGATAAAACTTTCCGACCATTTTTTTTATGAAAAATTTCCCAGTAGGAACTTCTCTGAAACCACAATAAATGAACATCCTTGCTTGAAAATAACGAGGTAAAACGAAGGGGAAATTTTGGGGTGCGACACCCTCCATCTCATAAGTCCAATTCTTTTTGTCGTGCACACTGTTGTACCCCAAAATTTACCCTCTTCATTTTTTTTATAAATAATTGGCTAACACTTAATTAATAGGTGCATCGCATACATATCATTCATGCATTGATCATGGGTTCAAGATTTTCCAATCATATGAATCTGTACAATTCTGAAGAAGAGGTTTGTTTCTCAAAAGTTCAATATTTGAGGTTCTGTCAATTCGGGCGTCATTTCAATACGCAAGCGTGTCCAGAAGCTTCTGATTATTATCTCGCAAGTTTTGGAGTTTTGATCGTCATCGGTGGATCTTGATTATAATTTCAAGCTACGATGTGTTGTGGTCGGATATTTGAACCCGGCGATTCTATGGCCTTAGTGAGTTGTGAAGCATTGGTATTTGGCTTATCGATCTCGCGATTTATCGAAAATCAAACGAGCAGATAAAATGATATTTGAATGTGTATCGAAAAGTCAACAAAAGTCAAAGTTTGACCGGCGGGATTTTTGGTCAAAATTACGGTCAAAAGTCGACATTCGAGAAAATGCAGTCATTTGTTGAGAAAAATCGAAAGAATCGGGTGAAAATGAGGCTTCTTGCATTTTAAGTAATTTTGGACTTAGAAATTTTTCTAAGTTTAAGGTACTTTGTGTTCAGACCATGTTCGCATCCGTATCTTACCCGTCTGTGGTTAGAAGTTTGTGAATTGATAGTCGTTGGAAAGAGCGCATTTCGTACTCCGATTTTGTTCTTGTGAAGATTTTTCGAAATGCGGTTGAGTTATCTGACTCGAAATTTGAAGTTCATAACTTTTGAAGTTTTACACTTAGTAAAATTTTGAGTGTTTTTAACATGTTCAAGCGCTCGACTTCGGAGGCATTTTACACGTGTTTCGAGACGTCGATTCGAGTCGAGTTCAAAATCAAAGTTGTTCATTTAATGGCAATCTACAACTTTGCTGAAGAAATCGAATCCATTCGGGAAACGTATCAAAAATTACAGAGCTCGGAAGTTACGATTTATCATTCTTCAAATCTCAACACTTAGAAATATTTTGAAGTGTTTGTTTCTATGCTTTTGCTGACAGCTTCAGGGTCGATTTTATCATAGTTCGTGGCTCCGAACCGGAAAATGTTCAACTGAAAAGTTGTTCATCTCACGGAAATATAAAACTTTGCTGAAGAAATCGAATCCATTCGGGAAACAGATAAAAAATTTACGGAGCTCGGAAGTTGCGGTTTATCATTTCTCAAAATTCAACACTTAGAAATATTTTGAAGTGTTTGTTTCTATGCTTTTGCTGACAGCTTCAGGGTCGATTTTATCATAGTTCGTGGCTCCGAATCGGAAAATGCTCAACTGGAAAGTTGTTCATCTCATGGCGGTCTAAAACTTTGTTGAAGGAGTCGAATTCATTCGGGACTCGGATCGGAAGTTATAAAGCTCAGAAAATAAGAACTCATAATGTTTGCTAAATTCGAGTATTTTTGTGCACATGTTCAGGGCTGTTTTCGTCAATGATTCGGTCGCCGCACGAAGAAATTCCGAACACGAAAGTTTGAGTTCGTAATTCCATCTACAAGTTCCGTTTAGAAACTTTTCGTTTCGGACGTCCGAGCTGGAAGAAACGGAGCGCCGTAAGTGACAGCATGAAGTTGTTAAAATGCAAGATGGCATATGCATTTTTGCCTTGGTTGAGACGCATTTCATCGAACAGTTGGTGTGCGCATGTTCGGAGCTGTTTTCTCGTCGATCCAATCGCCGCACGGAGAAACTTCGAACACGAAAGATGAAGTTTGCCGTGTCCTCTACAAGTTCCGTTTAGAAATTTTTCGTTTCGGACGTCCGAGCTAGGAGATACGGAGCGCCGTAAGTGGTAACTTGAAGTTGGAAATTGCCGCGAGGCATGTGCAAAATCCGCCCAGCCAGCCTAGGCATTTCGTCGAACACTCACGTGACAAACTTCAAACACTTTTTTCTCCAAGATATAAGCTTCGTATGGATTTTTGTCGAACTAAAGAGTTGTTGTATCATGCACGGGCTTTCCAACGGTGTTGAGTTCACATCATTTGGTTGAGTGTCGGAAAAGTTATGAAGCCATAAAGTAGTGTACATGGCGTTAGTGAATGATTGACAAGGCTTAGAAAAAACTCCACGATAACGCAATCAGTGTTGAAGCTACGACTTCAGACCCATTTTCGACTATGTTACGGGTGTCGAATGATAAAACTTTCAACATAAAAATTGTTCACATAAATTCCCTCTCCAATCTTAATGTTGAGATCTCGTCGATACGGGGTTTGTAGCTCGATTTAGATACAAGGAAAGATAATGGTCAGGACGAATCTTCCACCATTCACCACATTTTTCTTCTTTTTCCTTTTCCACTTTGGCACAACGGATTTTCTGCTGACAGTAACTTCACCACTCACCCTCTGCTCTTTTTTTTTTCTAAACAACCAGAACAAACTCTAATCATCATTCTTTTCTCTCTATATTCCTTCTAACAAACTAACAGAACAGCAACAACTTTCTTCACCACAAACCACCACTGCCATAATCTCAATATTCACACCATCTCTAATTTTTCCATTCTTCTTTTCCTCCATGCTAACTTACAGTTACAACCATCACACAAACACCCTTTTCACACACTTCTCCTCTGTGCCAACCTTCTTTCTCTCCATCCATACACCATCACCTCCAACAACCACCATCTTCATCTTTGTGAATTCAACCTCACATTCTTTCTCTTTTTCTTGATAACAACTCACCATAACCGCCTCCCTCTTCTTGCTGTTACCACCCGTCCAACGAACTCCTTCTTCTGCTCTCTCTTTGCAGACCACCGTCCCCTCTCATATTCGCCACTCAATCACTGATTCTTACACACATCTGTAACAAAATTTTCTCCGTTCTTTTTCACTTCAAACCACTGTAATAAACAGATCCTAATGCCGTAACAACCATCTTCAACTCCGAAATCTTCCTCACCGTCGGCGTCACCCTCCAGCTCCATCCGCTTCACTGTAAACACCGGACACCTCTCTCATCTCACTACCGTCATGCAGCAACACCATTCTTCATGGATTCTCTCACTGTAGCCATTACGAACCTCCATTCATTCTTTTTTGTTGCAACAAGCTAATGGAATAACGCCCCCACTCTTCCACCCGCGGCTGGCAGAACATAACTCCCTCTCTTCTTTCTTGTCTATCGCCGTAACTGAGTCATCGTTCTTGCTGGAAGCTTCAGATACGAGAGGTCAAGAACCAGCATTCTTTATTATCGAGATGTCGGAGCCTCTGTTGAATTTTCGGAACTTTCCTCCATGGCTACGAGCTTCGAACCAATCTTACGTTAGGGAGTGATTTGTGTGAATTCCGTTGAGATTTGATAAGTTTGGAGGATGGATTCGTAATCAGTAATTAGATCCCATATCTGGAATCGGCGCGAAAGTCCGATCAGAACGTGTTCACTGTGACGGAAGGGACGTTCAGAACCACCGCGGGCGGTGGCGGCTTCAACGAAAGAGATGATCGGAAAACGGCTATTCCGGCGACGCTACTCCAAGCCCTCGGCATGTCAACAAATCACAGGTTCATGTTATCTTTCTCATGCACCAATCCCGTTCTGACATGTGTCTTTTTATTTTATTTAATAAAAATCAAAATCTGAATATTAGTTATTAACTTGACCAATTGATATGTATATACATACATACATAAAATTAACGTGACAGGCCATAATAATTAGTGTCCAAAAAAATCTGTATAATTCATGGTTTTAATTGGACAAACAAAAAAGCAAATCGGACTTAGCAAAAACTGAAAAAAAGGCTTAGACGAATTGGACTGGGTTTAGAGTTGCTATCTCATACCCCCCTGATTTCTGGACCCAGCGTGTTTTTTAACTGAATTCAGTTCAATTTAAAATTCTGCAATACACCCCTCTGTTTCCATATTTCACAATTTCCATGCAATTTCAATTTCGATTCCGATTTGATTATTTTGACTTGTAAAATGTAATAAAATATATTCTGACATTTTTACATATGAGAATATTTTTGACATTTTTTAATATTTTTTGCATTTTATTCCAATTAATTCTAATTCATTTTTTTTAAATAACACATTTAAATGTTCTTTTTTGTGTATAGTTTGAATTGAATTGATTTAGGAATATAATACTTTCTTTTAGAAAACTCTAAGATATTTTTACCATTTAATTGTAGTATACCTTATCTTAGTGTTGTAAGTAAAACTTCAAATTTATCTTCGATATTCCGATTTCTTTGTAAATAACCATTTTTTGCGTTTTATGCTTTGTTTAAAAGCCACGTCGCTATTTCTGACATTCTGTTTTGTATGCGAGGTACACGGAGCGTTATACTACTGATTTGGGTTTATAAAATCCATGTTTTGACGTTGCACACATGTGTGTGTACTCTTTATCTGTCTGTTGGTTTTCACCATCTTTTGCAGGTTATTTGATTTGATCCATATCTGTTGCTCATACACATGTGTGTGCCTTCTTTATGTCTGTTTATGCGGATTAGGATCTTGTAGGTGTATTTGCTTGATGTGTATGACACACATTCGATTATGCTTTTGTGTCTCCACACTTCTCACCGGATTTTCTTATTGCGTGCCAGCAGTACTTGAAGTTTTCCGGAGTATTTCTATAGCTTGCGTGCTCTTCGGATTTAATATCCGTCGGGTATTTATTCTATTTTATTTATCGCATTTCTTTACGCTTTTCTAGAGCATGAGAAGTAGGATTTTCTGCTTTCCTTGCCATGAGAAGTAGGAATAGAGATGTATGAAGGGCTTCGTAGTTGGAGCATGTTCGGGAACCCCTCGGTTTATTTAAAGACCCGTTTAGGGCAATTCGTTGCTAATTGTGTTTGGTTTGTTTAAAATCCTCTGCATAGGGAGGTAATTCTCGATAAGTGTTTACATTTGTGCTTGCATAGGTCGAGTGGTTAGGGCCGGCGTGGTACCACTAGCGAAGTCCCGCTTTTTATATTTCTGTCATCGAGTCATTGATATGGGCAAGCGGAAGGTAGGGTCAGCAACGAACCCCCGCACAGTTCTAGTTCGTGTCAGCTCAGCACACGCGAATCATGTTGCTTCCTTTATCGAGTCAACAATAAAAGTGGCAAGAGTTCCCTATTCTGACTCTCCACGCTTTCCTGGGGTTCGCATTTATTGCAGAACTCGCATCATTTGCTCTTCAACAGGAATTGGATGTGTCGGCTCCTGGTTGACTCACGGTATGCTCGTTACTGTCGAGGCTATGGGACTTCCTCCTTTTCCTGCGCTTGTGTGTCATTTGTTTGTTTGCATTGCATTGTTTGTGTGCTTTTGTCAAAGCACTTGCTTGCTTCATCCCCTTGCATCCCTTGGTCCCATAACCAAGACGGATATAGGATAGCTTTCCGTAGGGCTCTTTCGGTTAGGATAGATTCTCGAGCCTAGACATTAGGATTTACATCCTTTGCATGTTGACATAGGTAGAGATTCCCTTACATCCTCAACCATAAGTCCGATCTTTGCATGACAACATTAGGGCTAGTACTAGTTAGTCTCCTTTTTGTTTTGCCAGTGTCTTTTGCATCCATGCATTTAATAAAACTAAAAATTGTTTTCTTTTTCTTTTGCAAATAAAACACTTACTAATGGTTCAAACTCCTTTTTCAAGGTAAAAACAACCAACCAAATGCAAAATCTTTTGCCTACGGGTTTCCTTTTTGTTTTTAAATTATTTTCATAATTAAAAAACACATAACCCATCAAAACATGTGAGCCGAACTACGGCGCTCTGACTTTCCCATTGCACGCGGGAATACGTAGGCATCTTGTCACGGGGCTCGACCGAGCGAACTTTGTAAATACTTCCTTCTTTTCCCCGTGGTTTCTTTTTTTTCTTTTGCATGCATGATTAGCAATTAAGCAGTAAATAGATATAAACACACCCATTAGATATAAAATAGAAGTGGATACCGTAGAGTACTACGGGCGTGTAGGATGCTAATACCTTCCCTTCGCGTAATAGATTCCCTTACCCTATCTCTCGGTCGCAAGACCGTGCCTTATCCCTTTTAGGTTTTTGCGATGCGTTTTCCTTTCTCCTTTTGTGAGATAAAAAACGTTTGATGGAGACTTCATTGATATAGTTATCGGATGATGTTCAGCCGGTTGTTTCAGCTGGCGACTTCACTGGGGATCGGGAGACCTGTGCTGGTCCGATCAGGAGTCGATCCTAGCTTTTATTTTCATGTCTATTGGGTGTTTATTTATTTGTTTATCTATTTTACCTGCTTTATCGCACCATCCTTTGTATGCTTGCATTTCATTCTATGTGGCATATTTCCTGCTTTCATATACTGGTTGGGCTGTTCTCCTGTGATCTGTTTCTGATTTGGGTGGGAGTTACAAGAGGTAAAAGGCCAACTACCCCGGCCAGTGACACATAGGCTAGATGGATGTCCATGTCGAATCTCGCATCCCGTGGTGCGTGTGAGGAGGCATGGAGTATCGAATTCAGACGAGGTTCGATTGACGGTGCTTTCGCCCTACACCCTGTTGTGTAGTCAGCGAAGTACTCGATAAAGGATCGTCGACTCTGACTATCATTAGGGACATCCTGTTGAGTCTAGAATCACCCTGTGAGTTGGGGCGGGATATCATTATTACAGGTACAGATGGTGACTATGTTCTGTTGGTGACTATGTTTTGTTGGTGACTTGGTATTTTCTATTGATGATCTGATGGTTTTCTGTGGTGACTTTGATTCCATTTGGGTGGCATTTTCTAGCCGTTACTCTGTCCGATTTCTGGTTTTTCTTCAATCAGAGCAGAAACAGTACAACAGTTTGATCAGTGTTCATGGAAGTAGTAAACCCATGATCAATGCATAATGTATTTGCATCATAGCATGTTTTATTTTTAAAAAGAAATGTCAGAAAAAGCATGTTATTTTATCTAACCCCGCATGCATATCATTTCCAGGACTTCTTGTGGTTTATTATCAACATCAGGATGGATACCAACAATCAAACCAACACCGAGGCCCTAAGGAAGACTGCCTCATACTCTTTTTGTGCATTCGACATCTCTGAAATAAGAGCCAGAGGTATTCTTGTGAAGGATCTGATTGAAAGAGAGTTCAGAAAAGATCATGGGAACATATTGCCGTTACTAATGGAGGATTATGAGTTCTATGCCATGCAATCTCTACTCCAGTTTTATGATGGTGAGCTCAGGTGTTTTACCTTTCAAGATTATCAGTTAGCACCTACTCTTGAGGAGTACTCTTTCCTTTTGGGTATCAGTATCACAAGCAGTTTGCCTTTTGTCAAAAGAATGGATGCTCCTGATTTTGAAGCCATTGCTAAAGCCCTTGGTTTGCGTGTTAGTGAAGTAAGGGACAATTGGGTTCCGAAAGATCACACTTGTGGACTTCCGTTGGGTTTCCTTTTAGTCAAAGCTGATGAATTTGCCAAGGTTGGTAGTTGGAAAAGCTTCAATACTATCTTAGCCGTCATGATCTATGGTATGGTGATTTTTCCCTCTTTTGAGAAGTTTGTGGATGTTGCTGCGATTTCTGTTTTCATGAATGACAATCCGGTTCCTACCATCTTGGCTGATACATATTATGCCATTCACTCTCGCCATGGTCAAAAGGGGTGTGTTATGGGTTGTATGCCTTTACTTTATCGTTGGTTCAACACACATTTGCCAAAGAGAGGAGCGTTTATTGATTATGCTAAAACCATGAAGTGGTCTAGTCGAATCATCGCACTCACTTCATATGATATAGTTTGGAATACCATGTCGAGCGATTCTGAGATCATTACTAGTTGTGGAGAGTTTCCAAATGTACCATTTGACGTTATCTGATTCGACGAATCACCTCCAGGCTTGTTGGATGGGGTTCGCTCACTATTGTGTTTGTATTAATACTCTGTGATCGTGGACTCTTGTATGACTCTATTTCATCTATGCACTTGAGCAGTTGATTCTCAATCTGATTGTGTGTCTGGTCTTGATAATTATTGTTGTCACTATCCTATTATTATTTGATGTTTGATAACAAATTGCGGGAATGTCCTGGAAGTGATCATTTCATGCATCATACATACCATGCATAACAGGTTTTGTCCGGAGTTCTCATCCTCAGTTTCTACTTTTATTTAGCAGAAAGATTGCAAACTTCCACCGTTACCCGACTCGAAGCAACGAGAAACGACAAATGGAACAACTTCGTGGGGAACTGGATGAGATGAAGGAGTAAATGGGATTTCTAATGCTGGACATGCAAGACTTGAAAGAAGAGAACCAACAGTTGAAGACTCAGCTAGGCTTGGTGATGGAGATTTTAGGGACCGTGTTGAGAAAGGGAGATGCCCCCAGTTTTCCTACAGCAACAGGAGCCGCTATTCCTCCTTATACTCTGGGGAATTCTTTGAGCCTTAAAGCTAGGCATGCATTTACTCCATCACCCTGTATTCCGAGGTCTCCTCGTTCGCGTCCAATTCCTATTGTTCAGAAAGGTCTAGAAGGTAAAGCTCTTCAACCATGGTCGCCACACTCTGAAAAGCAGTTCGATCCTATTCCGATGCCATATGCTCAGTTGCTTCCTCAGCTACTCAAGTTTTAGATGGTTGAACTCCAAACTCTTGCCATGCCTGAAGGGATTCTATTCGAGTACGATGTGATGGCTAGGTGTGATTTCCATTCAGGGCACCTGTGATGATCTGAGGGTGTGACCTTGAAAAATAAGGTTCAGGATTTCCTTGACAAAGGGATTATCTGGTTTACTCCCACAGGGTTGAGCATACAAGTCAATTTAGCTCCAGCTGCTGATATGACCGTTATGCCTGCTGCTATACCTCAAAACAAAGCTTGTGCTTCGAAGAGGGATAACCGACCGCTCCATACCGGCTCATCAGCGCCTCATCAAAAGAATCAAAGGCAACAAGAGAATCGTGCTCCTAGGAGGTTTGATGTCATTCCTATGAGCTATGCAGATTTGTTTGTCCGTTTGAATGATCTTAAGCTGGTTGTTCCCAAGCCTGCATTTGCTCCCCCTCCCTTGGATAAGCGGCCCAGAAACTACGATGCTAATGCTAGCTGTGAGTTTCATTCTGGTACCGTTGGGCACAACATTGAAGATTGCCATGCATTCAAGTGCAAGGTACAGGATCTGATTGAGGCAAAAGCTATCAGTTTTACACGAGATGGTCATGTTCGGGTCCTCCTTCTCGGCAAATGTCAAGACTTTAAAATGCATCATCTGAAGCAATAAGTCCATTCGGAGACTGCTCTCTTCAACAATGGAAATTTTCAGTTTTATTGTGCATTCTCATTTGTAATCTTTCTTGTTTGTTTAGTACATGCTTGTATGCAGAACATTTTCATCCTTTGAATGATAATCATAACGCATTGAATATGTTTGTCTTGAACTAATCCATTTGTATACACTTTTAATTGTTTTCAAAGCGCTTTTGATATTCAACTCTTGTTAATAAAGCAAAACCTCGTAGGGAGGATGGCGAAAATATACCAAGAATTTCAAGCGGTATTGCTTTCAAATGAAAAACCTGCGACGATGTCAGGCCTTGTTTCAAATCCCCAAACACCGGAGATATAAGGAGTTAGACCCTCGACAACCCCTTTGAGCCTTGAAGTAGGAGTTTCTTCTGTTCAAAAAAACCGCATTTTAAAACCAGGGCAGGGTAGTGTTCGATTAACACGATTGAGCATTCAAAACTCATCAAGAGTATATTTCAAAGGATACAATGGTTATCCTTCCAAGGTTGAGCCAAGCATCAAGTTTCAATTGTCAACAATGTGCATCAAAGGAGGACAATACCCCAACGGAACTCCTTATCGAAGAGGACTCGGATCGCCACAATCACCTCTAGCAAATCAAAGATGGTGTAGAGATCAACGGTGGTTTAGCAAAAAAATGATAAAAAAAGAAGCAAAAAAAAACAAAGAAAAAGCCCGCTAAGTCGAACTTGGAAATAAGTCGCTTAGGCAAAATAAAAGGGCAAATGTTAAAAAAGCAAATTGGCAAGCCATAAAGGCGAGGATAATCCAAGAACATCCTCAATAAAGAACAAAGTCGTTGATCAGGCACCAAACGAAAGGGTGAATGGCTATCGTGTCCAAGAAGCCCCGTCCTTAACAAAGTCGAAGAGGTACGACCAAGCGCAATGGTTTCTCAACCATTAATTCCTACGGTAAGAGATGATTGCTCATATCGGATCAACTGAACTTAGGTTTGGAGAACATCATGAAGGGGGTGGGCACCAAATATTTTGAGCCTAAAAATCTTTCTTTCTAAAAACCGTGAACCAGGCCACGTTACAACCCTTAAAAGTCCTAAGCTGGCGGGTTAATTTGAAAGCGTGGCGAGAACACGGTATTCTGACTCCTAGGAGGCTTGCTAACACCTTTGAGTTGGTATCGTTCCCTTTTTGCCATCTTTTGCACAAAATGTAATGTTTTGGCATTTTTTCAAAAAAAAATCTTTTCAAGACAAGCATAGGATTTGCATTAGAATTATCATTCTTAGGATAAAACATTACATGCATATGAGCAGTGCTCAAACATCGATAAGCTTGCATAATGAGTATCAGATGAATGCCTTGATTGTCCCGAGGGGCAGGTTATTTGAGAATCTATTGAACGGCCTTTCAAAGAGTCATCTTAATCTGGGGCATTCGAGTTGGTACTATATCTCTCAAAGTTCATTGAAACTGGGGGAAACCTTGTCAGGGTTGGCCAATCCTTTCAGAGACACAAGGGCATGTTGACTATCCATGTTTCACTCGGGGTTTGAAGTTGTTGTATGAGTGACAGTTTGCAGATACCTATTATTTTGGTTGATTGAAATTCCTATATCTTGAAGAATACTCTTCAAAGTAGGTTAATTCCCGTTGAGTCTGTTCATATACAGAAATGGTCTCCAAATTGGGTCTTTGGAATTTTGTTAGGTCGATTCGTTCTTCTTGATTCAAGTTTTGACCTGTTGTCTTTTTCGCAATGAGTCGCACACTCTTCGTCTGTGCAAAATTGTCGGTTATCTTACCCGTGTTTGCACTACCTTTCGGACTTTGGGTATCCATACTTGGTGTGTGGTAATCCAAATGTTTGATACTCTTGAAGAATTATACCCGCCTTTGGCACGAGGATATTATAGTTCTTGCAGACACTTCCTTCGATGTCATCATCTTGGTAAAGTTAAATGCGAGTTCGTCTTAACTAGCGTTCTCTTCCCTTTGAGTTCATCTTCACACGATGTCCTTCCCGCAAGTTCGTCTTAACTAGGCGTTCTCTTCCCTTTGGGTTCATCTTCACAGATGTCCTTCCCGCAAGTTCGTCTTAACTAGGCGTTCTCTTCCCCTTTGCAAGTTCATCTTCTCGCAAATGTTCTTTCCTTGCGAGTTCGTCCACACTCGACGTCCTCTTTTCCTTATTAATTCGTTTTCATATATTTGTCTTGTTCTTTCTTACACGGGTTTGTCTTCGTTCGACGTCCTCTTCTTCTTTTTCCTACAAGTTCATCCTCGCATGGGTGTCCTTTCTCTCGAGTTCGTCCTTGACCGACGATGCTCCCTCTTATGGATTTTTCTTCCATTATCAGGTATCTCACAGTTTGGTGCCCTCACGCCATCCTCCAATGAAATTCAGTATCTCGTTTTCAGCAAGCATGGACGAGAAAACCCCGAGTGAAATTTCTACAAAGAATCAGATGTAGTGTTTGTCATCAGCGTACTATATTTGGTGAACCTCCCTAGCAGATGTTGTTATCGACAAATCCTTATTGCAAAACATGATGCCAATCCCCGGTACGGGTTGACAATATCTGTCTCAGTGAAAGTTCCTAGGGGATGTTCTCTAAAGTTGCAAGTGTGTTGTATCCTGATATTCCCTATGGAGGTGTTATCTAGATTGTTGATCGGGCGTTTGATTCCCCAATGAGTCGCATATTATCCACAGATGATCCTCCCCAGAGGGTTCTCATCTCTTGACATCCCCAGCAGTTGACATATCTTTGTCTCCCCAGCTAGAGTTGTAGTGGGTAACGGTGGAAGATCTTCTCCAGGTGTTCCTTTTATTCCCCAGCGGATCTTTGTCCAGCATGACAGGTCCCTGCGGTATCATCTCCTCAGCAGGGTTATATGGTAGATCTCGATATCTTCAAGTGGTCTTTCCAGATTTATCAGCTTGATCGTGTCCTTGGTTGATCTCCATTATTATCCCCCAGTGGATTATCAGAGTGAAGTTGGTCATCTTGTGACCTTTTGGTCGCCGTTCACATTTCATCTTTTGAAAACATGCATCATCGCATTTGCATTACCTTTTAGGGAATTCATGCATTTTCATCGAATTATAAGCCAAGAACAATGAATCTTCAGTCCCCAGTGGTGTTCCAATGTCTCTCTGAAATCCCAGCAAGGATAGCTTTTGGGTGTGGGGCATTTCCTTTGGTGTTGAAGCTGCCAGTTCCATCTGGTGCAACACATTTCTTTGGTGTTGAAGCTGCCAGTTCCATCTGGTGCAACACATTTCCTTGGTGTTGAAACTGCCAGTCCTTACCCTGGTGCAACACATTCCTTGGTGTTGAAGCTGCCAGTTGTCATACCCCAAAATTTGCCCTCATATCTCTCAAGATATTCCATACATCCATGCTCAAGGATTCCTCAAGAGTTGATCAGATGAACACCCTCCTATACAATCAACCCAAACTAGGGTTTGGCATTTCTCAGATTCAGATGGACTTCTAACACCTCCAATGGTTTTCATGCTTCCTCATATGCTTCAAAGATTCTCCATGGCAAGTTTCAAGCTTCACAAGTCAAGTTTCCTCAGACAATTGCTCAGATGGTTGAAAATCAGTTGTATTGGTCAAAAAGTCAATTGTGGTCAACATACAGTCAAAACTTCGATTTTGGTCAACATCCTCATTTGAAGTTACATTCATCATTTGATCAAGGGTTGATCATGATTCATCAAGAAAACTCAAGATTTGCACAAAGTCAAACTTTCTAAATTAGGGTTTCTAGGTGAAAAGTCAATGAACTTTGGTGATCATAACTTTCTCATACTTTCTCGAAATTTTTCCACCACCTCTTGTTTTGAAGGAAATTCAATTCTCTACAACTTCATGTCTCACAAGAATGTCCAAAAATGCTTCATTTGAGAGGTATAGCTCAAAACATTCTGGTCCTTTTCAAAGTCAACAAAAGTCAACTTTTGTTTTGAGGATATATTGAGCATGGTAACTCCAATTGAAGTGAAACCAAAGACATTGTTTAGAGGACTCTTAGAGCTTTCAAAAGTCCAAGAACACTCAAAATGTGGAAAATTGAGCAAGTTACACCTTTCACAAGTTGGGCAATTTTGAAAGAATGCACAAGAGAGATACTTCTAAAATCAAATTTTTGCAAATGGGCCTACTTTTCTTCATCCAAACTTACTCCTCATGCAATTAGGAATATCCAAGCCCAATGCCACGAATTTTTATTTTATTTTCCTATTTAATTTGGAATTTATTCATTTAAATACAAATTAAATTGAAAATAAAGTATAAAATCAAATTAATTGCAAATTTGATTTTTATTTCTTCTTTGTGATCCAATCAACTCATTAAAAGCCAGCAAATTCGAAATTGGATCAAAAGGCAAGATTGGATTGGAATTGATCAAGTTTTGAAAATTTGATTTTATACAAAAATCAAATTTTGATTATCATTGAATGGTGATTGATTCTTACCAATAATGATCCAAAATCCATCCAGTACTTATACCTGATGCATACCACATGAAAGAGAACGAAAAAATTGCCTCAAGAAACCCTAACCTAAACTCAAAAAACCGTGACATTCAAGCTATTGGTAACCCTAGCTCTAGCCGTTCTCAGTCAATTTTGAGGATTCCATTGCATTCCTTGAGGTCCTTAGAGTCGATCCAGACTCTTATATCACTCAAAACCATCAAGAATCCAGCAAATACGATTTCGGTTTGTTCATCCTTTTCCAAAATCGATTTTCAATTTTCATGCATTATTAACAAGTTTTGATGTTTGTTTTGTGTTTAGAATGAAGCTTGCAAACTTTCTGGATGGTTTAATTGTATTTCTATGGCCTAAAACACGAATCACCATGATTAGGGTTTCCTTGCACGAATTGGGAACTCACAAAATACGAAAAATTGGACCATAAGACCCTTGCTATTGCATTTAGAGCGTGATTTCAATCGATTCATGTATTCCTAATGAATTTATATTATGTGTATGAGCTTTTGAAAATGGGGTTATAGCGTCGAGGCCGGCTATATTTTCAAATTTTCAAAGCGAAGAAGATGAGGTTTGGCGGGGCGATGAAGGCGTGACACTTGTTTTTCTTCCATTCGCTCCGATTTCCAACGTGGTGCACTCGTTCGGTTAGCAAGGTGCGCGTTTGCTACCGGGGTCATCGATTCGAATCGGCCTTGACACTTTGTTTTTTTTTAACAAGTTTGCAAACTTTTTCTATTTTTCTTATTCATTTAATATTTTTGCATCAATTTAATTTCTTTTCACAATTTTATTTTTGCATTTAAAATTCATCAAAAACTATTTTTCTTTTTACATTTATATTCTGAAAATCTTTATTTAATTTAATAAATTAAAAAATACATTTTTGCATGCATATTTATTTTTATTTATAATTTTGCATTTTAATTACTTTTAATTCATTTTAAATTATTAAATTGCATCTAAAAAATCCCAAAAATTTATTTTAGCATATTTACATTATTTCCAGCATGACATATTTTTTCCAATTAAAAATTTGCATTTTTTCTAACATTTTCTCTTATTTCGATTTCATCATATTTTCCGATTTCTTGTTCGTTTCACAGGTTAATCCGATTCGGACGTTTCTTTACTGTTTATCATTTTATTTTCTCCAATAATGTAACTGCTCATGGGATGTAATAGTTTAAATTAGGCTTTTATTTTTCCGCAAGTTTCAATTATGTATCTGCCCCAAAGCCATGTAATAGCGTAGGACATTTACCTTTCCGCATCTTTACATTCCGCATTTTAATTTCCGCACTCTATAAATTGCTAGTAACTAGGCGTGTATGGCAAGATAAAATCAATATAGCTCACCCTAATTTCCGAGATAAAATATCTTGAAATCGACACACTTTTTCACACATGCACCCCTTAGGGTAATTCTCTCTCGTTGCCTTTCGATTAAACGGTCATGTCCCTCGAACGTAGAGGTATTCTAGCATCGTTGACTTCAAAATAAATCATCATAGTCCCTTTCGATACAAAGATCATAGACCCACGATGTCGCCTCCGAATACATGATCTTGACCCTCGATTGTCGCCTACGAAAAATGATGATAGTCCCTTCGAATGTGCTAGGATACTTCCTACAAGTTGCCTTCTATGACCATCCGATGTCCCTTCGAATGTCCCGCTTACATCCAACGAATGGAGCTACCTACCAACTAATGGTATGGATTGCGCCATTCTAAAGGAACGTAAATAACACGAAAACGACCAATTCTGAGTAGGTAATAAGACTTTTAGTTGCTTGCTCTATCAAAATGCTTTTCACACCTCACACTTTTTCCAAAGTTCAAACGCTTTTCAAAAACAAAACATTTCCGAACACTCTGTATACATTCCTACATGAATAATTACAAAGTCAAAGCGAAATGCCTTTTTCAAAACATCTTTCAAACACACAGAAAGCACAAGTTTTTTTTCAAAGTGATCTATAAAGCAACTAAGAGCCCGTAGATAAACTACGGATGGAAAGGGGTGCTAATACCTTCCCTTTTCATAACCTTCTCCCTTACTCAGAATCTAACGAAGGTCTTTTCTGTACTTTTACCTTCCCTTAATTGGATAAAAATAAAACTCGGTGGCGACTCTTGCTATCCACACATTTGCGATACAAAATCCAATAAAGTCAGTTCACCGTATTACAAAACTGGCGACTCTGCTGGGGAGACACCCTAAAGAGAGAATTGCCTTAAGGATTTATAGAACATTTTTATTGCTTTCTGTTTGACTTGCCTGCTTTACTTTTAAGGGTTGCTTGGGTATTATATTGTTGGGGGATCCTACACCCGGATCCGGGTTACCTTTTAGGTAAGTGGCATTAGATCATCGCGACCGCTAGACGTATAACTAAACGGTCAACATGATGGCTACGTTAGCGTGACACTTTGGTTGTCCCGATACTCCTCATTCCCAAGTTGAGGATAGTATTTGGCTTCTGCGTGGTGTCATCAAGCGCTAACTAAACTTTTAGAACCTTAATTGACCCATCTTGGCCATTAGAAGGTAGTGAGATGGCCGGCTTTGGTGTAGACCGAGGTTGGTTGATACTCGATGCTACGCTCATTGAGATCAGACTTTTGGGACATTTTCGATCGACCACTTGGTAGTCATATTGAAATAAGCGCCTACGAGAAAGATCAATGATGTGAGATTCCTAGAACCCGGTTACTATTATAGGACAGGATGAACCAACTCAAACTTTTGGTGGGGTAATCACCTAGACCTCATGCAAGCCTTAAACCATAGGCTCATTGTGTGATTTGTTTGTGTGTGCTATACATGACATCATGACATCATCTGCATTGCATATCATTGTTGTAGGATTTTTCCGTAAACAAGTATTTTTAATTATCGATTCCTCAGGGATTGGTGTATGTTATAGTCGTTCAATAGAAAAGTATGTTTTAAGGCGATGTAACCAAAGATTTTGTTATCTACTCTACTAGAACCATGAGTTTCCAAACAATAACTAAGTTGATTCTTTCAAAGAGAGTTATAGTTTGGATTAGAGAGAGTTTGAGATTGTTTTCAAATTAAGAAGGCATGTCAAGATTAGTTTCATTGATCTAGTTTCATACATATTCAATTAATCAAGTGATGAACATAATAGATGATTTCTACAAATACATATCCTCTCAATCTTGTAGATTTCCCACCAAGATTGTGAATGTCATCATGTTAATCCTTGCATGATTCCTCACTACAACTATTAACATGATAATCATTAAGTTCAATATTTGGTAAACACTAACACACAAATCTATTCCTAGCATTTGTTCATTAGAGGATGAATATCCTAGGTCTACTTTGAAGGATTCTTTTCCAAGCAAAACTCAAAGCATAAAGATGAAGAACAAAGATATTCAACTATATTAATCATCAACCATGTTCATACACATATGGATTAAAAGAAATACATACTATATAGATCAACTACCTCTAATCTTGACACAAAAAGAGCTTAGCCACTCATTTCCATGGTTGCTTTGCTCTCAAGATTGTTGGTAGAGATGAAAATCAAAGAAAATCAAGAAGGAAAAGCTATGGTGTTTTTCTTTCTCTACTTGCCCTAGATTTTCAAAGATGAAAAAATCATGATGGAATGTCCCTTCTTCTTCCTTTCCAAGCCAAAAAGATCAGCTGAAGTGATGGGTTGGTGGCCCAAAAGGTGATAGCATGGGCTGTCCTTTTTTCTGAATTTCGCAGACCGCGCTGAGCGCGGTTAAGTCGCGCTGGGCGCACTCATGCTGGCACCGCGCTGAGCGCGACCTGAAGCTTGCTTCCTTCTTCCAAAATTATCTTCAAAAAGAATCATCCCTTAAGCTCTTTGTCATTCTTGAATCCAAGCTTGGGAGAGTTAGTTAATAAATTCCTACAATTAAGAGTAAATTAAGTCAACTAATATATATTTAAACAAAAACTAGATAAAACCTAATTAAAGCAAAATAATAGAATAAATATACAAATTAAATACAAAGACATTGTTAAGGACCACAAAATAATGTACAAAATAACTACAATTTGGTCCTTAACAACTCTCCCCAACTTACTTCTTTGTTTGTCCCCAAACAAAAGTCAATAATCTTACAACGCTAGAAGAAACAAAATGCAAGCATGCAAACTCACACAAGGTTAATGGTTCAAACTCGACATACCAGGTAAAAGCACACATCGATCGCTTCTTCGACACACAACATGGATATGAATTAAGTTCTAAACACAATCTATCAAAACATGTAACAAAACAAAAGATATGTTCACACTTGAATCACCTAATCATTCCTTCAACCATTATGAAGAACAAAATGTATATTCACAAAGGACTAAACACTCTCACTAATAATTATGCACATCCAGAATAATTCATGCGTTCATCGAAACAAGTTAAATGATAAAATGGAAACAAAGATCACTAAGGACTTTCAAGGTTGTAACTTGGCTTAGGTTAGAAACAAGGGATATTTAAGTACAAAGCCATTGAAACGAATCGGGTAAAAGAACATGAAGAGCATTTCACAACTAATTCCCATTCCCTTCTTCTTATTCACAACCTCTTTTCTTTTTCACACAATGATCCTCTTCTTTCTTTTCTTTTTGTGTTCTTTTCGTATACAAATTTTTCTTCTTTTGTATTTTTCTTTTCTCTATTCTGTTTCTTTCTTTAGGATCATTGTGCCATCAATTCTAGGTTCTTTTTGATCCACCTCCCCAACTTCATTTATATCAATCCTTTTTATTCAAGACATGCTCTTCAAGGGTTAATTAACAAAAGGGTTGGTATTCATAAACAAGAAAATTTATAGAATGAATTATCATTGAATTTTTCAAAGATTATCAACAACTATTAAGTGGCCTACTTAAAAATTAGTTGATTTGATACATTCATCCTACAAATACTATTTAAGCTCAAAAGGGTTCACAAGGATTCACTCACTCACGGGTAATTGAAGCCCTTTTAGAATTGGTGGATTTTCTCATAGTGCACAAAAATTTGCCTTGATCATTTCTTAGTTTCCAAGTTATCACAACAAGTAAAGATTAAGCATGAATCACACGAGTTAACACAACTACTAGACACTCTATATTTGGTAAAAAGTGGAAGCTTCTCACATATATGGTTTATGTCCTAATGATTCGAATGTGAACACAAAAATTTTTGTACATGCCAAGATGACTTGCATAAAGAACAAATTTCATAGACATGTTATGTTTCTACAAAACGATAAAACGTGTACCTTCTTTGTGGAATGAATCGAGAATTTTATCATCACCATCACTTTGGTGAAACACGCTAACTAGCTTTGAAGAACCGATTGATCAATCCGAACAAACCCAAGAAGTAAATTCAAACTAAATACTATAATCTAAAAATAAAATGAAAATAGAACAAAATAAAAGAAACTAAACTTAAAAATAAAAAGACACCCCAAAATGGTGTTTAAACTTAAAAAGAGTACTTAGGCTCCATGCCTACAAAATACCAATTTGGAATTACAAGCCAATCCCCAAAAATGGATGGCAACCAACAAAATCCAGAGTTTAAAACTAAAAATGCAAAAGTAAAATCTAAAACTAAATGCTGAAAGTAGAATAAAAACAGGAAAGTAAAAGAGATCAACAATCATCAGCCTCGAGAATCGAATCTCCAATCGACCCCGAGTCAGAACCAGAACCAGAACTCTCTTCACCATCATCCTCATCTCCCACCTCCTCCTCAGCATTTGGCCCGACCCCGGGCCAACCAGCATAAGCACGGAGCTGCTCACCCGTGCGAGTGAAATGGTTCACTCCGGGCTCTCGAATCTGAAGTGCAAGGTGCTCCATGCTCTCATGCATAAACATAAATGCTCTCTGATGAGCGAGATGCATTTGCCTGTTCCATTCTTCTGATGGACTTGCCTGAGGAAGTGCCGCTGCAACTGGTACAGCTTGGGCAGCAGTATTATCAAGGACCCTACAAAATCGATCACAGTAGTGATCATCAACAACTCCATCAATGGTGAGGTGTCCTACTGCAGGAAAGGCAACCTTCGCCCTCTTCAGCAAACCCATGATCAAGCCAGGATATGTGAGAGCACACTTTATACGCTCCCCTCTGGAGGTATAACTGAGCGTAACCCTCTTCAGCTCGTTGGCAATCAGACGGCCAAAATCAATTTGCTCCTGATCGAGCATGTAAGCGATCAAACCCGCCGTCTCCATAGGTATCGAAGATGTGTGGCTCCTAGGTCTCAGATTGTACAGAGCCACACACATCATCACTCTAGCACTAGTTTTCAGACTGGCCCTGTTGAATTTTAAAGGTTGACCAGCCCGATTCAACTCATAAGAATGCCCCGACAAACAGAGCTTAGACCTCAGCATGTTGTAGTCCCAATTACCACGAGCCAGGTGCTCATGGTACACATCTAGCTGGTCCTCTGGGGCTGTCCAGTTTATGCCCAGAAAACTGTTGATTGCTTGGCGAGAGAAGGACACATGTTTGCCCCGAACAACAGAAGCAAATCGGAACTCACTTCCTTCGGCCGGAAGAGCATTAGCGTAGAACTCTCGAACCAGCTCCACATTCACCTTAGTTTGAGGGTTACAAAGAACCTCCAACCCATAGTTTTCCAGGAGAACATGAGGCGTGTGATAGTGGCCTCGCTCGCGGAGGCTAATGGTGCGCTCCGTCCAGATGTTGCGCTCTTCAAGCTCTTTGTAGCGAGCCTCCTGAGCAGCTCCCAGGAATCTTACAGCATCAAATGCAGCAGGCCGGGAGGGCCCAGCCCCAGCAGAGGAAACTCTCTGTCGCTTAGGTGCCATCTGAAATTTCAACACAAAAATCAACAGAAAAGTGACACCGAGGTGTCCATTAGTACTTAATCATGCAAACAGCAAGGCAAACCAACCAACCACGGCATTACAACTACTCGGAAATAAGAAAAACACAGCAGAAGAATTTTTCAGAATTCTGCAGACCGCGCTGAGCGCGATGACCGCGCTGAGCGCGCTCTGCGATTTCCAGAAAAATTCTTCTGAAAAACAGAAATTTTCTCCACAAAATAACATCCATAGGCAGCGAAAATAACAACCTAACACTTCTCTATCATATAAACATCCTAATTCTAAGAGAAAATTCGAAATTTCCTAACCCTAGGTTTTCAAAATCTAACCTAAACAAGCAATGTACATGAAATTGAGAAGGGAAAGACATAGAATACTTACTAGGATGCCTTGAATGATTGATTTGACACAGAAATTTGCAAAAATTCGGAGATTTTTGGTTGGGGATTTTTGAGATTTTTGAGAGGATGAAAAATGGTGAAGAAAGAGTGAAAAAGGGTTTTAAAAGAGCCCTAATTCTGATTTAAACAATCAGGCCACGAATGGGCCTCCAAAAATGTAATTTTTTCAAATTATTTTTTTTTTAAAAAAATCCCAGACCGCGCTGAGCGCGGTTCCTATCGCGCTGAGCGCGAAAGTTTCTGCCAGATGGGTCAAAATGCGCGCTGAGCGCGCTCTGAGCGCGCTGAGCGCGGTCTGCAGAATTTTGAATTTTTCTGAAAACAGCAAAATTTAAAGAGCGGGCAAGTGTAAATGAGTTCGAGGAAGAATACTTACAATGTTGGGGTGCCTCCCAACAAGCGCTTTGTTTAACGTCGGTAGAGCTCGACGGTTCATGATGATCATTGATCATCAAAGAAAGATTCGGCTATGTTGCGGCTCACCTCTCCGCCAACGTACCGTTTCAACCGCTGCCCATTTACAGTCCATTCCTTTGTTCGTGCAAGATCTTGTAACACAATTGCACCATACTCTTTGACCTCTTTGATTAAAAATGGACCGGACCACTTTGTTTTGAGTTTTCCCGGAAAAAGCCTCATCCGGGAATTGAACAAGAGAACCTTTTGTCCCGGCCTAAATTCCTTGATCTTGATCTTCTTATCATGAGAAATCTTAACTTGTGCTTTGTACCTCCGATTTGAATGGTATGCCTCATCTCGCATTTCTTCCAATTGAACGAGTTGAATTTTTCGCTTTTCATTCGCCAAGGATGGATCGAAATTCAAAAATCGGAGAGCCCACAATGCTTTGTGCTCCATTTCTACCGGGAGGTGACAAGTTTTTCCATACACAACTGAAGCGGGTTAGTCAATAGGAGCTTTATAGGCGGTTCGATACGCCCACAAAGCTTCATCAAGTTTTTGTGACCAATCTTTTCTTGATCCCGAAACAGTTTTTTCTAAAATCTTCTTGATTTCTCGATTAGATACCTCGGCCTGGCCATTCGCTTGAGGGTGATAGGGGGTCGTCACTTTGTGCTTCACACCGAATTGCTTCAAAAGTTTCGTAACAATGTGTTACAAAGTCGACCCACCATCACTAATGAGCACCCTAGGTACACCAAAGCGAGAAAAATGTTTCTTTTCAAAAATTTGATACGATTTTGGCGTCGGCCTTAAGCGAAGCAATGGCCTCCACCCACTTTGAAACGTAATCCACAGCTACAAGAATGTACTCATTTGAAAGCGAAGATGGAAAAGGACCGACAAAATCAATCCCCAACAATCAAATACCTCCACTTCCAACATATTGTTCAACGGCATTTCATCTCTTTTCCTATTCCGCCACTTCTTTGGCATTTGTCACAAGACTTAAGCGTGAGCATCGCATCTTTGAATAGCGAAGGCCAATAAAATCCCGATTGTAGGACTTTGGTGGCGTCCGCATTCCATTATAGTGTCCCCACAAGGAATTGTGACAATGCCAAAGAATGTTTTGGCCTCTTCCTCACTCACACACCTTCTTAGCAATCCATCACTACTCAACCGAAAATATAAGGTTCATCCCACATAATACCTCGTATCTAAAATTTCCTCTTCTCATTCCAAGTCAAATCTTGGCATTAATCCGGCCTTATAATTTGCCATGTCGGCAAACCACGGTCGCTCTTGGATTGCAAATAACTTCTCATCCGGAAATTCCTCCTCCACTTCTTTTTCTTTATCCGTAACTTTCACGTTCACTAAGCGAGACAAATGATCCGCTACCAAATTTTCCGAACCTTTTTTATCACGGACCTCTAAATCAAATTCTTGCAAAAGAAGAATCCATCGGATTAGTCTTTGTTTAGAGTCCGGTTTGGTAAGCAGATATTTTATCGCCGAATGATCCGTAAAAACTACAACTTTTGAACCAATTAGGTAAGGACGAAACTTTTCTAATGCATATACAATTGCAAGCAACTCCTTTTCAGTTGTCGCATAATTGATTTGAGCATCGTTCAAGACTTTGCTCGCATAATGTATAGCATGAAAAATTTTGTTCTTCCTTTGGCCTAATACGGCTCCCACCGCATAATCACTAGCGCACATTAGTTCAAAATCAAGTTTCCGATTAGGCGCGATGATTATGGGTGCATTTATCAAATTCTCCTTCAATTTTTCAAAAGCTAACAAGCAATCATTATCAAACAAGAAAGACTTATCTTTGTTGAGCAAGTTGCTCAAAGGTTTGGCTATTTTGGAGAAGTCCTTGATGAATCTTCGATAGAATCCCGCGTGACCCAAAAAGCTTCGAATGCCTTTGACATTGGTAGGTGGGGGAAGCGTCTCGATAACATCAATTTTTGCTTTGTCAACCTCTATTCCTCTTGAAGATATCTTGTGGCCAAGGACGATTCCCTCGGTCACCATAAAGTTGCATTTTCCCAATTCAAGACCAAGTTGGTTTGCACACCTCTTCAAGGCGGTGTCCAAATTTTCAAGCATAGATCAAGCGAAGCCCCAAAGCGGAAAAGTCATCCATAAAAACTTCAATTGTCTTTTCAATCAAATCGCGAATATAGCTTGCATGCACCGTTGAAATGTTGCGGCGCATTGCATAAGCCAAAGGCATCGCCGAAATTCCAAACGGACATGTGAAAGTTGTTTTCTCATGATCCTCCGGATTCACCGATATTTGATTATATCCTGAATACCCATCCAAGAAACAATAGTATTGTTGTCCCGCTAGCCTTTCTAACATTTGGTCCATGAATGGAAGAGGAAAATGATCTTTTCTCGTTGCTTTGTTAAGCCTACGGTAATCAATACACATCCTCCACCCGGTCACCTTTCTTGTTTGCACTAGCTCATCCTTATCATTAGATACTACCGTCAACCCCCCTTTCTTAGGAACCACATGAACAGGACTCACCCACGTGCTATCCGAAATCGGGTAAATCATGCCCGCTTCAAGCATCTTCACTACTTCTTTGCGGACCACCTCCTTCATTACCGGATTTAATCGCCGTTGAGGTTGGGCTACCGGTTTATACTCATCCTCCATCCTAATGTTGTGCATACAATAGGCCGGGCTTATGCCTTTTAAATCGGCTAAGACCCAACCAATCGCATTTTTGTTTGATTTCAAAACTTCAATTAAGCTCTCCTCCTCATTCTCCGACAAGGTATTGCTAATGATTACGGGCTTTTTACCTCCCTCCTCAAGAAACACGTACTTTAAATGAGATGGTAGCTCTTTCAACTCAAGCTTTTGGTCTTCATCTTTTGAATCTTTTTTTAAATTTTCCTCTTCTTCCTCCCAAGGGTGCATTTCCTTCGAAATCTCCATTCCGTCCAAACACTCTTCTAGATCACGACTATCCTCTTCATCATTCACTTCTTGTGTTGCTTCCTCAATAACATCAATCTTAAAACAATCCTTCTTATCCATCGGATGCTTCATTGCTTCGAAAAGATTAAAGCAAATCTCTTCATCTTGAACTCTCACCTTCATTAAGCCATCATCTATATCGATCATCATCCTTGCCGTTTTCATGAATGGTCTTCCAAGAATTAAAGGTGCATCCACATCTTCCTCCATGTCTATGACAACAAAATCCACCGGAAAAAAGAATTTGTCTACTTTTACCAACAAATCTAAAGCTACGCCGTGTGGGCGAGTAATAGACTTGTCCGCTAGTTGCAATGTCATTTTTGTGGTCTTCAATTCAATCTCCCCCAATCTCTTCACAATGGATAATGGAATCAAGTTGATACTTGATCCCAAATCAATTAATCCTTTCCCCACATACACATCCCCAATAGTAGCGGGTAAAGTTACGACCGGATCGCTCTCCTTCTTGAATAGTGCGTTGGATGATTGCACTACAACTCGCGTCCACCATTATGGTTTCTTGATCCGTGTACCTTTTCTTTTTCGTCAAGATATCCTTCATGAATTTGGCATATTTTGGCATTTGCTCTAATGCTTCGGTGAATGGAATATTTATTTGCAATTGCTTGAAAATATCCATAAACCTTGCATAGTGCTTTGCATCATCTTTTTTAGAAGGAAGGTGAGGATATGGTAAGCTTCTCAATGGATAAGTCACTTCCTTCTCTTTTCCTTTTTTCATTTTCTTCTTTTTCTCCTCTACTTTCTCCTTTTCAACTACATCATTTACTTTTTCATTTTCAACTAACACCTCATTTTCGACTAAGTCATCCTCCAAATCAACATCATCATTTTTTTCAACTTCAACCTCTTCATCTTTTTCAACTACCTCTTCCTCCACTTCTACTTCTTCATCCTTCTCCACTACTTTCTTTTTTCTTTCAACCACCTTCCTTTTCTCATCACAAACTCTACCACTTCTAGTTGTGATGGCTTTGCAATGCTCCTTAGGATTTGTTTGCGTGGTTGGGGAAAATGATGTCGAAGCACTTTGCTCGGAGAGTTGTTTAGCTAGTTGTCCCACTTGAGTTTCCAAATTCTTTATAGATGCCTCCGTGCTCTTTTGATTAGCCATAGAAGCTTGCATAAATTGAGCTAGAGTGTCTTGAATATTGGAGGACCTTACTTGATTTTGAGGTTGATTTTGTTGTTGACCTTGATTTGGTTGTTGTGTTTGATATGGATTTTGCCTTCCTTGGTTATTGTTATCTTGTCTCCAACCGCCTTGATAGCCTTGGTTACCCCTTTGTTGGTAACCTTGGCCTTGATTTTGATAAGGGTATGGAGCTCGTTGTTGATAACCTTGGTTGGCCATGTAATTCGCCTCTTCATTCTCCGGCGGACAAAATCCGGTTTTATGATCTCCTTTGCACAATTCACAACAAGCTATTTGGTGAGCTTGCTTCTTTGATGCTCCTTGTAACTCCATGATTTGTTGAGGGAGTTTAGCCATTTGTTTTGTCAACTCTTCAACTTGTTTTAAACAATTTGTTTTGCGTTACAAGTGTCGTGACTCGAACCAAGTTCTAGAACTCCCGTTTTCACTTGAACACCTCCTTGATCATGATGAGTTTGGTGATCATTTCTACCCATCTTCTCAATAATTTGTATTGCTTCATAAGGTGTTTTTGCCATCAAAGAACCTCCCGCCGTAGCATCCAACAACAATTTGTGTTGAGGTTGGAGACCATTTGGAAAATGTGAATTTGTGTGAGCTCGTCAAAACCGTGGCTAGGACACTTTCTAAGCATAGACTTGTATCTTTCCACGCCTATTCAAAGGCTCGTTTCCTCCTTGCGAAAATACCGAGATAGCCGTCTTAGCCTCCATGAAGCGATTGAGGAAAAATCTTTCAAGAAACTTTTCCTCCAAAACGTTCCAATTTGTCATGGTTTCTTGCAATTGGTCTAGATACCAATCTTTTGCCTTCCCACTAGAGAATGAGGAAAAGCCTTTGAAAGTATTGTTCTTCTTGGTCTTGAGACACGGCCGCTCCCGCGATCTCATAAAACTTAGTAAGGTGAGTGTAAGGGTCTTCATGGTCGTGGCCATGAAAAGGACTTGCATAGAGAAGTTGAAGCAAGCCCGTCTTCATCTCCGCTACCCTTGCATTTGCTTGGCGAGCAAATTGGGCATTGTGACGAGGGCTATTGACACACGGCCCCCGTGGTGGTGGTGGTGGTGGTGGTGGTTGTTCTTCCGCCATAGTGGTGACTTCTCCAAACACGGGTGGTGTTGAAGAAGTAGATGCTTCTCCTCGTTCTCCTCTTTCTTGCCTTTGTCGAGCTAGCCTTTTCCGTCTTTTAGCACTACTGTTAAGTCTTCTAGCCGTCCTTTCAATTTCGGGATCGAAAAGGAGTTGATCGACCGGAATACTTCCCCGCATAAACTAATTCCTGAAAAAGTCTAGTCACACAAAAGAAACAAAGAGAAGTTAGTAGAAAAAGTCTTAAAACACACAACTATTGCAATACTAACAACATCAAACGCCAATCCCCGGCAACGGCGCCATTTTGTTGTAGGATTTTTCCGTAAACAAGTATTTTTAATTATCGATTCCTCAGGGATTGGTGTATGTTATAGTCGTTCAATAGAAAAGTATGTTTTAAGGCGATGTAACCAAAGATTTTGTTATCTACTCTACTAGAACCATGAGTTTCCAAACAATAACTAAGTTGATTCTTTCAAAGAGAGTTATAGTTTGGATTAGAGAGAGTTTGAGATTGTTTTCAAATTAAGAAGGCATGTCAAGATTAGTTTCATTGATCTAGTTTCATACATATTCAATTAATCAAGTGATGAACATAATAGATGATTTCTACAAATACATATCCTCTCAATCTTGTAGATTTCCCACCAAGATTGTGAATGTCATCATGTTAATCCTTGCATGATTCCTCACTACAACTATTAACATGATAATCATTAAGTTCAATATTTGGTAAACACTAACACACAAATCTATTCCTAGCATTTGTTCATTAGAGGATGAATATCCTAGGTCTACTTTGAAGGATTCTTTTCCAAGCAAAACTCAAAGCATAAAGATGAAGAACAAAGATATTCAACTATATTAATCATCAACCATGTTCATACACATATGGATTAAAAGAAATACATACTATATAGATCAACTACCTCTAATCTTGACACAAAAAGAGCTTAGCCACTCATTTCCATGGTTGCTTTGCTCTCAAGATTGTTGGTAGAGATGAAAATCAAAGAAAATCAAGAAGGAAAAGCTATGGTGTTTTTCTTTCTCTACTTGCCCTAGATTTTCAAAGATGAAAAAATCATGATGGAATGTCCCTTCTTCTTCCTTTCCAAGCCAAAAAGATCAGCTGAAGTGATGGGTTGGTGGCCCAAAAGGTGATAGCATGGGCTGTCCTTTTTTCTGAATTTCGCAGACCGCGCTGAGCGCGGTTAAGTCGCGCTGGGCGCACTCATGCTGGCACCGCGCTGAGCGCGACCTGAAGCTTGCTTCCTTCTTCCAAAATTATCTTCAAAAAGAATCATCCCTTAAGCTCTTTGTCATTCTTGAATCCAAGCTTGGGAGAGTTAGTTAATAAATTCCTACAATTAAGAGTAAATTAAGTCAACTAATATATATTTAAACAAAAACTAGATAAAACCTAATTAAAGCAAAATAATAGAATAAATATACAAATTAAATACAAAGACATTGTTAAGGACCACAAAATAATGTACAAAATAACTACAATTTGGTCCTTAACAATCATTTCTAACCATTTCAAGGACCTAGGGATTTATCTTTGCTCTGTTTTGTAGGTGTTATGGCTTCTAGAAAGACTATCCGAATCAACTTCATGGGTATACCTTCTCAGCTCAAAGAATTGGTTTCAGAAATTCCCGACCATGCTCAGTTCATCAAAAGACATGGTTATCTACTTGATTTGGTTGTCTCCGGTTTTGAAGAAGATATGATGCATGTCCTATTCCAGTTCTTTGATCCGAAGCACCATTGCTTTACATTTCCAGATTATCAGTTGGTTCCTACCTTGGAAGAGTTCTCTAAGTTACTTGGGATACCTATTCTTGACCAAATGCCATTCACCGGTTTAGAAAAGGTTCCTAAGTACGAAGACATCGCATCAGCCTTACATCTTAAGCGCTCAGATATTGAAGCCAATTGGGAAACTAGAAGCGGAGTTAAGGGTTTACTTTCTAAGTTCCTCATTAAGAAAGCCCGAGAATTCCTCAAAGTTATGAGTTTCCATGCATTTGAAAACATTGTGGCCTTGCTAATTTATGGTTTGGTTCTATTTCCTAACTCGGATCAATTCATAGATGTCAACGCCGTCAAGTTGTTCCTTACCCGTAATCCTGTGCCTACCTTACTTGGAGACATCCTACATTCTCTCCACACTCGTACTACTAAAAGACAAGGCACTCTCATGTGTTGCATACCGTTACTTTCCAGGTGGTTTATTTCGCACCTTCCTCCATCAATTTTAAAGAAAGAACAAAGGATGAAGTGGTCTCAAAGGTTAATGTCACTTTCTCATTCAGATATCCGTTGGAGTCTTTTCTCTCAAAAGGACTTCATCTTCATTGAGCGTTGTGGAGAATTCCCTAATGTACCACTCCTTGGTATAAGGGGAGGTATTACTTACAACCCTTCTCTAGCTCTACGTCCGTTTGGTTTTGCTCGAAGAGACGGTCCACATGATATGCTTCTCCAAGATGTTGTGTTCGACTACAATCACGATCCCAATTCAAGCGAAGGTTTGTACGCTTGGGGCATGGTAAAGAAGGCGATACCAAGACTTTGGGGCACAAAACCCCACTCCTTGGGAACCTTACCTCAAATGGGTGCGAGCTCGAGCTCAAAACCTCATGATGCCATTCACGCCTGTTGTACCCGTAATTATGGAACTGTTGCTATAGGTGGCGTACCTATACTATTCTCCACCCTGACATGCCTACCGATTTTGAAGACTTGAAGAGATCCGGATTCACTTAAAGAAGAGAGGATACCTTTGAAGCTCAATGTTATGCAAGCGAGAAGGAAGTGCTAGAGTTGACCAAGCTACTTCACGAGGAGCGCAACATCAATGCCTACCTCGGCACCAAAAGGAAGCGCCCATGGGAGACCTAGAAGCTTTATATTATGTTTTTCTTTTATTGTTTTGAACTATCTTTTGTACTTAAAAAGAAAAAGAATAAAAAGAGAACTAATATTTGTTTGTTCATTGCTTGTTTAACAAATTTAAATCCTAGAGGTCCTTGAAAACATTGCATAGCATTCGCATAAACATTGCATAGCATAGCATAACATTGCATCACAGGTACATTGGAGATTGGTTTTCTCATCCTCTTGCTATTTATTTTAGCAGCAATGGCTCTCGAACAGACTGTCAAAGATCTCCAGGTTCAGAATGCTCAGTTTCAGCAGATGTTCACTAGCTTGGTCCAAGGCCAAGAAGATCTGAAGAAGCTCATCAACAAGAAGAAGAAGGTTGTGGGTCTACTCAACATGGGCAGACGCTACAAAGGTGGTCCCAAAAGAGTCAGCCGGATTGAATTCTCTGACAACATTGTCAAGAATGAAGAGAGTGACAAGGGTGATGGCGAAGGCAGCCAGCGTGAGCCTGAGAAAGGGAGAGACGATCAATACGATCATAGCCAATACTCTGATGAAGATGACAAGTACAAGCAACTTGAAGACCGTTTGAATGCTGTGGAAAATCTGAAAATGTCCGGGCTGAATTTCGATGATCTGAGTCTTGTTCCTGGTGTTGTGATTCCTCCCAAGTTCAAAGTTCCTACCTTTGCCAAGTATGATGGCGTTTCTTGTCCAAAGCTGCATTTGAAATCCTATGTTCAGAAGATCAACCCCCACACTGATGACAGAAAGTTGTGGATGCATTATTTCCAAGAGAGTTTGTCCGGAACTCAGTTGGAGTGGTATTATCAGCTAGAGAATGACCGTATCCGTACTTGGAGTGATTTGGCTGATGCTTTCTACAGACAATATGAGTACAATGCTGAATTGACACCCACTCGCATGCAACTACAAAGCATGTCTATGGGTCGTGATGAGAAGTTCAAAGAGTATGCTCAGAAGTGGAGAGATCTAGCAGGCAGAGTTCAACCACCCTTGTCCAATAGGGAATTGGTTGATATGTTTATGGGAACATTGTCAGGACCGTTCTTCAATCATCGATTGGAAACTCTTGACGGATTCACCGGTGATACTTTGACGTGAAGCTGGTATCAAGTGGAAAGATTCATGTAGAGTCATCTTCAAATGCCGCGAAGAGATCTTTTGGTGGTAAGAAGTCAATCTTGTGTATGGTCGAAAAGCCGAGCCAAGACCGACCGCTCAATCGTGAGGCGGTTGTGATCTCAATCCTACATCGACAACCTCGGTGAGACAGCGGCGAGCAGCCACGAAGGCAGTTCTGAAGATCAACATGCCGTTGTCATGCCTTGCAACACATGTTGAAAGCAGAGCTGATTACCTTGAGGGATCCTCCTCAGAATGTCAATACTTCCTCTCCGAGATATAATCCTAATGCTAAGTGTGCTTACCATTCCAATAGCCCCGGACATAGTACTGATGATTATTGGGCTCTGAAGAACAAGATTCAAGATATGATTGAAGCTAAGCAGATTGAATTTGATCCTCCTGTTAAGACTCTGAATGTGATCAACGCTCCTATGCCTAACCACGACAAAGGTTCCAATGCTGTTGGTGACGATACTTATGTTTTCAACATAGATGACTTGACCATTCCTCTGATGACTGTTAAGAAGAATTTGCTGCAAGCCGGTGTCAATCCAGGATGCCCCGAGAATTGTCGTTGGTGCCCCCTCTGCACCTGATGGCTGTGCTTGGTTGAGAAGACGTGTTCAGTGCATGATGGATAACCGTGAGATACTATTTCTGAAACCACCTGTGCAGAAGCTGTGTGAAGAGATGTCTAAGTTGAAGATTGACAATGCAAATAAAACTGAACCATCTGTATGGGATACCTTGGGGCAGCCAAGTGGAAAGTATGATTACATGGTGAAGTATACCGTTCCTGAGAGCTATAAGATTCCTATTGAAGATGTTAAAGTAACCGGATGGGGTGACGACTTCCCAGAAGACTATGCTGATGTTAACACCATAAGGATTTCCTCTGCTGATCCTGTGCCTAGAGTGGCACCTCTCATTATCACTTCTCCAAGACCAGTTCCATATTCCTCCGACAAGGCTATCCCTTGGAATTATGGATCTGATGTTTACTATCATGGCGTCAAGCAAGACCCTCTGACTGTTGAGGATCTGACTGTCGAAGCTACTATTCCTGACATTGACAACATCACCGGATCCAGTAAGGTGACCAGAACCGGAAGAGTGTTCTCTCCAGAAATCTCTCCTCCAAAAGACACTGCGACTCCAGCTCGCATTCCAGCTACTCAACCAATTTCCCCAGCCAGTGGGAAAGAACCAGTGACTCATCCTGCTCAACCAGAAGTACCAAAGGAAGTTGCTGAAGACACCTCCAAACGAGAAATGGAGGAAATTCTGAAGATTATCAAGAAGAGTGACTACAATGTTGTGGAACAGTTGGGACAGACTCCGTCCAAAATCTCCATGCTTGCCCTACTCTTGTGCTCCGAGGCTCATGCTAATGCCTTGGTGAAGTTTCTGAAGAATGATCACGTGCCGCAAGACACTACCACTGATCAATTTGAAGTTTGTATTGCGAGCCTGGCTGCCAACAACGGCCTAGGCTTCTCTGATGCCGATTTGACTCCTGCCGGAAAAAAGCATAACAAAGCCTTGCACATCTCTGTGGAATGCAAGGGCGTTACATTATCTCACGTTTTGGTAGATACTGGTTCTGCTCTGAACATCCTACCGAAGACTGCTTTTGATCGCCTTAATGTCGAAGGGTTGGTTCTGAGACCCAGTGACATCATCGTGCGAGCTTTTGATGGTTCTAAGCGAACAGTACTTGGAGAGATCATTCTGCCTGTCAAGGTCGGTTCCCAGACTTTTGACTCCATTTTCTTTGTCATGGACATCTGTCCAGCTTACTCTTGCCTACTTGGACGCCCTTGGATACATGGGGCAGGCGCTGTTACCTCTACCTTGCATCAGAAGCTGAAGTACCCGGTGAAAGGGGAAAGTTGTTACAGTATGTGGTGAAGAAGAATATATGGTCAGTCATCTACAGTCATTCCGATACCTCGAGGTAGAAGGTGAATTCTTTGAGACTCCCTGTCAAGCTTTCGAAACGATCCCCAGAGTCGTGCCTGTTGACTCTCCTGTTACTCCTGAAGTTACACAAGCTCCGCCTAGGATGGCCTCACTGAAAGATTCTCAAGCTGCTGTTGAAGAAGGTGGTAGTGCTATTTGGGGTCAGCTCCCTGATCTTCCTTTCAAGTTTGATAAGGCTGGTTTGGGCTTCACTATCAAGGGTCAGAAGATGATACGCCACGAGCGCGCCGGCCAACCTCCTTTCCGCATCAGCCAGAGTGGAATTCATGCTATAGAAGACGACGACAACGACTTCGACATCAGTAAATGGATCTTTCCAACTCCAGATCGTGGGCTCAGCAATTGGAAGGCCGAAGACATCATACCAATCTCCTTTAGCCATGAGTAATTATTTTTGTCTTGTTTGCTTTTCGTATTTTCTATGTTTTGAACAATGAACTCTAAAGCCTAGTGCCTTGCCCGGGGCATCATGGCTCGTTTGTGCGGGTTATTATCTGTCGTTTGCGTATTTTCATTCAATAAATTCATTGGACTTTTGCATTCAATTGTGTTTTTCTTTCTTTTACTTTATCACCCCTTCAAAAGGCTATGTGTTCTTACACACACCCACGTGGTACACTGCAGAATCACTCTGAATCTCGTTAATAACAGCTCTGCTAGTGCTAAATATGACTTCGATAATCCGATCTACCAAGCCAAAGATGAAAGTGAGGAAGATTGTGAAGTGCCAGGAGAACTTGTCAGATTGCTACAGCAAGAAGAGCGAGTTATCTGACCACGAAGAGCAAGTTGAGGTTGTAAATTTGGAGTCTTGTGAAGCAGAAAAGAGATCAAGATAGGAGCGGGTCTTGAGAGCAGTGTTAAAGAAAGGTTGATTCGGATGCTACGAGACTACGTTGAGGTTTTGCTTGGTCATATGAAGACATGCTGGTTTGGACATTGATATTGTGGTTCACCGATTCGGCGAAAGAAGGTTTTCTCGATGAAACGAAAGTTAAATCGTATGCGTCTGAAATGTCTGAGAAAATCAAAGCCGAAGTTATGAAACAGTTCAACGCCGGTTTCTTAGTTGTTACTTCTTATCCGCAGTGGGTTGCAAATGTGGTACCCGTACCTAAGAAGGATGGAAAAGTACGGATGTGTGTGGATTACCGAGATCTGAACAAAGCGAGTCCGAAAAATGATTTCCCACTTCCTCATATTGATGTTCTGGTTGACAACACCGCTCAGCATAAGGTTTTCTCCTTCATGGATGGTTTCTCCGGTTACAATCAGATCAAAATGGCTCCAAGACATGGAAGACTACTTTGTTACGGTGGGGCACTTTCATTACAAGGTTATGCCGTTCGGATTGAAGAACGCAGGCGCCACTTATCAGCGTGCTATGGTGACATTGTTCCATGACATGATTCATCACGAGATAGAGGTCTAAGAAGACGACATGGGTCCAGACTCGCCTTGACCAGATTAATTTGATTGATGAGAAACGACTCGCATCCATTTGTCATGGACGGATCTATCGAAGCGAATGATCGAGCATTTAACAAGAAGGTCAAGCATCGAGTCTACCGAGTCGGGATTTAGTAGTCAAGCGCATCATTCTTCCACAAGGTGATCCCAGGGGCAAATGGACTCCCACCTATGAGGGACCGTTTGTAGTCAAGACAGTATTTTCAGGCGGAGCTATGATACTTAGCACCATGGATGGCGAAGACTTCCACACCACAATGAAGCAGACATAGTCAAAAATACTACGCATAAAGAGACCGCTAGGTCGGTGACCTAGGCAAAAATAAGGGCATCTGGCGAACCAAAAGGGTTCGGGCAAAAGTTAAGGATATATACAAAACATGTACACCCGGTAAGTCGAAAACACGAAAGGCGGCTTGGGCAAAAAGGTATCGGTGGTGAAAACCGAAAGGCGGTCTAGGCAAAAGTTAGGGATTTAAGCGTCGACTATGTCTCTTCGAGATCACATGTTTTCAGACTACAATCAGCATTCAACATTCAAATGGCGAAGATCAATTCAATCACTTTCTACTGACAGCAAGGAGATGAGATAGTTGAAATATATGAGTATTAGCATAGTTGGAACTTAACGAGATTGTTTCCGCATAGCCTTTTACCTTTCTCTTGTATGAACTACTCGGCCATCGCCATCTTTCAAATAAATGCAAGTTTCTTTCTCTTTACAATTTTTGTTTGTTGTTGTTTGCATAAAGTCAAGCGTCGCTTTGAATGATTATACGCATCCGACAATAAGAACTTGTTCGCAAACATACGAAAAGTGAACACGCAAAAGTACTTACCACGGGCTCCAGGAATTAAGATGACGACGAAAGTCACTGTCGTTTCCTGCAGTACAATCCCCAGAGATACCACTCACTACAAATTCTCCCCATCAAAGTATAAACTCCCTATTACCAGTCCTGATATCTCAACTTCATCGTCGATTAGCAATTTGTCTCCAGCAGAGACATTTATCCCCAGCGGGATGCGTCTCAACAATTCTCCTTTCCCGGGCAGCAGCAGTGTCTAGACTTGAAACTTGGTCAGATAGTGCATCGGGGGAAACCTACACCTCTTATACCTCAAGCGAGATTTGACGGGCCTAGATCCTTCTAACCCGGTCTCCAGCTACCAATTGCTCCGACAAGATGTTTACTCAAAATCCCTCAGAGTGCCTCTTGATTTATCCTCGGGGTCTATAGCGAGATCTTTGGCGGCACGTTCCTCGATTTCCACCATCCACAACGGTATCTAGGCTCAAGACTTGGTCAGATAGTGCATCGGAGGAATCAAAGTTACCATCCTTCTCTTCCCCCAAACAGAGTCTCCGCCCACTTCATCCTCAGCGGGACATCCGCATATTCCTCAAGATGGATATGTTTTGAGATACCAGACATCCATCATGCATACATTATAAATATCATAACTTGTGCATATATCATTCATACGCATCGTCATGCATCATACTTTGCATAAGACTAACAATATTCTATCAAAGTTTCTCTTGTTTTCTCCAAAGCAGTAAAAGTCGCCGGCGCAAGCAGGTTCGAGATTAAGACCGAATCCAGACGGAAAACTATCAAGCAACCGCCCTTGCATTCTCCAACAGATCCGGGATTAATACTGAGCGGAAACCTCATCAACGATCACGGTTATCCTCCGATAGGCGGTGAATCAACACCGATGCACAGGAAATATCCACATCTTGTCAACCATTATCTCCTCGGGCGATCCACGAAGAACTATTCTTACCTCTCTTATTATCAGCCAACTCGAGAGTCTAGCGTCGACTCGGTTGCCTTGGATGACATCTTAAGCCCATCTCCGACTACTTGTCAGCGTTTCTCAGCTTTCATAATCTGCATATTTGGTTAAAAATCAATACATACCAATAACCTCATTCAAAGGCGAGCACGAAGTCTAACGTCGACTCCCTCGGATGGCATCCTAAGCCCATCTCCTTCCGGAAGCATCTGAGCCTAGCGTGCGGCTCGCTCCCGGCATCGATCTTCCGGATGGCATCTTAAGCCCATCTCTATACAACGAGTCTCGAGTCGGCATCGACTCATTCCCAGTGAAATCTCAAATGGCATCTCTAAGCCCATTCCGCGTCATCAATCAAAGTGAGTGCAAATTTTCGGTGTACTCGGTGTTCAATCATCTTCTACCTCTAGGTCACGAAGGCAAAGCATGCCAATATAACCCTTCGGTACAAGAAGATTGAGCAGGGGCAGTCATACCCAAAATTTGCCCTCGTATCTCTCAAGATATTCCATACATCCATGCTCGAGATTCCTCGAGAGTTGATCGGATGAACACCCTCTATACAATCAACCCAAACTAGGGTTTGGCATTTCTCAATTCGGATGGACTTCTAACACCTCAATGGTTTCATGCTTCCTCATATGCTTCAAAGATTCTCCATGGCAAGTTTCAAGCTTCACAAGTCAAGTTTCCTCGAACAATTGCTCGGATGGTTGAAAATCGGTTGTATTGGTCAAAAGTCAAGCTGTGGTCAACATCTGATCAAAACTTGATTTTTGGTCAACATCCTCATTTTGAAGTTACATTCATCATTTGATCAACGGTTGATCATGATTCATCAAGAAAACTCAAGATTTGCACAAAAGTCAAACTTTCTAAATTAGGGTTTCTAGGTGAAAAGTCAACTGAACTTTGACTGATCATAACTTTCTCATACTTTCTCGAAATTTTCCACCACATCTTGTTTTGAAGGAAATTCAATTCTCTACAACTTCATGTCTCACAAGAATGTCCAAAAAATGCTTCATTTGAGAGGTATAGCTCAAAACATTACAGGTCCTTTTCAAAGTCAACAAAAAGTCAACTTTTTGTTTTGAGGATATATTGAGCATGGTAACTCCAATTGAAGTGAAACCAAAGACATTGTTTAGAGGACTCTTAGAGCTTTCCAAAAAGTCCAAGAACACTCAAAAATGTGGAAAATTGAGCAAGTTACACCATTCACAAGTTGGGCAATTTTGAAAGAATGCACAAAGAGAGATACTTCTAAAAATCAAATTTTTTGCAAATGGACCTACTTTTTATTCATCCAAACTTATTCCTCATGCAATTAGGAATATCCAAGCCCAATGCCACGAATTTTTATTTTATTTTCCTATTTAATTTGGAATTTATTCATTTAAATACAAATTAAATTGAAAAATAAAGTATAAAATCCAAATTAATTGCAAATTTGATTTTTATTTCTTCTTTGTGATCCAATCAACTCATTAAAAGCCAGCAAATTCGAAATTGGATCAAAAAGGCAAGATTGGATTGGAATTGATCAAGTTTTGAAAATTTGATTTTATACAAAAATCAAATTTTGATTATCATTGAATGGTGATTGATTCTTAGATTTTGTATTACGGTGAACTGACTTTATTGGATTTTGTATCGCAAATGTGCGGATAGCAAGAATCGCCACCGACTTTTATTTTTATCCAATTAAGGGAAGGTAAAAGTACAGAAAAAGACCTTCGTTAGATTCTGAGTAAGGGAGAAGGTTATGAAAAGGGAAGGTATTAGCACCCCTTTCCATCCGTAGTTTATCTACGGGCTCTTAGTTGCTTTATAGATCACTTTGAAAAAAAACTTGTGCTTTCTGTGTGTTTGAAAGATGTTTTGAAAAAGGCATTTCGCTTTGACTTTGTAATTATTCATGTAGGAATGTATACAGAGTGTTCGGAAATGTTTTGTTTTTGAAAAGCGTTTGAACTTTGGAAAAAGTGTGAGGTGTGAAAAGCATTTTGATAGAGCAAGCAACTAAAAGTCTTATTACCTACTCAGAATTGGTCGTTTTCGTGTTATTTACGTTCCTTTAGAATGGCGCAATCCATACCATTAGTTGGTAGGTAGCTCCATTCGTTGGATGTAAGCGGGACATTCGAAGGGACATCGGATGGTCATAGAAGGCAACTTGTAGGAAGTATCCTAGCACATTCGAAGGGACTATCATCATTTTTTCGTAGGCGACAATCGAGGGTCAAGATCATGTATTCGGAGGCGACATCGTGGGTCTTATGATCTTTGTATCGAAGGGACTATGATGATTTGTTTTGAAGGCAACAATGCTAGAATACCTCTACGTTCGAGGGACATGACCGTTTAATCGAAAGGCAACGAGAGAGAATTACCCTAAGGGGTGCATGTGTGAAAAAGTGTGTCGATTTCAGATATTTTATCTCGGAAATTAGGGTGAGCTATATTGATTTTATCTTGCCATACACGCCTAGTTACTAGCAATTTATAGAGTGCGGAAATTAAAATGCGGAATGTAAAGATGCGGAAAGGTAAATGTCCTACGCTATTACATGGCTTTGGGGCAGATACATAATTGAAACTTGCGGAAAAATAAAAGCCTAATTTAAACTATTACATCCCATGAGCAGTTACATTATTGGAGAAAATAAAATGATAAACAGTAAAGAAACGTCCGAATCGGATTAACCTGTGAAACGAACAAGAAATCGGAAAATATGATGAAATCGAAATAAGAGAAAATGTTAGAAAAAATGCAAATTTTTAATTGGAAAAAATATGTCATGCTGGAAATAATGTAAATATGCTAAAATAAATTTTTGGGATTTTTTAGATGCAATTTAATAATTAAAAATGAATTTACAATGATTTAAATGCAAAATTATAGATAAAAATAAATATGCATGCAAAATTATATTTTTAAATTTATTAAATTAAATAAAGATTTTTAGAAAATGAATGCAAAAAGAAAATTAATTTTTGATGAATTTTTAATGCAGAAATAAAATTGTGAAAAGAAATTAAAATAGATGCAAAATATTAAAATATATTGAAAACATGAAAATATGCAAAGTTGAGAAAAAGTAACAAAACTGGCCCTGGACGGATTCGAACCCATGACTCTTGAGGGCATCTGGAAACAGTGAGAGCCTTAACCGCTGCGCCATGTGTGCGTTTGTGTTTGAAAACGAAGTGAGTGGACTTTCACACGCGTCGCTTCCTGACTTGCCTCATCACCGCGGGAGACTTCGTCTTCTTCGTTTTGAATATTTGAAGTTTGCGTCGGCCATTGTTCGACGCTATGGTCCCTGGCTAATTCAAAAAATCAAACAAACGTAATATAAATGACATCTAAGACCATGGTTCGATTCAGGACATTGTTCCGAATTCATTGGTATGGGTCTTGTTGGCCAATTTTTCCTATTAAGCGAAGCCCTAATTCATCCACAGAAACCCTAACCATGGTGTAACACGATTCAGGCCATGGAAATTCAATTGGCTTGCCCAGAAAGCTTGCAAATACATCACTAAACACAAAAACAACAACGAATCATGTTAATAATGCATGAATGATAAAACACGATTTCAAAATTTTCAAGAACAAACCGATTCCGGATTTTGCAATTCTGAATGGATTTGAGCAATGTAAGGGTCTGGATTGACTCAAGAGATATCAAGGAATCTGTTGGACACCTTAAAATCGATGGAAAACGGCTGGAAGTATGATTGCACTTTGCTTGAGAGGCACGATTTTTTGAGCTTGCAACAAGGGTTTCTAGAGCAATTTTTTCGTTCTCTTTCATGTGGTATGCATCGGTATAAATCTTGGATGGATTTTGGATCATTATTGGTAAAAATCAATCACCATTCAATGATAATCAAAATTTGATTTTGTATAAAATCAAATTTTCAAAACAATCAATTCAATCAATCTTGCCTTTTGATCCAATTTCGAATTTGCTGGCTTTTAATGAGTTGATTGGATCACAAAGAAAAATAAAAATCAAATTTGCAATTAATTTGGATTTTATACTTTATTTTTCAATTTAATTTGTATTTAAATGAATAAATTCCAAATTAAATAGGAAAATAAAATAAAAATTCGTGGCGTTGGGCTTGGATATTCCTAATTGCATGAGGAATAAGTTTGGATGAAGAAAAAGTAGGCCCATTTGCAAAAAATTTGATTTTTAGAAGTATCTCTCTTTGTGCATTCTTTCAAAATTGCCCAACTTGTGAATGGTGTAACTTGCTCAATTTTCCACATTTTTGAGTGTTCTTGGACTTTTTGGAAAGCTCTAAGAGTCCTATAAACAATGTCTTTTGTTTCACTTCAATTGGAGTTACCATGCTCAATATATCCTCAAAACAAAAAGTTGACTTTTTGTTGACTTTGAAAAGGACCTGTAATGTTTTGAGCTATACCTCTCAAATGAAGCATTTTTTGGACATTCTTGTGAGACATGAAGTTGTAGATAATTGAATTTCCTTCAAAACAAGAGGTGGTGGAAAAATTTCTAAGAAAGTATGAGAAAGTTATGATCAGTCAAAGTTCAGTTGACTTTTCATCTAGAAACCCTAATTTAGAAAGTTTGACTTTTGTGCAAATCTTGAGTTTTCTTGATGAATCATGATCAACCCTTGATCAAATGATGAATGTAACTTCAAAATGAGGATGTTGACCAAAAATCGAAGTTTTGGTGTATGTTGACCACAGTTGACTTTTTACCAATCTGTGATTTTCGACCATCGAGCAATTGTCTGAGGAAACTTGACTTGTGAAGCTTGAAACTTGCCATGGAGAATCTTTGAAGCATATGAGGAAGCATGAAAACCATTGGAGGTGTTAGAAGTCCATCTGAATCTGAGAAATGCCAAACCCTAGTTTGGGTTGATTGTATAGGAGGGTGTTCATCTGATCAACTCTTGAGGAATCCTTGAGCATGGATGTATGGAATATCTTGAGAGATATGAGGGCAAATTTTGGGGTATGACAGCTGCCCCTGTTCAATCTTCTTGTACTGGAAGGGTTATATTGGCATGCTTTGCCTTTCGTGACCTAGAGGTAGAAGATGATTGAACACTCGAGTACACCTGAAAATTTGCACTCGCTGTTTGATTGATGACGCGGGAATGGGCTTAGAGATGCCATTTGGAGATTTATTTGGGAATGAGTCGTATGCGGACTCGAATTGTATGAGGAGATGGGCTTAAGATGCCATCCGGAAGATCGATCTTGGGGAGCGAGCCGTGCAGAGCTCTGTAGATGTACGGAAGGAGATGGGCTTAGGATGCCATCTGGAGGGAGTCGTACGTTAGACTTCGTGCTCGTCTTTGAATGAGGTTATTGGTATGTATTGATTTTTTAACCAAATATGCAGCATTCGAAAGGCGAGAAAGCGTTGACAAGTAGTCGGAGATGGGCTTAAGATGTCATCAAGGCAACGAGTCGTCGCTAGACTCTCGTAGTTCTTGATAATAAGAGAGGTCGAATAGTTCTTCGTCTTGTTGCTCGAGGAGATAATGGTTGACAAGATGTGGATATTTCCCTGTTGTGCATCGGGTGTTGATCCACTGCCTGTTATCGGAGGATAACTGGTGATCGTTTGGATGAGGTTTCCGTCTAGCCGGTATTAATCACGGATCATTGTTGGAGAGCAAAAGGCGGTTCTTGGATAGTTTTCCGTCGGATTCGGGTCTTAATCCTGAACCTGTTTGCGTCAGAAGTGACTTTTACCTGTTTTGGAGAAAACAAGAGAAACTTTGATAGAATATTGTTAGTCTTATGCAAAGTATGATGCATGACGATGCGTATGAATGATATATGCACAAGTTATGATATTTATAATGTATGCATGATGGATGCTGTGGTATTTCAAAACATATCCATCTTGAGGAATATCGGATGTCTGCTTGAGGATGAAGTGGGCGGAGACTGTTTGGGGAAGAAGGATGGTAACTTTGATTCCTCCGATGCACTATCTGACCAAGTCTTGAGCCTAGATACCGTTGTGGATGGTGGAAATCGAGGAACGTGCCGCCAAAGATCTCGTTTATAGACCCTGCTGGGGATAAATCAAGAGGCACTCTGTTGAGTAAAAATCTTGTCGGAGCAATTGGTAGGCTGAGGGCGGGTTAGAAGGATCTAGGGCCGTCGAAAGTTTGAGGTATAAGAGGTGTAGGTTTCCCGATGCACTATCGACCAAGTTTCAAGTCTGACACTTTGCCGGGAAAGGATTGTTGAGGCGTCCGGGGATAAATGTCTCTGGGAAGCGCTGTCGACGATGAAGTTGAGATATCGGGGATGGTAAAGGGAGTTTATACTCGATGGGGAGAATTTGTAGTGAGTGGTATCTCTGTGGGATTGTACTCTGCGAAGCGTATTGGTGACTTTCGTCATCTTAATTCACGGAGCCGTGGTAAGTACTTTTGCGTGTTCACTTTTCGTATGTTTGCGAACAAGTTCTTATTGTCGGATCGTATAATCATTCAAAGACGTTTGGACTTTATGCAAACAACAACAAACAAAAATTGTAAAGAAAGAAACTTGCATTTATTTGAAAGATGGCGTATGGCGAGTAGTTCATACAAGAGAAGGTAAAGGCTATGCGAAACAATTCGTTAAGTTCCAACTATGCTAATACTCATATATTTCAACTATCTCTCTCTTTGTCGGTGAAAGTGATTGAATTGATCTTCGCCATTTGAATGTTGAATCTTGATTGTTGAAAGGTGATCGGAAGAGACATAGTCGTTAAATCTAACTTTTGCCTAGACCGCCCTTCGGGTTTCGATCTACCTTTTTGCCCAAGCCGCCTTTTCGGGTTTTCGACTTGCGGTGTACATGTTTGTATATATCCTTAACTTTTGCCGAACCCTTTTGGTTCGCCGGGATGTATTTTTGCCTAGGTCGATCGACCTAGCGGGTCTCTTCGCGTGTATTTTTGACACTGGTGTGGGAAGTCTTCGCCATCCATGGTGCTAAGTATCATAGCTCCGCTGAAAATCTTGTCTTGACTAGCGGTCCCTCATAGGTGGGAGTCCATTTGCCAGGATCACCTTGTGGAAGAATGATGCTTGACTACTAGACTCGGTGACTCGGTGCTTGACCTTCTTGTTAAATGCTCGATCATTCGTTTCGATAGATCATCCATGACAAATGGATGCAGTCGTTTCTCATCAATCAAATTCTGGTCGGCGATGAACGATCGTCTTCGCCCGATTCTGCGTCCTAGAGGACTCTGGTGGAGGGTATCTGTACCTCGATGGGTAGGACGGCTTCCATACCGTACACAAGAGAGAAGAGGGTTGCCCCTGTTGATGTTCGTATTGTAGTGCGATAACCATGAAGAGCAAATGGTAACATCTCATGCCAATCTTTGTAAGTCTTTGTCATCTTGTATGATCTTCTTAATGTTCTTGTTGGCGGCTTCCACTGCGCCATTCATCTTAGGCCGATAAGGAGAAGAGTTGTGATGCTTGATCTTGAACTGCGTGCAGAGTTCGGTGATCATCTTATTGTTGAGATTGGAACCATTATCTGTGATAATCCTTTCGGGAGTGCCATACCGACAGATAAGATTATGCTTGATGAATCGAGCCACAACATTCTTGGTAACGAGATGCAAACAGGTGCCTCTACCCACTTGGTGAAATAGTTAATTGCCACAAGGATGAAGCGATGTCCGTTGGGCGTGGGCTTGATTTCTCAATCATTTCAATGCCCACATTGCAAAAACCAAGGAGCTGTTAGAACATTGAGTCGGAGGTACATGTACTTTGTCTGCAATCGGCATTTGTGACAAGATCGGAACGGTGACAATCGACTTCCATGGTGGACCAAAAGTAACTTGTTCTCGAATCTTCTTAGCCATGGTGTGTCCACTGGAGTGGGTACCAAATGCGCTTTCGTGTAACTCTTCCATGATACGTTCTGCTGTTTTCTGGTCTACACAGCGAAGTAAACATAAATCATGATTGCGCTTGTACAAGATGTCGTTGCTGAGGAAGAATTTGGACGCGAATCTTCTTATGAACTTCTTATCATTTGAGATGCCCTGGAATATTCCGAGTCTCAAGATACCTCTTCACGTCGTAGTACCAAGGTTTCTCTTCTGTGTCAAGCTCATAACAATATGCTGGTTCGTCAAACCTCTCAATGATGATCTGGGGAGCCTCATTGTCCCACCTAACCTTGAACATAGACGACATAGTAGCCAATGCGTCTGCCAACTGATTCTCTTCTCGTGGAATGTGGTCAAGGTAATCTCTTGAGTAGGGATCAAACTCGAACATGTTTCGATATGGAATGAGATTCGGATGGTATCCACTCGCCCTTAATCGGTGATCACTAAAGTGAATCACCATATACTTGCAAGAATTTGATTCTTAAGTCAATAGCGACTTTGATACCCATGATGCGCAGTATTCGGCCATATTGTTGGTACAATTGAAACATAATCTGGCGGTGAAAGGCGTATGTCCGCTGCGGGGATGTGATGATGGCGCCAATGTCATTGCCAAGTGCGTTTGAGGCTCCATCAAAACCATGGTCCATCGGGATCCTTGTTCGGGTCCTTAAATGGGCACAGTTCTTCCTGATCGATAACTAGTAAAACATCTTCATCTGAAACTCGAACGCATAGGTGATAGTCATCTACGACTTGATGAGCCAAATGATCGGCTACTACACTTCCTTTGACCGCTTTAAAGTGTCTTGGATGTCATATTCGGTCAAGATCATTTGCCATCTTGCTATTCTTCGGAGAGCTGGTTTCTCAAATATGTATTTTATCGGATCCATCTTGAAATCAACAAGGTAGTGTGAGTCAACATATCTTGTCTTAGTCGGTGAGCATGAAAAGCGTTGCAAGTTTTCTCATTTGTGAGTATCTTGTTTCACGATCGGTAAACTTTTGCTAAGGTAGTATATTGCATGCTCTTTTCGACCAGACTCGTCATGTTGAACACACCCCATTGAGTTCTCTAACACTATCAAGTACATGATAAAGGTCTTCCTTGGCGGCATTAGGATAGGAGGATTACGTAGGTACTCCTTGATTTTGTCAAAGCGATCGGCAATCGTCATTCCATTCCACCACTTGATCTTTCTTTAGTAACTTGAAGATTGGCTCAAGTAGCGATTAGGTGTGCAATGAATCTGGCAATGTAGTTCAAACGGCCCAAGAAACCTCTGACTTCCTTCTCGGTGCGAGGAGCTGGCATCTCTTGAATGGCTTTAACCTTGGCGGGATCAACTTCAATACCTTTACCGACAACAAACCCTAGGGTTTACGGATCGACTCCAAAGTGCACTTGTTAGGGTTAAGTCTTAGTACTTCTTCATCATCAAACAATTTACGCAAATGATCAAGGTGCTCTTCCTGCATGCGTGATCGAGCTATCATGTCGTCGGCGTAGACCTCTATCTCGTGATGAATCATGTCATGGAACAATGTCACCATAGTGACGATAAGTGGCGCTGCATTCTTCGATCCGAGCGGCATAACCTTGTAGTAGAAAGTACCCCTATGTAACAAAAGTAGTCTTGTCCATGTCTTGAGAGTCATTTTGATCGATTGTAACGGAGAAACCATCCATGAAGGAAAACTTTATGATGGCGGTGTTGTCAACTAGAACATCAATATGAGGAAGTGGAAATCATCTTTCGGACTTGCTTTGTTGGATCTCGTAATCACACACATTCGTACTTTACCATCCTTCTTAGATGGGTACCACATTGCAACCCACTGCGGATAAATATGACTAAGAAACCGCGTTGTTGTTTCATAACTTGACTTTGATTTTCTCGGACATTTCGGGGCGCTCTGACGAACTTTACATTTCCTGGGAGAAAACCTTCTTTAAATCGGTAGGTGAACCACAATATCAATGTCAAACCAGGCATGTCTTTATGCCAAGCAAAAACCTCAACGTAGTCTCGTAGCATCTGAATCAACCTTTCTTTAACTTTGTTCTCAAGACCGCTCCTATCTTGATCTCTTTTACATCTTCGTCGGTACCCAATTTACAACCTCAACTTGCTCTTCGTGTGGCTGTATAACTCGCTCTTCTTGCTGTAGCAATCGACAAGTTCTCCACACTTCACAATCTTCGACTTTCATCTTGACTTGGTAGATCGGATTATCGAAGTCATATTTAGCACTAGCATATTATTAACGAGATTCGGAGTGATTGCGATTGTATACGTGGGTGTGTGTAAGAACACATAGCCTTTTGAAGGGTGATAAAGTAAAGAAAGAAAACACAATTGAATGCAAAAGTCCCGAATTTATTGAATGAAAATCATAAGCGATAGATAATAACCCGCAAGCGAGCCATGATGCCCGGGCAAGGCACTAGGCTTTAGAGTTCATTGTTCAAAACATAGAAAATCGAAAAGCAAACAAGACAAAAATAATTACTCGGCTAAAGGAGATTGGTATAGCGTCTTGACCTTCCAATTCTTGAGCCCACGATGCAGAGTTGGAAAGATCCATTTCTTGATGTCGAAGTCGTTGTCGTCGTCTTCTATAGCATGAATTCCCCTGGTCTGCGGAAGGAAGTTGGCGGCACCTTTCGCGTATCATCTTCGACCCTTGATGGTGAAGCCTAAACCGGTCTTGTCAAACTTGAAAGGAAGATCGGTGACCCCAAATAGCATTACCACCTTCTTTAACTGCAGCTTGAGCATCTTTCGGGAGGCCATCCTAGAGGAGCTTGTGTAACCGGGAGTAGCGGGAGAGTCAGCAGGCATGACTCGGGATTGTTTCAAAAGCTTGACGGAGTCTCAAAGAATTCACCTCTACCTCGGGTATCGAAATGACTGTGATGATGACCATATATTCTTCTTCACCACATCGTAACAACTTTCCCTTTCACCGGTACTTGACCGATGCAAGGTAGAAGTGCTGTCCCCATGTATCCAAGGGCGTCAAGTAGGCAAGAAGTGACGGATGTCCATGACAAAGAAAATGGAGTCAAAAATGCGGGAACCGACAGCGAATAAGCTCTCAAGTATTGTTCGCTTAGAACCATCAAAAGCTCTACGATGATGTCAGGTCTCAGAACCAACCCCCGACATTAAAGCGATCAGCGATCTTGATGGATGTTGAGCGAACCGGTATCTACAAAACATGAGATAATGTAACTTGCATTCCACGAGAGATGTGCAAGGCTTTGTTGCTTTTTCGGCGGGAGTCAAATCGGCATCGAGAAGCCTAGGCCGTTGTTGGCAGCCGGGCTCGCAATACAAACTTCAAATTGATCGGTGGTAGTGTCTTTGCGCGTGATCATTCTTGAAACTTCACCAAGGCATTAGCATGAGCCTCGGAGCACAAGAGTAGGGCAAGCATGGAGATTTTGTGAGTCGTCCCAGCTGTTCCACAACATTGTAGTCACTCTTCTTGATAATCTTGAATTTCCTCCATTTCTCGTTTGGAGGTGTCTTGACAACTTCCTTTGGTACTACGGTTGAGCGGGATGAGTCCTGGTTCTTTCCACTGGGGGAAATTGGTTGAGTAGGCGGAATGTGAGTCGTAGAGTCTTTTGGAGGAGAGATTTACGGAGAACACTCTTCCGGTTATGGTCACCTTACTGGATCCGGTGATGTTGTCAATGTCAGGAATAGTAGCTTCGACAGTCAGATCCTCAACAGTCAGAGGGTTTTGTTTGACGCCATGATAGTAAACCTCAGATCCATAATTCCAAGGGATAGCCTTGTCAGAGGAATATGGGCCCAGTGCAGGAGAAGTAATGATGAGAGGTGCCACTTGGCAGGGATCGTGAGAGGAAATCCTTATGGTGTTAACATCAGCATAGTCTTCTGGGAAGTCATCACCCCATCCGGTTACTTTAACATCTTCAATAGGAATCTTATAGCTCTCAGGAACGGTATACTTCACCATGTAATCATACTTTCCACTTGGCTGCCCCAAGGTATCCCATACAGATGGTTCAGTTTTATTTGCATTGTCAATCTTCAACTTAGACATCTCTTCACATTCCTTACGCAGTGGTTTGAAATAGTATCTCACGGTTATCCATCATGCTTGAACACGTCTTCTCAACCAACACAACCATCAGGTGCGGAGGGCACCCGACAATTCTCGGGGCATCTGGATTGACAGGCTTGGCAAATTCTTCTTAATGATCATCGGAGGAATGGTCAAGTCATCTATGTTGAAAACATAAGTATCGTCACCAACAACATTGGAACCTTTGTCGTGGTTAGGCGTGGGCGTTGATCACATTCGGTCTTAACGGAGGATCAAATTCAATCCTTAGCTTCAATCATATCTTGAATCTTGTTCTTGAGCCCGACAATCATCGATAATATGTAGGGGCTATTGGAATGGTAAGCACACTTAGCATTAGGATTATATCTCGAGAGGAAGTATTGACATTCATGGAGGATCCTCAAGGTAATCAGCTCTGCTTTCAACATGTGTTGTAAGGCTTGCGACAACGGCATGTTGATCTTAAATGCTTGTCTTCGTGGCGCGTTACGGCTACTGCGTTGTCTGTTGAGGTTGTCTTGATGTAGGATTGGAGATCACAGCGCCCCACAGTTAGCGCGATCGGTCTTGGCTTGGCTTTTCTGACCATACACAGCATTGGCTTCTTTCTTACCACCAAAAGATCTCTTCGCGGCATTTGAAGATGACTCTACATGAATCTTTCCACTCTTGATACCGACTTGATCGCTCGCTTGTAAGTATCAGCTCGGTGAATCCGGCTGAAGAGTTTCCAATCAGATGATTGAAGAACGGTCCTGACAATGTTCCCATAAACATATCAACCAATTCCCTATTGGACAAGGGTGGTTGAACTACACTTAGATCTCTCCGACCATACTCTTTGAACTTCTCATCACGACCCATAGACATGCTTTGTAGTTGCATGCGGTGGGTGTCAATTCACATTGTACTCATCATCTATAAAGCATCGGTAAATCACTCCAAGTACGGATACGGTCATTCTGATAATACCACTCAATTGAGTTCGGACAAACTCTCTTGAAAATAGTGCATCCTGACTTTACGTCATCGGTGTGGGGTTGATCTTGGACATAGGACTTCAAATGCGACTTTGGACAAGAAATGCCATCATACTTGGCAAAAGTAGGAACTTTGAATTTGGGAGGAATCACGACACAGGAACAAGACTCGGATCATCAAAATTCACATTTGATTTTCCACGGCATTCAGACGGTCTTGAGTTGCTTGTACTTGTCATCTTCATCAGTATTGGCTATGATCGTGATCGTCTCTCCTTTCTCGAGCTCTCTTGGCTGCCTTCACCATCACCCTTGTCTCCTTCATTCTTGACACTGTCGGAGAATTCATTCGGTGACTCTTTTGGGACCACCTTTGTAGCGTCGCCCATGTTGAGTAGACCAACCTTCTTCTTCTTGTTGATGAGCTTCTTGGATCTTCTTGGCCTTGGACCAAGCTAGTGAACATCTGCTGGGCTGAGCATTCGAACACGGAGATCTTTGTGAGTCATTTGAGAGCCATTCTTTGCTAAAATAAATAGCGAGATGAGAAAACCAATCTCAATGTACTGATGCAATGTTATGCTATGCTATGCAATGTTTATCACGAATGCTATGCAATGTTTTCAAGGACCTCTAGGATTTAAATTTGTTAAACAAGCAATGAACAAACAAATATTAGTTCTCTTTTTATTCTTTTTCTTTTTAAGTACAAAAGATAGTTCAAAACAATAAAGAAAAACATAATATAAAGCTTCTAGGTCTCCATGGGCTTCCTTTGGTGCCGAGGTAGGCATTGATGTTGCGCTCCTCGTGAAGTAGCTTGGTCAACTCTAGCACTTTCTTCTCGCTTGCATAACATTGAGCTTCAAAGGTATCTCTCTTCTTTAAAATGAATCGGGATCTCTTCAAGTCTTCAAAATCGGTAGGCATGTCGGGGTGGAGAATAGTATGGAGTCGTCACCTATAGCGAGGTTCCATAATTACTGGTACAATAGGCGTGAATGGCATCATGAGGTTTTGAGCTCGAGCTCGCACCCATTTGAGGTAAGGTTCCCAAGGAGTGGGGTTTTGGTGCCCCAAAGTCTTGGTATCGATCTTCTTTACCATGCCCCAGCGTGTATAAACCTTAAGTCGGTCATTCAGGGATCGTGATTGTAGTCGAACACAACATCTTGGAAGCATATCATGTGGACCATCTCTTGAGCAAAACCAAGCGACGTAGAGCTAGAGAAGGGTTGTAAGTAATACCTCCTTATACCAAGTAGTGGTACATTAGAATTCTCCACCGCTCGATGAAGATGAAGTCCTTTTGAGAGAAAAGACTCCAACGGATATCCGAATGAGAGTGACATTAGCCTTTGAGACCACTTCATCCTTTGTTCGTTCTTCAAAACGATGGAGGAAGGTGCGAAATAAACCACGGATAGTAACGGTATACACACATGAGAGTTCCTTGTCTTTTAGTAGTGCAGTGTGGAAGAATGTAGGATATCTCCAGCAAAGTAGGAGGCCGGATTACGGGTGAGAACAACTTGATGGCATTGATATCTATAAATTGATCCGAGTTAGGGAATAGAACCAAACCATAGATTAGCAAGGCCACAATGTTTTCAAATGCATGGAAACTCATAACTTTGAGGAATTCTCGAGCTTTCTTAATTAGGAACTTAGAAAGTAAACCCTTAACTCCGCTTCTAGTTTCCCAATTGGCTTCAATATCGCGCTTAAGATGTAAGCGGATGCAATGTCTTCGTACTTAGGAACCTTTTCTAAACGGTGAATGGCATTTGGTCAAGAATAGGTATCCCAAGTAGCTTAGAGAACTCTTCAAGGTAGGAACCAAGCGATAATCTGGAAATGTAAAGCAATGATGTTTGGATCAAAAGCTGGAATAGGACATGCATCATATCTTCTTCAAAAGGAATAACCAAGTCAAGTAGATAACCATGTCTTTTGATGAAGAGCATGGTGGGAATTTGAAACCAATTCTTTGGTGAGAAGGTATACCCATGAAGTTGATTCGGATAGTCTTTCTAGAAGCCATAATCCCTAAAAGCAGAGCAAAGATAAATCCTAGGTCCTTGAAATAGTTAGAAATGATATGCAATGTGAATGATGTCATGATGTCATGTATAGCACACCAAACAAATCACACAATGAGCCTATGGTTTAAGGCTTGCATGAGGTCTAGGTGATTACCCCACCAAAAGTTTGAGTTGGTTCATCACGTCCTATAATAAAGGGTTCTAGGAATCTCACATCATTGATCTTTCTCGTGGCGCTTATTTCAATACAACTACCAAGTGGTCGATCGAAAATGTCCCAGTATGATCTCAATGGCGTAGCATCGGTATCAACCAACCTCGGTCTACACCAAAGCCGTCTCACTACCTTCTAATGGCCAAGATGGGTCAATTAAGGTTCTAAAAGTTTAGTTAGCGCTGATGACACCACGAAGCCAAATACTATCCTCAACTTGGGAATGAGGAGTATCGGGACAACAAAGTGTCACGCTAACGTAGCCATCATGTTGACCGTTTAGTTATCGTCTAGCGGTCGCGATGATCTAATGCCACTTACCTAAAAGGAAACCGGATCGGGTGTAGGATCCCACAATATAATACCCAACAACCCTTAAAGATAAAGCATGCAAGTCAAGCAGAAACAATAAAGGTGATATATAAATCCAAGGCATTCTCTCTTTAGGGTGTCTCCCCGGAGTCGCCAGATTACATGTCTGGTGACCGACTTTATTGGATTTTGTATCGCAAATGTGCGGATAGCAAGAGTCGCCACCGACTTTTATTTTATCAATTAAGGGAAGGTAAAAGTACGAAAAAGACCTTCGTTAGATTACGAGTAAGGGAGAAGGTTATGAAAAGGTATTAGCACCCTTTCCATCCGTAGTTTATCTACGGGCTCTTAGTTCTTTATAGATCACTTTGAAAAAAACTTGTGCTTTGTGTGTTTGAAAGATGTTTTGAAAAAGGCATTTCGCTTTGACTTTGTAATGATTCATGTAGGAATGTATCAAAGTGTTCGGAAATGTTTTGTTTTGAAAAGCGTTTGAACTTTGGAAAAAGTGTGAGGTGTGAAAAGCATTTTGATAGAGCAAGCAACTAAAGTCTTATTACCTACTCGAATTGGTCGTTTTGTATTATTACGTTCCTTTAGAATAGCGCTATCCATACCATTAGTTGGTAGGTAGCTCCATTCGTTGGATGGCGGGACATTCGAAGGGACATCGGATGGTCATAGAAGGCAACTTGTAGGAAGTATCCTAGCACATCGAAGGGACTATCATCATTTTCGTGGCGACAATCGGGTCAAGATCATGTATTCGGAGGCGACATCGTGGGTCTTATGATCTTTGTATCGAAGGGACTATGATGATTTGTTTTGAAGGCAATGCTAGAATACCTCTACGTTCGAGGACATGACCATTTAATCGAAAGCAACGAGAGAATTACCTAAGGGTGCATGTGTGAAAAGTGTGTGATTTCGATATTTTATCTTGGAAATTAGAGTGAGTTATATTGATTTTATCTTGCCATACGCCTAGTTACTAGCAATTTATAAGTGCGGAAATTAAAATGCGGAATGTAAAGATGCGGAAAGGTAAATGTCCTCGCTATTACATGGCTTTAGGCGAGATACATAATTGAAACTGCGGAAAATAAAGCCTAATTTAAACTATTACATCCATAGCGGTTACATTATTGGAAAAATAAAATGATAAACGATGAAAGCGTCCGAATCGGATTAACACGTGAAACGAACAAGAAATCGGAAAATATGATGAAATCGAAATAAGAAAATGTTAGAAAAATGCAAATTTTAATTGGAAAAAATATGTCATGGAAATAATGTAAATATGCTAAAATAAATTTTGGGATTTTTTAGATGCAATTTAATAATTAAAAATGAATTTACAATGATTTAAATGCAAAATTATAGATAAAAATAAATATGCATGCAAAATTATATTTTTAAATTTATTAAATTAAATAAAGATTTTTAGAAAATGAATGCAAAAAGAAAATTAATTTTGATGAATTTTAATGCGAAATAAAATTGTGAAAAGAAATTAAAATAGATGCAAAATATTAAAATATATTGAAAACATGAAAATATGCAAAGTTGAGAAAAAGTAACAAAACTGGCCCTGGACGGATTCGAACCCATGACTCTTGAGGGCATCTGGAAAGAGTGAGAGCCTTAACCGCTGCGCCATGTGTGCGTTTGTGTTTGAAAACGAAGTGAGTGGACTTTCACACGCGTCGCTTCCTGACTTGCCTCATCACCGCGGGAGACTTCGTCTTCTTCATTTTGAATATTTGAAGTTTGCGTCGGCCATTGTTCGACGCTATGGTCCCTGGCTAATTCAAAAAATCAAACAAACGTAATATAAATGACATCTAAGACCATGGTTCGATTCAGGACATTGTTCCGAATTCATTGGTATGGGTCTTGTTGGCCAATTTTTCCTATTAAGCGAAGCCCTAATTCATCCAGAAACCCTAACCATGGTGTAACACGATTCGAGGCCATGGAAATTCAATTGGCTTGCCAGCTTGCAAATACATCACTAAACACAAAACAACAACGAATCATGTTAATAATGCATGAATGATAAAACACGATTTCAAAATTTCAGAACAAACGATTCGGATTTTGCGATTCGAATGGATTTGAGCAATGTAAAGTGGATTGACTCAGAGATATCAAAGAATCTGTTGGACACCTTAAATCGATGGAAAACGGTGGAAATATGATTGTACTTTGCTTGAGAGGCACGGTTTTTGAGCTTGCAACAAGGGTTTCTAGAGCAATTTTTCGTTCTCTTTCATGTGGTATGCATCGGTATAAGTCTTGGATGGATTTTGGATCATTATTGGTAAGAATCAATCACCATTCAATGATAATCAAAATTTGATTTTGTATAAAATCAAATTTTCAAAACTTGAATCAATTCAATCCAATCTTGCCTTTTGATCCAATTTCAATTTTTTGGCTTTTAATGAGTTGATTGATCAAAGAAGAAATAAAAATCAAATTTGCAATTAATTTGGATTTTATACTTTATTTTTCAATTTAATTTGTATTTAAATGAATAAATTCCAAATTAAATAGGAAAATAAAATAAAAATTCGTGGCATTGGGCTTGGATATTCCTAATTGCATGAGGAATAAGTTTGGATGAAGAAAAAGTAGGCCATTTGCAAAAATTGATTTTTAAGTATCTCTCTTTGTGCATTCTTTCAAAATTGCCCAACTTGTGAATGGTGTAACTTGCTCAATTTTCCACATTTTTGAGTGTTCTTGGACTTTTTGGAAAGCTCTAAGAGTCCTCTAAACAATGTCTTTGGTTTCACTTCAATTGGAGTTACCATGCTCAATATATCCTCAAAACAAAAGTTGACTTTTGTTGACTTTGAAAAGGACACCGTAATGTTTTGAGCTATACCTCTCAAATGAAGCATTTTTGGACATTCTTGTGAGACATGAAGTTGTAGAAATTGAATTTCCTTCAAAACAAGAGGTGGTGGAAAAATTTAGAAAGTATAGAAAGTTATGATCGATCAAAGTTCGGTTGACTTTTCACCTAGAAACCCTAATTTAGAAAGTTTGACTTTTGAGCAAATCTTGAGTTTTCTTGATGAATCATGATCAACCCTTGATCAAATGATGAATGTAACTTCAAAATGAGGATGTTGACCAAAATCATGAAGTTTTGGTGTATGTTGACCACATTGACTTTTGACCAATACAATGATTTTCAACCATCGAGCAATTATGCGAAACTTGACTTGAAGCTTGAAACTTGACATGGAGAATCTTTGAAGCATATGAGGAAGCATGAAAACCATTGGAGTGTTAGAAGTCCATCTTGATCAGAAATGCCAAACCCTAGTTTGGGTTGATTGTATAGGAGGGTGTTCATCGATCGACTCTTGAGGATCCTTGAGCATGGATGTATGGAATATCTTGAGAGATATGAGGGCAAATTTTGGGGTATGACAGCTGGATTACGTAATACGGTGGGCAACTTTATTGGATTTTGTATACATAGGTGCGGATAGCAAGAGTCGCCACCGACTTTTATTTTTATCAATTAAGGGAAGGTAAAGTACGAGAAAAAGACCTTCGTTAGATTACGAAGAGTAAGGCGAGAGAAGGTTATGAAAAGGGAAGGTATTAGCACCCCTTTCCATCCGTGGTTATCTGAACTCTTAGTTGCTTTATAGATCACTTTGAAAAAACTTGTGCTTTACGTGTGTTTGAAAGATGTTTTAAAAGGCATTTCACTTTGGCTTTGTAATGATTCATGTAAAGATATTATCAAAGTGTTGAAATGTTTTGTTTTTGAAAAGCGTTTGAACTTTGGAAAAAGTGTGAGGTGTGAAAATATTTGATGAGCAAGCAACTAAAATCTTATTACCTACTTTCAATTGGTCGTTTTTGTATTATTTCGTTCCTTTAGAATATGTTAACCATACCATTAGTTAGCGGTAGCTCATTCGTTGGATGTAAGCGGGACATTCGAAGGACATCGTGGTCATAGAAAGCAACTTGTAGGAAGTATCCTAGCACATTGAAGGACTATCATCATTTTCGTGGCGACAATCGAGGGTCAAGATCATGTATTCGGAGGCGACATGTTGGTTATGATCTTTGTATCGAAGGGACTATGATGATTTGTTTGAAACGATGCTAGAATACCTCGTTCGAGGACATGAGTTTAATCGAAAACGGAGAATTACCTAAAGGGTGCATGTGTGAAAAAGTGTGTCGATTTGGATATTTTATCTCGGAAATTAGAGTGAGCTATATTGATTTTATCTTGCCATACCGCCTAGTTACTAGCAATTTATAGAGTCACGGAAATTAAAATGCGGATGTAAAGATGCGGAAGGTAAATGTCCTCGCTATTACATGGCTTTAGAGCGAGATACATAATGAAACTTGGAAAATAAAAGCCTAATTTAAACTATTACATCCCTAGCGGTTACATTATTGGAAAAAATAAAATGATAAGCGATAAAGCGTCCGAATCAGTTAACTTTGTAAACGAACAAGAAATCGGAAAATATGATGAAATCGAAATAAGAAGATGTTAGAAAAAATGCAAATTTTAATTGGAAAAAATATGTCATCTTTGAAATAATGTAAATATACTAAAATAAATTTTTGGATTTTTAGATGCAATTTAATAATTAAAATGAATTACAATGATTTAAATGCAAAATTATAGATAAAAATAAATATGCATGCAAAATTATATTTTAATTTATTAAATTAAATAAAAGATTTTTAGAAAATGAATGCAAAAAGAAAAAATAGTTTTGATGAATTTTAAATGCAAAAATAAAATTGTGAAAGAAATTAAATTGATGCAAATATTATGAATAAGAAAAATAGAAAAAGTTTGCAAACTTGTTAAAAACAAAGTGTCAAAATTTTGGGATTGAGCCGATGACCCTGGGTAGCCAAGCAGCCTTATGGCCCAGGCTGGAGTGCACCACTTGTTTGGAAATCGGGCGAATGGAGAAAAACAAGTGTCACGCCACAGCTTCATCGTCCCAGCCAAACCTCATCTTCTTCGTTTTGAAAATTTGAAAATATAGCGTCGGCCTGGGTCGGCGCGCTATAACCTACATTTTCAAAGCTCATACATAATATAAATTCATTAGGAATACATGAATCGATTGGAAATCACGTTCTAAATGCAATAGTAGTGGTCTTATGGTCCAATTTTTACATATTTTGTGAGTTCGATTCGTGCAAGGAAACCCTAATCATGGTGATTGGTGTTTTAGGCCATAGAAATACAATTAAACCATCCGAGAAAGTTTGCAACTTCATTCTAAACACAAAACAAACATCAAAACTTGTTAATAATGCATGAAAATTGAAAATCGATTTTGGAAAAGGATGAACAAAGAAATCGTGTTGCTGGATTCTTGATGGTTTTGGTGATATAAGAGTCTGGATCGACTCTAAGGACCTCAAGGATACAATGGAATCCTCAAAATTATTGAGAGCAGCTAGAGCTAGGGTTCAATAGCTTGATGTCGGTTTTTGAGTTTGGGTTAGGGTTTCTTGAGGCAATTTTTTAGTTCTCTTTCATGTGGTATGCATCAATTGTAAGTCTTGGATGGATTTGGATCATATTGGTGAATCAATCACCATTCAATGATAATCAAAATTTGATTTTGTATAAAATCAAATTTTCAAAACTTTGATCAATTAATCAATCTTGCCTTATGATCCAATTTCGAATTTCTTTGCTTTTAATAGTTGATTGGATCACAAAAGAAAATAAAAATCAAATTTGCAATTAATTTGGATTTTAAACTTTATTTTTTCAATTTAATTTGTATTTAAATGAATAAATTCAAATTAAATAGAAAATAAAATAAAAATTCGTGGCATTGAGCTTGGATATTCCTAATTGCATGAGAATAAGTTTGGATGAAGAAAAAAGTGACCCATTTGCAAAAAATTTGATTTTTAGAAGTATCTCTCTTTGTGCATTCTTTCAAAATTGCCCAACTTGTGAATGGTGTAACTTGCTCAATTTTCCACATTTTTAGTGTTCTTGGACTTTTGTAAAGCTCTAAGAGTCCTCAAACAATGTCTTTGGTTTCACTTCAATTGGAGTTACCATGCTCATTATATCCTCAAAACAAAAGTTGACTTTTTGTTGACTTTGAAAAAGGACACCGTAATGTTTTGAGCTATACCTCTCAATGAAGCATTTTTTGGACATTCTTGTGAGACATGAAGTTGTAAGAAATTGAATTTCCTTCAAAACAAGAGGTGGTGGAAAAATTTACGAGAAAGTATGAGAAAGTTATGATGATCAAAGTTGATTGACTTTTCACCTAGAAACCTAATTTAGAAAGTTTGACTTTTGTGCAAATCTTGAGTTTTCTTGATGAATCATGATCAACCCTTGATCAAATGATGAATGTAACTTCAAATGAGGATGTTGACCAAAAATCGGAAGTTTTGGTACGTATGTTGACCACAGTTGACTTTTTTTACCAATACAATTGATTTTCAACCATCGAGCAATTATGCGAGGAAACTTGACATGAAGCTTGAAACTTGCATGGAGAATCTTTGAAGCATATGAGGCATAAGAAAACCATTGGAGGTGTTAGAAGTCCATCGAATCTGAGAAATGCCAAACCCTAGTTTGGGTTGATTGTATAGGAGGTGTTCATCGATCAACTCTTGAGGAATCCTTGAGCATGGATGTATGGAATATCTTGAGAGATATGAGGGCAAATTTTGGGGTATGACTAGTTCTGTGTCTACGGTGAAGCAAACTTTTGGTTTTGTATCATGAATATGCGGATAGCAAAGTCGCCACCGACTTTTATTTTTATCCATTAAGGGAAGGTAAAAATGCGAGAAAAAGACCTTCGTTAGATTACGAGTAAAGGCGAAGGTTATGAAAAGGAAGGTATTAGCACCCCTTTCCATCCGTAGTTATCTGGGCTCTTAGTTGCTTTATAGATCACTTTGAAAAAAACTTGTCTTTCATGTGTTTGAAAATGTTTTAAAAAGGCATTTCGCTTTGACTTTGTAATGATTCATGTAGGAATGTATACAAAGTGTTCGGAAATGTTTTGTTTTGAAAAGCGTTTGAACTTTGGAAAAGTGTGAGGTGTGAAAAGTATTTTGATAGGCAAGCAACTAAAAGTCTTATTACCGAGAATTGGTCGTTTTTGTATTGTTTTACGTTCCTTTAGAATAGCGTAGCCATACCATTAGTTAGTGGTAGCTCCATTCGTTGGATGTAAGGCGGGACATTGAAGGGACATCGGATGGTCATAGAAAGCAACTTGTAGGAGTATCCTAGCACATTCGAAGGGACTATCATCATTTTCGTGGCGACAATCGGGGTCAAGATCATGTATGGCGACATCGTGGGTCTATGATCTTTGTATCGAAGGACTATGATGATTTGTTTTGAAAACAGCGATGCTAGAATACCTCGTTCGAGGACATGACCGTTAATCGAAAGCAACGAGAGAATTACCCAAGGGGTGCATGTGTGTGAAAAGTGTCGATTTGGATATTTTATCTTGAAATTAGAGTGAGCTATATTGATTTTATCTTGCCATACGCCTAGTTACTAGCAATTTATAAGTCGGAAATTAAAATCACGGAATGTAAAGATCGGAAAGGTAAATGTCTCGCTATTACATGGCTTTGGGGCATATATAATTGAAACTTCGGAAAATAAAGCCTAATTAAACTATTACATCCATGCATGATTACATTATTGGAAAAATAAAATAAGCAGTAAAAGCGTCAAACTCGGATTAACACGTAAAGAACAAGAAATCGGAAAATATGATGTCGAAATAAGAAAATGTTAGAAAAATGCAAATTTTAATTGGAAAAAATATGTCATCTTGGAAATAATGTAAATATGCTAAAATAAATTTTGGGATTTTTAGATGCAATTTAATAATTAAAAATGAATTTACAATGATTTAAATGCAAAATTATAGATAAAAATAAATATGCATGCAAAATTATATTTTAAATTTATTAAATTAAATAAAGATTTTTAAAAATATGCAAAAAGAAAAAATAGTTTTGATGAATTTAAATGCAAAATAAAATTGTGAAAAATTAATTGATGAAAAATATTAAATGAATAAGAAAAAATGAAAAGTTTGCAAACGTTAAAACAAAGTGTCAAATTTTGAGTTGATGATGACCCCACAGGTGTAAGCGACCTTATAGCTGACTGGAGTACCCTCCTTTGGAAATCGAATGAATGGAGAAAAACAAGTGTCCGCCAGCTTCATCGTCCCACGCCAAACCTCATCTTCTTCGTTTTGAAAATTTGAAAATATAGCGTCGTACCGATGCGACGGCTATAACTACATTTTCAAAAAGCTACATACATAATATAAATTCATTAGGAATACATGAATCGATTGGAAATCACGTTCTAAATGCAATAGTAGTGGTCTTATGGTCAATTTTTCGTATTTTGTGAGTTCCCAATTCGTTCAAGAAACCCTAATCATGGTGATTACGTGTTTTAGGCCAGCCATGAAATACAATTAAACCATCGAGAAAGTTTGCAAGCTTCATTCTAAACACAAAACAAACATCAAAACTTGTTAATAATGCATGAAATTGAAAATCGATTTTGGAAAAGGATGAAACAAACGAAATCGTATTTCTTGATTCTTGATGGTTTTGAGTGATATAAAATGCGGATCGACTCTAAGGACCTCAAGAATGTAATGGAATCTCAAAATTGGTTGAAACAGCTAGAGCTAGGGTTACCAATAGCTTGAATGTCACGGTTTTTGAGTTTAGGTTAGGGTTCTTGAGGCAATTTTTCGTTCTCTTTCATGTGGTATGCATCGGTATAAGTCTTGGATGGATTTTGGATCATTATTGGTAAATCAATCACCATTCAATGATAATCAAAATTTGATTTTGTATAAAATCAAATTTTCAAAACAATCAATTTAATCCAATCTTGCTTTTATCCATCAATTTCGAATTTGCGGCTTTTAATGAGTTGATTGGATCTCAAAGAAGAAATAAAAATCAAATTTGCAATTAATTTTGATTTTATACTTTATTTTTAATTTAATTTGTATTTAAATGAATAAATTCCAAATTAAATAGAAAAATAAAATAAAAATTCGTGGAATTGGGCTTGGATATTCCTAATTGCATGAGGAATAAGTTTGGATGAAGAAAAAATAGCCCATTTGCAAAAATTTGATTTTTAGAGTATCTCTCTTTGTGCATTCTTTCAAAATTGCCCAACTTGTGAATGGTGTAACTTGCTCAATTTTCCACATTTTGAGTGTTCTTGGACTTTTGGAAATCTCTAAGTCCTCAAAAATGTCTTTGGTTTCACTTCATTGGAGTTACCATGCTCAATATATCCTCAAAACAAAAGTTGACTTTTGTTGACTTTGAAAAGGACACATAATGTTTTGAGCTATACCTCTCAAATGAAGCATTTTTGGACATTCTTGTGAGACATGAAGTTGTAGAAATTGAATTTCCTTCAAAACAAGAGGTGGTGGAAAAATTTACGAGTATGAGAAAGTTATGATCGGTCAAAGTTCGGTTGACTTTTCACCTAGAAACCCTAATTTAGAAAGTTTGACTTTTGAGCAAATCTTGAGTTTTCTTGATGAATCATGATCAACCCTTGATCAAATGATGAATGTAACTTCAAAATGAGGATGTTGACCAAAAATCAGAAGTTTGGTTGTATGTTGACCAGTTGACTTTTGTCTCAGTGATTTTCAACCATCGAGCAGTTAAGAAACTTGACTTGAAGCTTGAAACTTGACATGGAGAATCTTTGAAGCATATGAGGAAGCATGAAACCATTGGAGATGTTGGAAGTCCATCTTGTCTGAGATGCCACAGTTTGGGTTGATTGTCTAGGAGAGTTCATCGATCGACTCTTGAGGAATCCTTGAGCATGGATGTATGGAATATCTTGAGAGATATGAGGAAAATTTTGGGGTATGACCTTTGTTCAATCTTCTTGTCTGGAAGGTTTAGATTGGCATGCTTTGCCTTTCATGACACAGGTAGAAGATGATTGAATTCAATACTGAAATTTACTTTCATTGTTGATTGATGCGGGAATGGGCTTAGAGATGCCATTTGGAGATTTCGTTGGGGAATGAGTCGTGCTAGACTCGAGGTTATTGTATGGGGAGATGGGCTTAAGATGCCATCTGGAAGATCGATCTTGGGGAAGCCGACATCTGTTAGGCTCTGTAGATGCTTACGGAAGGAGATGGGCTTAGGATGCCATCCGAAGGTCTGCGTAGACTTAGTGCTCATCTTTGAATGAAGTTATTGGTTTGTATTGATTTTTAACAAATATGCAGGCATTCGAAGGTGAGAAGCGTTGACAAGTAGTCGGAGATGGGCTTAAGATGCCATCCAAACAGGCCCAGTCGTCAGCTAGACTCTCGTGATTCTTGATTGATAATAAGAGAGGTCGAGAATAGTTCTTACGTCTTGTTACGAGGAGATAATAGTTGACAAGATGGATATTTCCACATTGTGCATGGTGTTGATCCACGCACATGGATAACTTGGTGATCGTTTGGATAAGGTTTCCGTCTAACGGGTATTAATCCTGGATCATTTGTTGGAGAACGACAGAGGCGGTTGCTTATAGTTTTCCGTCGGATTGGTCTTAATCACGAACTTTTTGCGTCAGTGACTTTTACTGTTTGGAGAAAACAAGAGAAACTTTGATAGAATATTGTTAGTCTTATGCAAAGTATGATGCATGACGATGCGTGTATGAATGATATATGCATGATTATGATATTTATAATGTATGAATGATGGATGTTGTGGTATTTCAAAACATATCCATCTTGAGGAAGATCACGGATGTTCACCTTGAGGATGAAGTGGGAATTACATTTGGGGAAGGAAGGATGGTAACTTTGATTCCTCCGATGCACTATCGACCAAGTCTTGAGCCTAGATACGTTGGATGGTGGAAATCGAGGCGATGCCGCCAAAGATCTAGTTTATAGACTGGGAATAAATCAAGAGGCTTTTCTGAGTAAAATCTTGTCGGAGCAATTGGTAGGCTCTTTGAGAAATAGGGTTAGAAGGATCTAGGACCCGTCAAATCTCATTTTGAGTATAAAATTGTAGGTTTCCTCCGATGCACTATCGACCAAGTTTCAAGTCTGAACCTTCTTCTTTGCTGAGAAGGAGAGAATGTTGAGACGCATCCATTGAGGATAAATGTCTCTGTTGGAGACAAAATGCTAATCGGCGATGAGTTGAGATATCGGGGTGAGTAAAGGGGTTTATATAGATGGGAGAATTTAGTAGTGGTATCTCTGTGGGATTGTACTTTCTGTGAGGAATATTTTGGTGACTTTGTCGTCATCTTAATTCCACGGAGCCACGTGGTAAGTACTGCGTGTTTTCGTATGTTTGCGAACAAGTTCTTATTGTCGGATGCGTATAATCATTCAAAGCAAGCGTTGGACTTTATGCAAACAACAACAAACAAAAATTGTAAAGAGAGAAAAACTTGCATTTATTTGAAAGATGGCGTATGGCGGTAGTTTATACAAGAGAAGGTAAAGGCTATCGGAAACAATCTCGTTAAGTTCCAACTATGCTAGTACTCATATATTTCAACTATCTCATCTCCTTCTTTGTCGTTAGAAAGTGATTGAATTGATCTTAGCCATTTGAATCTTGAATCTTGATTGTAGTGCGAAAAAGGTGATCGGAAGAGACATAGTAAATGCGCTTAAATCTAACTTTTGCCTAGACCGCCTTTCGGGTTTCAGGTCTGGGATACCCTTTTTGCCCAAACCGCCTTTTGGGTTTCGACTTGCCGGGTGTACATGTTTTGTATATATCCTTAACTTTTGCCCGAACCTTTTGGTTCGCCAGGATGCCCTTATTTTTGCCTAGGTCAGTCGACCTAGCGGGTCTCTTTTATGCGTAGTATTTTTTGACTATGTGCGTTCACAGGGTGTGGGAAGTCTTCACCATCCATGGTGCTAAGTATCATAGCTCCGCCCGAAAATACTGTCTTGACTACAAATGGTCCCTCATAGGTGGGAGTCCATTTGCCCCTGGGATCACCTTGTGGAAGAATGATGCGCTTGACTACTAGATCACCGACTTGGTAAACTCGGTGCTTGACCTTCTTGTTAAATGCTCTGATCATTCGTTTCGATAGATCATCCATGGCGGATGGACGCTAATCGTTTCTCATCAATCAAGTTGATCGGTCAAGGCGATGCGGACCAATCGTCTTCGCCAACTCTGCGTCTGGAGGACTACGGTTGAGGTATCACGAACCTCGATGGGTAGGACGGCTTCCATACCGTACACAAGAGAGAAGGGTTGCCTGATGATGTTAAATCTTGTAGTGCGATAACCATGAAGAGCAAATGGTAACATCTCATGCCAATCTTTGTAAGTCACTGTCATCTTACGTATAATCTTCTTAATGTTCTTGTTGGCGGCTTCGCCACATTCATCTTAGGCCGATAAGGAGAAGGTTGATGCTTGATCTTGAGCTGCGTGCGAGTTGGTGATCATCTTATTGTTGAGATTGGAACCATTATACGTGATAATCCTTCGGAGTGCCATACCGGCAGATAAGATTATGCTTGATGAATCGAGCCACACATTCTTGGTAACAGATGCGAGGGCTGCTTCCCCTTGGTGAAATAATCAATTGCCACAAGGATGAAGCGATGTCCATTGGGCGTGGGCGGTTTCTCAATCATGTCAATGCCCACATTGCAAAAGGCCAAGGAGCGGTAAAACATTCAAAGGTACTGAATACGTGTACTTTTATAAATCGGCACGTGACAAGATCGAGCATAGCGGTGACAATCGACTTCCATGGTGGACCAATAGTAACTTGTTCTCAGAATCTTCTTAGCCATCATATGCCCTTGGAGTGGGTACCAAATGCGCCTTCATGTAACTCTTCCATGATACGTTACTGTTTTACGGTCTACAGTGATAAACATAAATCATGATTGCGCTTGTACAAGATGCCGTTCTTGAGGAAGAATTTGGATGAATCCTCTCATGAACTTCTTATCATTGACGGATGCCCTGCGATATTCCACAGTCTCAAGATACCTCTTCACGTCGTAGTACCAAGGTTTCTCTTACGTGTCAAGCTCATAACAATATCTTTGGTTCGTCAACCTCTCAATGATGATCACAGGGAGCCTCGTTGTCCCATCTAACCTTGAACATAGATGACATAGTAGCCAATAATACATGTTGATTCTCTTCTCGTGGAATGTGATCAAAAGTAATCTCTTGATAGGGGATCAAACTCGAGAACATGCTCTCGATGGAGATGAGATTGGATGTATCCCACTCGCCCATGTCGATTGATCACTAAAGGCAGGTCTCCATATACTTGCAGAACTTGATTCTTAAGTCAATATGACTTTGATACCCATGATGCATGCTTCGTATTGGCCATGTTGTTGGTGGTGAAACATAATCTGGCGGTGAAAGGCGTATGTCCGCTGGGGGATGTAATGATGGCGCCAATGCCATTGCCAAGTGCGTTTGAGGCTCCATCAAAACCATGGTCCATCGGGATCCTTGTTCAGGTCCTTCGTGGGCACAGTTCTTCTAATCAGTAACTAGTAAAACATCTTCATCTGGAAATTCGAACTGCATAGGCAGTAGTCATCTCGGCTTGATGAGCCAAATGATCGGCTACTACACTTCCTTTGATCGCTTTACGAGAAGTGTCTTGGATGTCATATTCGGTCAAGATCATTTGCCATCTTGCTATTCTTCGGAGAGAGCTGGTTTCTCAAATATGTATTTTATCGGATCCATCTTGAAATCAACAAGGTAGTGAGTCAACATATCTTGTCTTAGTCGGTGACATGACCAAAAGCGTTGCAAGTTTTCTCATTTGTGAGTATCTTGTTTCACGGTCGGTAAACTTTTGCTAAGGTAGTATATTGCATGCTCTTTTCGACCAGACTCGTCATGTTGAACACACACCCATTGAGTTCTCTAACACTATCAAGTACATGATAAGAGGTCTTCCTTGGTGGCGGCATCAGGATAGGAGGATTGTGGGTACTCCTTGATTTTGTCAAAAGCGATCGGCAATCGTCATTCCATTCCACCACTTGATCTTTCTTTAGTAACTTGAAGATTGGCTCACAAGTAGCGATTAGGTGTGCAATGAATCGGCAATGTAGTTCAGCGGCCCAAGAAACCTCGACTTCCTTCTCGGTGCGGGGGTGGCATCTCTTGAATAGCTTTAACCTTGGCGGGATCAACTTCAATACCTTTACCAGACAACAAACCCTAGGAGTTTACGGATCGACTCCAAAAGTGCACTTGTTAGGGTTAAGTCTCGTCATACTTCTTCAATCATCAAACAATTTACGCAAATGATCAGGTGTTCTTCTTACATCGTGATCGAGCTATCATGAAATCGGCGTAGACCTCTATCTCGTGATGAATCATGTCATGAAATAATGCCACCATGGCACGGTAAGAAATGGCGCTGCGTTCTTCAATCGAGCGGCATAACCTTGTAGCGAGAAAGTGCCTTGTGTAACAAAGTAGTCTTCTCCATGTCTTGAGGCCATTTTGATCGATTGTAACGGAGAAACCATCCATGAAGGAGAAAACCTTATCTGAGGCGGTGTTGTCAACGAACATCAATATGAGGAAGTGGGAAATCGTCTTTCGGACTCGCTTTGTTCGGATCTCAGTAATCCACACACATCCGTTTTTCCATCCTTCTTGATACGGGTACCACATTTGCAACCCACTGGGATAAGAAGTAGACTAAAAACGGCGTTGAACTTTCATAACCCGGCTTTGATTTTCTCGACATCTCGGAAGGCATCTGACGAACTTTACATTTCCTTTGGGAAAACCTTCTTTTGTCGGCAACGGTGAACCACAATATCAATGTCAAACCGGGCATGTCTTCGTATGACCAAGCAAAAACCTCAATGTAGTCGTAGCATCTGAATCAACCTTTCTTTAACACTTCATTCTCAAGACCGCTCCTATCTTGATCTCTTCATCTTCGTTAGTACAAATTCACAACCTCAACTTGCTCTTAGTGTGGCTGTATAACTCGCTCTTCTTCTTTGTAGCAATCGACAAGTTCTCTGGCACTTCACAATCTTCCTCACTTTCATCTTGACGGTAGATCGGATTATCGAAGTCATATTTAGCACTAGCATGCATTGTTATTAGATTCGGAGTGATTACTGCGATGTATCACGTGGGTGTGTGTAAGAACACATAGCCTTTTGAAGGGGTGATAAAGTAAAGAAAGAAAAACACAATTGAATGCAAAGTCAACGAATTTATTGAATGAAAATCATAACGACGGATAATAACCCTCTAAGCGAGCCATGATGCCCGGGCGAAACCACTAGGCTTTAGAGTTTATTGTTCAAAACATAGAAATCGAAAAGCAAACAAAACAAAATAATTACTCGGCTAAAGGAGATTGGTATGGCGTCTTGATCTTCCATTCTTGAGCCCGATGCGAGTTGGAAGATCCATTCTTGCGATGTCGATCGTTGTAGTCGTCTTCTATAGCATGGATTCCTACGGCGTCACGAAGGAAGTTGGCGGCACGTTCAGCGTATCATCTTGACCCTTGATGGTGAAGCCTAAACCGGTCTTGTCAAACTTGAAAGGAAGATCGAGGCTGACCCAAATAGCACTACCTTCTTCAAGCTGCTGACTGAGCATCTTTCGGGAGGCCATCCTAGGAGGAGCTTGTGTACTTGGGAGTAGAGGAGAGTCAGCAGCATGACTCGGGATTGTTTCAAAAGCTTGACGAAGTCTCAAAGAATTCACCTCCACCTCGAGATATCGGAATGCTGTAGATGACCATATATTCTTCTTCACCACATCGTAACAACTTTCCCTTTCACCGGGTACTTGACTTACGATGCAAGGTAGAGGTATGACCTTGCCCCATGTATCAAGGGCGTCAAGTAGGCAAGAGTAAGTGGACGGATGTCCATGACAAAAGTGGAGTCAAAATCAGGGAACCGACTTTGGCAGGCGAATGAGCTCTCAGTCTGTTCGCTTAGAACCATCAAAAGCTCTCCGATGATGTCATTGGGTCTCGAGAACCAACCCTTGACATCAAGCGATCAAAGCGGTCTTGGTAGGATGTTCGGGCGAACCGGTATCCACCAAAACATGAGACAATTAGTGCCCTTGCATTCCACAGAGATGTGCAAGGCTTTGTTATGTTTTTCGGAGGTCAAATCGACATCGAGAGAAGCCTAGGCCGTTGTTGGCAGCAGGGCTAGCAATACAAACTTCAAATTGATCGTTGGTAGTGTCTTTGGCACGTGAGCATTCTTGAAACTTCACCAGGCATTAGCATGAGCCTCGAGCACAAGAGTAGAGCAAGCATGGAGATCTTGGATGAGTTGTCCCAGCTGTTCCACAACATTGTAGTCACTCTTCTTGATAATCTTGAAATTTCCTCCATTTCTTGTTTGGAGGTGTCTTGACAACTTCCTTTGGTACTTGGTTGAGCGGGATGAGTCCTTTGGTTCTCCCACTTTGGGGAAATTGGTTGAGTAGCTGGAATCTGTTGGAGTCGCGGTGTCTTTTGGAGGAGAGATTTACGGAAGAACACTCTTCGGTTCGGTCACCTTCTTGGATCGGTGATGTTGTCAATGTCGGGAATAGTAGCTTCACGGTAAGATCTTCAATGGTCGAGAGGGTCTTGTTTGGCCATGATAGTAAACTCGGATCCATAATTCCAGGGATAGCCTTGTCGAGGAAATATGGGCGGTCTTGGAGAAAATGATGAGAGGTGCCACTCTAGGCACGGGATCGTGAGAGGAAATCCTTATGGTGTTAACATCGGCATAGTCTTACGGGAAATCGTCACCCCATCCGGTTACTTTAACATCTTCAATAGGAATCTTGTAGCTCTCGAACGGTATACTTCACCATGTAATCATACTTTCCACTTGGCTTGGTATCCCACGAGATGGTTGAGTTTCATTGCATTGTCAATCTTCAACTTAGACATCTCTTCACGGCTTACGCACGGTGGTTTGAAATAGTATCTCACGGTTATCCATCATGCCTTGAACGTCTTCTCAACCAAGCACAACCATCAGTGCGGATGGGCACCAACGACAATTCTCGGGGCATCTGGATTGACTTAAACAATTCTTCTTATGATCATCGGAGGAATGGTCAAGTCATCTATGTTGAAAACATAAGTATCGTCACCAACAACATTGGAACTCTTGTCATGGTTAGGCATAGGAGCGTTGATCACATTAGTCTCACGGGAGGATCAAACTCAATCTGCTTAGCTTCATCATATCTTGAATCTTGTTCTTGAGCCCACAATCATCGATTACTATGTCGGGGCTATTGGAATGGTAAGCACACTTAGCATTAGGATTGTATCTCGGAGAGGAAGTGTTGACATTACGAGGAGGATCCCTCAAGGTAATCGACTCGCTTTCAACATGTGTTGCAAGGCTTGCGACAATGGCATGTTGATCTTAAATGCTTGTCTTCGTGGCGCGTTACGGCTGTAGCGTTGTCTCATTGAGGTTGTCTTGATGTAGGATTGGAATCTGGCTGCCCCCACAGTTGATTGCGGTCGGTCTTGGCTCGGCTTTTCGACCATACCGACATGCTTCTTCTTTCTTACCACCAAATCTCTTGGCGGCATTTGAAGATGACTACATGAATCTCCCTCTTGATACCGACCAATCCACTTTCGCTGTAAATATCATTTCGGTGAATCCGGTGAAGAGTTTCAATCGGATGATTGAAGAATGGGCTGTCGGTGTTCCCATAAACATATCAACCAACTCCCTATTGGACAAGGGTGGTTGAACTACTGCTGTAGATCTCTCCATTTGAGCATACTCTTTGAACTTCTCATCACGACCCATAGACATGCTTTGTAGTTGCATGCAGTGGGTGTCAATTCAACATTGTACTCATATTGTCTATAGAAATCACCAAATCACTCCAAGTACGGATACGGTCATTCTCTAGGCGATAATACCATCCAAGCGAGTTCGGACAAACTCTCTTGAAAATAATGCATCCACAACTTTACATCATCGGTGGGGTTGATCTTGAACATAGGACTTCAAATGCGCTTTGGACAAGACGCCATCATACTTGCAAAGGTAGGAACTTTGAACTTGGGAGGAATCACAACACGAGGACAAGACTCGGATCATCAAAATTCAGCCGGACATTTCAGTTTTCCACGCATTGACGGTCTTCAAGTTGCTTGTACTTGTCATCATCAAAGTATTGGCTATGATCGTATGTCTCTCTCTCCTTTCTCGGGCTCCGCTGGCTGCCCAGCCATCACCCTTGTCACTCTCCTCATTCTTGACACTTGTGGAGGAATTCTCCAGTGACCTTTTTAGGACCACCTTTGTAGCGTCGCCCATGTTGAGGAGACCCACCTTCTTCTTCTTGTTGATGAGCTTCTTGATCTTCTTGGCCTTGGACCAAGCTAGTGAACATCTGCTTGGCCAGGCATTACGAACACAAGATCTTTGTGATCGTTAGAGCCATTCTTTGCTAAAATAAATAGCGAGGATGAGAAAACCAATCTCAATGTACACATGTGATGCAATGTTATGCTATGATATGCAATGTTTATCACGAATGCAATGCAATGTTTTCAAGGACCTCTAAGATTTAAATTTGTTAAACAAGCAATGAACAAACAAATATTAGTTCTCTTTTATTCTTTTTCTTTTTAAGTACAAAGATAGTTCAAAACAATAAAAGAAAAACATAATATATAAAGCTTCTAGGTCTCCATGGCGCTTCCTCTTGGTGCGGTAGGCGTTGATGTTGCGCTCCTCGGAAGTAGCTTGTCAACTCTAGCACTTTCTTCTCACTTGCATAACATTGAGCTTCAAAGGTATCCTTTCTTAATGAATCGGATCTCTTCAAGTCTTCAAAATGGGCATGTCGGGATGGAGAATAGTATAGGATCGTCACCTATAGCAACAGGTTCCATAATTACGGTACAACAGTGAATGGCATCATGAGGTTTTGAGCTCGAGCTCGCACCCATTTGAGTAAGGTTCCCAAGGTGGGGTTTTGGTGCCCCAAAGTCTTGGTATCGATCTTCTTTACCATGCCCACGTGTATAAACCTTCGTCGGTGATTACGGGGATCGTGATTGTAGTCGAACACAACATCTTGGAGAAGCATATCATGTGGACCATCTCTTGAGCAAAACCAAACTGACGTAGAGCTAGAGAAGGGTTGTAAGTAATACCTCCCCTACCAAGGGTGGTACATTAGGAATTCTCCTGGCTCAATGAAGATGAAGTCCTTTTGAGAAAAGACTCCAACGGATATCGAATGAGAAGTGACATTAACCTTTGAGACCACTTCATCCTTTGTTCGTTCTTCAAAATTGATGGAGGAAGGTGCGAAATAAACCACCTGGAAAGTAACGGTATACAACACATGAGAGTTCCTTGTCTTTTAGTAATACAGTGTGGAAGAATGGGATGTCTCCAAGTAAAGTAGCCTGAGTTGGGTGAGGAACAACTTGATGGCGTTGACATCTATGAATTGATCCGAGTTAGGAAATAGAACCAAACCATAAATTAGCAAGGCCACAATGTTTTCAAATGCATGGAAACTCATAACTTTGAGGAATTCTCGAGCTTTCTTAATTAGGAACTTGAAAGTAAACCCTTAACTCCACTTCTAGTTTCCCAATTGGCTTCAATGTCGGCGCTTAAGATGTAAGGCTGATGCAATGTCTTCGTACTTAGGAACCTTTTCTAAACCGTGAATGGCATTTGGTCAAGAATAGGTATCCCAGTAACAGAGAACTCTTCAAGGTAGGAACAAGCTGATAATCGGAAATGTAAAGCAATGGTGTTTGGATCAAAGAACTGGAATAGGACATGCATCATATCTTCTTCAAAACCGGAGATAACCAAATCAAGTAGATAACCATGTCTTTTGATGAATGAGCATGGTCGGAATTTACGAAACCAATTCTTTGAGTGAGAAGGTATACCCATGAAGTTGATTCGGATAGTCTTTCTAGAAGCCATAACACCTACAAAGCAGGCAAAGATAAATCCCTAGGTCCTTGAAATAGTTAGAAATGATATGCAATGCGGATGATGTCATGATGTCATGTATAGCACACACAAACAAATCACACAATGAGCCTATGGTTTAAGGCTTGCATGAGGTCTAGGTGATTACCCCACCAAAAGTTTGAGTTGGTTCATCTTGTCCTATAATAATGTAAGGGTTCTAGGAATCTCACATCATTGATCTTTCTCGTGGCGCTTATTTCAATACGACTACCAAGTGGTCGATCGAAAATGTCCCAAAGTCGATCTCAATGGCGTAGCATGGTATCAACCAACCTCGGTCTACACCAAAAAGCCATCTCACACCTTCTAATGGCCAAGATGGGTCAATTAAGGTTCTAAAAGTTTAGTTAGCGCTTGATGACACCGCGAAGCCAAATACTATCCTCAACTTGGGAATGAGGAGTATCGGGACAACCAAAGTGTCACGCTAACGTAGCCATCATGTTGACCGTTTAGTTATCGTCAGCGGTCGCGATGATCTAATGCCACTTAAAAGAAACGGATCCGGGTGTAGGATCTAACAATATAATACCCAAGCAACCCTTAAAAATAAAGCAAGCAAGTCAAACAGAAAGCAATAAAAATGATCTATAAATCCTTAAGGCAATTCTCTCTTTAGGGTGTTTCCCAGTGATGCATGATTACATGTCTGATGAAGCCGACTTTTTAGATTTTTATCCAAATGTGCGGATAGCAAGATGCCACCGACTTTTATTTTATCAATTAAGGGAAGGTAAAAATACAGAAAAAGACCTTCGTTAGATTCGAGTAAGGAGAAGGTTATGAAAAGGAAGGTATTAGCACCCTTTCCATCCGTAGTTTATCTGGGCTCTTAGTTGCTCTATAGATCACTTTGAAAAAACTTGTGCTTTACGTGTGTTTGAAAATGTTTAAAAAGGCATTTCGCTTTGACTTTGTAATGACTCATGTAGGAGTGTATACAAAGTGTTCGGAAATGTTTTCGTTTTGAAAAGAATTTGAACTTTGAAAAAAAGTGTGAGGTGTGAAAAGTATTTTGATAGAGCAAGCAACTAAAAGTCTTATTACCTACTCGGTTGGTGGTTTTTGTATTTTACGTTCCTTTAGAATAGCGCTAGCCATACCATTAGTTAGTAGGTAGCTCCATTCGTTGGATGTAAGCGGGACATTCGAAGGGACATCGGATGGTCATAGAAGGCAACTTGTAGGAAGTATCCTAGCACATTCGAAGGGACTATCATCATTTTCGTAGGCGACAATCGAGGTCAAGATCATGTATTCGGGCGACATCGTGGGTCTATGATCTTTGTATCGAAGGGACTATGATGATTTGTTTGAAGGCAGCGATGCTAGAATACCTCTACGTTCGAGGGACATGACCATTTAATCGAAAGGCAGCGAGAGTTACCCTAAGGGTGCATGTGTGAAAAAGTGTGTTGATTTCAGATATTTTATCTTGAAAAGAGTGAGCTATATTGATTTTATCTTGCCATACACGCCTAGTTACTAGCAATTTATAAGTGCGGAAATTAAAATGCGGAATGTAAAGATGCGGAAAGGTAAATGTCTACGCTATTACATGGCTTTGGGGCGGATACATAATTGAAACTTACGGAAAATAAAGCCTAATTTAAACTATTACATCCCATAGGTTACATTATTGGAAAAAATAAAATGATAAGCAGAAAAGCGTCCAAGATCGGATTAACTGTAAACGATGAAATCGGAAAATATGATGAAATCGAAATAAGAAAAAATGTTAGAAAAAATGCAAATTTTTAATTGGAAAATTATTACATGCTGGAAATAAGATAAATATGCTAAAATAATTTTTTTGGGATTTTTTAAATGTATTTTAGTAATTTAAAATGAATTAAAAGTAATTAAAATGCAAAATTATAAATAAAAATAAATATGCATGCAAAAAATATATTTTAATTTATTAAATTAAATAAAGATTTTCAGAAAAAATGTAAAAGAAAAATAGTTTTGATGAATTTTAAATGCAAAAATAAAATTGTGAAAAGAAATTAAATTGATGCAAAATATTAAATATATGAAGAAATAGAAAAGTTTGCAAACTTGTTAAAAACAAATTAATAAAAGGATTATTGTGACATTTTAAGGTATAAAGCAGCACTTGTATAACAAGCCCCAGGGTGCACTGTTTGAAATGAATGAATGGAAGAAAAACAAGTCACGCCACGGCTTCCATCGTAAAACAGAACCTCATCTTCTTCGTTTGAAAATTTGAAAATATAAGCGTCAGCCTCGATTGACCTTCTCTTCATTTTTCAAAAAGCTGCACATAATATAAATTCATTAGAATACATGAATGGATTAAATCACGTTCAATGCAATAGCCAATGGTCTTATTCAATTTTTTACGTATTTTGAGTTTCCCAATTCGTTGCAAGAAACCCTAATCATGGTGATTACGTGTTTTAGGCCATAGAAATACAATTAAACCATCCAGAAAATTTGCAAACTATTCTAAACACAAAACAAACATAAAACTTGTTAATAATGCATGAAAATTGAAAATCGATTTTGGAAAAGGATGAACAAACCGAAATCGTATTTCTGGATTCTTGATGGTTTTAGTGATATGAAGTCTCGGATCGACTCAAGGACCTCAAAGAATGCAATGGAATCCTCAAAATTGTTGAGAACGGCTAGAGCTAGGGTTACAATACTTGAATGTCACGGTTTTTGAGTTTAGGTTAGGGTTTCTTGAGGCAATTTTTCGTTTCTTTCATATGGTATGCATCGGATATAGTCTTGGATGGATTTTGGATCATTTATTGGTAGAATCAATCACCATTCAATGATAATCAAAATTTGATTTTGTATAAAATCAAATTTTCAAAGTTTTCTTTCAAATTGTATCTAGTTTTGGCGATGATTTTCATTATGAGGCATTCTTTTTATTTATCTAGTTTGTTGTTCTAACCACATGACGTTTATTTGATGGTTGATTGTTTTTATACATTTTATTTTGTATATAACAATTCTCAGGTTTCACACTTACAAGCCATTTTATTTATCATTTAATCGAACCACTTTTTCGGTCCATATCTACCATTAGAAATACTAACTTTTTTTAATCTTGCATATTAAAAAACTTACAATTTACTAATATATTTCTACATGCATTTTTTTTTTCTAATTTGTATTAGTGAAGTTTTTTCTAACAAAACCATTTTTCACCATTAACAACATCACTTTTTTTCTAAACAAACTACAAACAACTAACATATCAAAAATATGAATGAAATCTATCTCGTCTGAGTTGTCCAGCAACAACTCAACCTTGAGTTTAGAGCCCGTGACATTCCTCCATTATCATTGATTTAATTTTGATTCATCTTTATGCTAGTGTTTTTCACTTCTTTTGTGTCGATACTTTGTTTCAGGTTCAGAATTCATTTCGGCATCGATCCAGATTCAAAACTTTCAACACCTCCAGGGACCAAATCTTTTTTTTTTACCACTTTTCTCCTTCAATGTTTCTAACCTTTTTTTTTTAATTTCTCTTTTCTTATTTTTATTTATTTTCATGAAATTAATTTGACTATTTTTCTAAAATCCTAAAAATGTTTTAATTTTAGATTTAGGTTTCAAAAAACCTTTATTTTAATTTTGACACAAAACATTTATTTTGTTGCATTTTCAATTATTTTTCTAATTAAATGCTAATTAACATGAATTAGGATTTTACATTAAAATCAATCTCAAAAAATACAAAATATTTTTCTTTCTTTTAATTAAGGTTACCAACCTAAAAAACATTTTCACTAATTTCAAAACATTTTACTAACTTTATTAAATTATTTATGATTATCTCGCATTTACAAATTCTAGAAAAAGATGTATAGGTTGCAAATTTTATTATGTAATAGCGTAGGATTTACTTTCCGCACCTTTACATTTCCGCCTTTACTTTCCACTTTTCTGATGTGCGCCCCCAAAGCCATGTAATAGCGTGGGACATTTACTTTCCTTGCACTACTGCATTTAATTTCCGCACCCTATAATGCTAGTAATGGGTGTGTATGACAGTAAAATCAACATAGCTCACTTTAACTTTCAGATAAAATATAAATCAACTTTTCACATGTACCTTAGGGTAATTCTCTCTGGTGCCTTTTTCGATTCAAGCGGTCATGCCCTCCGAGCGTGGGGTATTCTAGCATTATTGCCTTCAAAACAAATCATCATGAGTCCCGATACAAGGTCATAGACCCGCGATGTCGCCTCG